>VDFB02000015.1:227784425-227935263 GCA_007258455.2 Sequoia sempervirens
AATATTTAGTGCTAGATAATGTGGCTACAATTTAGAATTGATAAGCCAACTGTTACATAGACTGCTTGTGTTGTATAATATGTTTTATAATATTCTTTCCTCCTATTTAAAATTTCTATTTAATGTTGGGTTTCAATCATATCTCATTTTGCTCTGGTTCTTCAGTGTTTTACTAATATTTTTTTTACAATTCACCTATTTTTCTATAATATTGAGTGCCAAATAATGGAGCTTGAATTTAGAATATATGTGGGTATGTGTAGGGTCATGATGGGCCAAAAAGTTGAGATATGATGGGTATGTGTAGGGTATGTGGCCCTGACAAATTTTTCTTACCCAAAATTAATGAAACGAAAAGGGTTTTTAAAGGAGATTATCAGCTTTCCACCAATATAAATTATTCCCTTTAGCCTTGCATTTAATAAATAATTATTGTCCATTTTCTATTTGAATTACTTAATTAAAGTGACTGAATTGATAGGTTGATTAAAAAACATCTATAGCTTTCGCTAAATGGTATCACATTTTTGAATCCAAAACATGTGTCACCTTCTATGCTTCCTATATACTAGAGGATTAAAAAGAGAATTTCATGAAGTTTTGACCAAGTTAAGGTGGTCGTGACATACTATTTTTATATTTTAAACGCTAATAAAAATCAGAATACAATTTATTTATTTGAAAAAATATTACAAAAAAAATATGCATCACATCTACATGAGCTCTAGTTATATCTAAAATCTTATAAAAAAAATATTATCATATTAATATGCTAGGTGGTCGCATTGCACACTCCACTTATTTTTCCAAACTTGGCAATAGCCATTACTGGTACCAAATTTTCACCAAATATATATTTTTTAAAATAATCCTAACTAGTAGTTTAGAAACTACATTCAATTTTCTACAAATTCTATTCTTACATATTCTTAAAATAATATAGATAACTTATTCAAATTTTTATGTCAAGTTTCCTAACTCTGATTTTTCTAATTTTTTTTCCACTTAAGGGTCTTGTTTTTCCATGATGATCTTGCACATACCCATGTATGTATATATGTGTGTGTGTGTGCGTGTGTGTGTGTGTGTGTGTGTGTGTGTGTGTGTGTGTGTGTGTGTGTGTGTATGTTTGTGTGTATATATATGTATACATATATATGTGTATGGGAAAGTATACATTGAAATGTGAGAAAATATATTGATTAGTTTGCATTGTCAAAAGTGTCGTTGTGGTGTTGGTTTGATAGCAGACTATTGTAAAAAATGTTGTCTTTGCCACTCTTTCAAGTTCCCCATAACAAACTATTCTTTATGATACTCTTTTTTCGATTCCCCATGGTAGACTGTCCATTATCGTATTTTGCATAAGAATCATAGGTTAATGACAGATAATTGAGAGCCCACATTAAACATATTTATACAATTCAAGCAGTGTATGTAAGAGTTTGCTTGTGAATTGAAAATTTGAGCTACATTCTTTGGAAATAAACCCACATTAAATAGAACTTTTAAATGCAATGGATAGCAATAATATGTGGAAAATGGATATAAGGCCACATAGTTAATTGGGAATTTGAGCTACCTCACTTGGAACTAAATATTATAGAGAAATAGAGAAGACTTGCTCAAGACTTTTAACGACAATGTGGAGCTTACCTCTTCAACAAAGGATGTTCCTAAATGTTTCGCATTGGTCAATAAGGATTGCAAAAAAAATTATGAATTTAGAATTAACAAGGAAACTATTACATAGATTGGTTGTCTTATATCAATATCTTTTGTGATATTATTTTTCCCCCATCTTTTTGAGTATCAATATGTTTCATGATATTCTTTTCCACTTATCTATTTGAAGCTTCCTGTAATAGATTATTCTATTGTTCTTGTAACAAGCATTCTTTTCAATTTTTAAAATTCTTAAATTTGTATCGTGGTCATTTTGTTTGGATGGAACATGTTATATGTCTTGTATCAATATGTTTCATGATTTTCTTTTTTACTCAATTATTTGAAGTTTGTGATTAAAAAGTGTTCTTCATGATATTTTTTTTCTCAGTTCCCCATAGAAAGCTATTCATTATCATAGTTTGGCTTTTCTATAATCCTTATTGTAAAGTTGACTTTTTCATCATTTGTTATTTTCTTGTGGTTCTTATGTATATTCCTAATAGTTCTTTTACAATTTACCTACTTGTCTATAGTGTTTAGTGCCAAATAATGTAGCTTTAATTTAGAATTGAGAAGCCAACTCTCACATATATTGTTTGTTTTGTAGCAATATGTTTCATTATATTTTTTTTTACCTCATTTGTTTCAAGCTTCCTATAACAAAGTGTTCATTGTCATGGTTTAGCTCTTGTAAATTCTAAAATTTTGTAGACTGCTAGAAACTGCAACCATGTCATTGATCTGTACCTTTTGGTTTCTTGCAAATTTTATGTATATATATATGTGTGTGTGTGTGTGTGTGTGTGTGTGTGTGTGTGTGTGTGTGTGTGTGTCTGTGTATTGAATTCCCCATTTCATATTTAAAAATGTACATTTACATAGATATATATATATTGATGTATACAAACCAAGACCAATGTGGCTTGTTTGACAATCAAATAGTAATTTATATATACACATGTATATAGAAACAAATGTGTATGGTATCTTTATTCGTATTTATGTAGAATTTGATTTAGAAAGAGTAAAATATGCCAAAGGACTGTAATGGATTTTTTGATAATGCAACCTAATTGTTATATTTTCTTGCACATTCCTGAGTATAATTTCCCATACTACAACATTGAATATTGCATTTAATTCCTCCAATGCCATAGTGCAACAATGCCACGATGCATTAACCCTCCCATGAGAAAAAACTTACCATTCTGCTTCTGTGTATTTAGGCAACCAACTCCACCACTGCAAAATCACGTAATTAGCAAACTCCATGTTATAAACAGCGCCTAGAAACCCCCCCACCAACTATTGTCAAAAGCTCGCCACTATTTATGTGGACTTCTACTCATGGATAGGTTGACAAAAATTTGAAACAAAATGCCCATAGTTGAATGCCAGTTCTTCCTTTCTACTTTTGTGTGTAGCTTCAATTTTTAATTGAGAAGCTGATTGTTACATAGATTGGTTGTGTTGTATCAATATTCACTTTCCCATAACAAAATTTTCGTCATTGTAGATCACCTCTTCTATTTTCCATGTTCAATATTGTAGTTTACCTCTTCTATTCTCCATATTTTAAAGCTCTATTTAATGTGGGTTTGTTATCATCTATCATTTTCCTATGATCCTTAAGTGTTTTCCTAATAGATCTTTTACAATTTTCCTATTTGTCTATAATATTTAGTACCAAATATGTTGGCTTTTAGTTTTTTATTGTGATTTTTTGTCCTTGATTTCAAAATGGGCTTTGGTGATATTGATATTGGCCATAGTTGATGTACATGGTCTCAGATTTTAGCTTTTGGTGCATATTTATTGGCTTGGGTAATACATGATACACAGATGGTCTACATTGTTGTGTTGGTTGTGATTATGCATGTGTTGATGATATCTTCAGTGGTATGTTTAGTTGTATTTATAATAGTTTGAATACTCTTGCATTATTTTTTTTTTGTTACATTGGTTGGGCTAATTCAATACTTTGTGGACAGTGCTTTGGATACCTTCAATTTTGTTTTGTGGTATGGATCATGTTGGATTCATGTGTAGAGGATATATACATGGGGTTGATGATCAGGTAATATCATGTTGTTCTAACACTCAAATTGGTTCAATGATTTTGGTTGGTACTTACATTGGCATGATTATTTTCAGTCTCTACTTGATTTTGTTGAGACACATATAGGTGATAGAATTTCATTGCTCAAATTTAAGGTAATTTGGTTGAGTTTTTACATGTTTGGTTTACATGGTTGTATCATCCTTGATACATAAATTTTATCATGTTGCATTTATATTCATGGAATCATAAATCATACTAGTTGCAAGGTATAGGACATCATCATATTTGTGAGTATCAGCTTCATAAAGGTAATGCTTATGACAATAGGGTTTCAGATGATTTTATCAAATTTATCTTGGTTTGGCATCTATATCATCTTGGCATCTTTCTATCTTCATGGTATAATTTTTTATGACATATTGATTGATTAAGATGGCACTGATCTTTTGGCTCCATTGGTATATCAGTTTAACATCATTACTTAGCACACTCTTGTGCTTGGGCTTCACTTTGTATCATGCACACTACTTTTACTTTGCATATAGGATGTTACACTTTATAGTGTTTGAACACTTCATTTAGTCCGAATCAATTATATTGTTGTTGGGGTCATCACTTAGCACACTTTCTAGCACTATCAGGTTTTTTTTTTTACATAGCACATTGTATTTTTTTTTTAAGTGCATTCACTTTGCACTCAAGTTGACTATGGTGATCATTATCGAGCTCTTACCACTTCATTTGGTTGTCAGCTTTCACATTTTTGTTGACAACAAAGATTTTTATTCATTTTGACTATAGCCAACATACTTATTAGACACTTGGTCTGTCGAGTTTTATTTGAAGTCTTTGGTAGTGACATGTTGAGTTAGCAACAAGTTTGACTTGGACAATCGTATGATAAAATTTTGATTACTTTGAAAATACACAATGGCATGATTTGGTAAATAATTATTTCTTTATATTGTTGAATCTTAAGTTGATTACTTTGTGATTTATGGATTTTAATTCATCGAATGAAAGAAGTTAGGGTAAAAAAAGGCTCATTTCATTTTTCAAGAATAGTATTAACCCTAGCGCTACCATGGAGAGATTACAATTTTAGTTACAAATGTTCTAGTTGGTATTCAAGCTTGCTTTTGAGGTATGGTAGTTTATGAAGGGTGGTGAGTTAGTTGGTGGACTCTCCATGAGTTGGAAGCGAAGGTAATAGATGATCTTATGGGACTTTGTTTGTAGTTTGAACCACCATAATGGAGGTAATATCTATACATTGCTTTGATCTTTCAAAGGTAAATTTGGTGAATGAAAAAGTAAAAGGGGAAAGATAATATTGATTCAGTTTTGTACTGGTTACTTCCTTTTTGGTTTCAGTTTAAAAAAAAAAAGATCTTGTGTTTTCCATTAATCATAACTGAATCTGCTTAAGGTTTTGAACCTAAGTTAACTCGAGGGTTTTGATGTTTATAGAGTTTTTGCTTTGAATAAATACATGAATAAAAAAGAAGCAGGGTTTATGAGATAGAACAGAGTGTTGTTGAAAAGAGAATAAGGGTTTATTACAGTGATATTTTTGTATCTTGAAAATTTGAAAAAGAGAGCTTAAGGGTATATGCAGAACAATCATGGAAAAAGTAGGCCCTTAAGTGGAATTTTTTTTTTAAAAATTAGAGTTAGACCTAACTTGATGTAAAAATTTGAATAAGTTATCTATATTATTTCAAAAATATGTAAGAATAGAATATATAGCTCAAATTGAATGTAGTTTCTAAACTACTAGGTTTTTTTAAAGAAAATATCTATTTGGTGAAAATTTGAAATTTCAATGCGATAGTTCTTCAATTTCAGGGAAAAAATAAGAAGTAGGTGTTTGTTTGACCACCCTAACCACAATAAAGTGATAATATTTTTTATAATATTTTAGATATAAGTATAGGACTCATGTCTTGATGTGATGCATATTTTTTTATAATTTTTTTTCCAAGTAAATAATTAATTATGAATTTTTTATTACAACTTTTAAAAAATATAAAAAATTCTATGTCTGACCACCTTAACTTGGTCAAAACTTCATGAAATTCAATTTTTCTTTTTTCAATCCTATAGTATGCAAAGCATAGAATGTGACACATGTTTTGGATTCAACAAATTTGATAGCGTTTGAAAGCTATAGATGTTTTTAAATCACCCTATCAATTAAGAATTTAGTCATAATTCAAATAGAAAATGAATAGTAATTACTTATTAAATTCAAAGTAAAGCATAATTTATATTGGTGGAAATTTGAGAATCTCCTTTAAAAACCCTTTTCATTTCATCAATTTTGGGTTAAAAAAAATTCGTCAGCCACATACCCATCATATTGCCACTTTTTGGCCCATCATGATCCTATACATACCCTTAAAGTATATATATCTCTAATCCTTATTACAGAGATTGCATATTTTAGTGAGATTATATTAGTATTGTGTCATTCAATATAGATTATAATGGGAATTATTGTATATCTTTTATATGTATTGTATTGAGATTTTGTAATTACAAAAATAATGTAGTTATAAGGTCTTGACAGTTTGCATGGTTATTGAGAAACATTGTAAAGGAGTTGGTGCTCCTACTGAAGTTGGTGCTCTGAAAAACATTGTAATCAGTTTGGAATTAAGCCTGTAAGGCATTTTGGAGTGGTTTTTCTACCCCAAGAGAGTTTTCCACTCATCAAAGCTCTGTGTTTCTCTTTTCTGTGATTTGTGTTTATCTTACTTAAGTTTTTCATTTAGTCATTTGTGAAAGTGGTTCATGTAATGCTCTGATACATTATCACAATTCCAAGCTGTCTGAAAGTTCAAAGTTTAATTGTTCATGTTTAATGTATGAATGTTAAAATTCTGCCATTAGCGAGTTTGGTGTGTTGTGTACAAGAAAGCATTAAAAATTTGTTCATTCAACATTATATGAACAATGTATATCATGCTTTGATATGAGTTTTTGAGCATTCATGTTATGTTTGGTTAAGTCATTGGAAAACAATCATTCAAAATTTAGTATTCACATTGCATATATAAGTCACTCATGGGATCAAGATCAAATTGTTCAAATCTACATTTCAAGTCATAATTTTTTTTAATTTATACATTACTCTGATTCAACCCCCCTCTCTGAGTAATTCCATTTCCAACAAAATAATGTAGCTTGGATCTTCAATTGACAAGCCAACTATTATATAATTTGCTTGTTTCAACTTGCAGAACCTTCACTCCCTGCTTATTTTCCCTTCTCCATTCTATCCACCTTTGAAATTATGTGCATATTTTCATAGGTTGCAATGTTTAAAACAAGTTCCTTACTTGTAGAACTCTCGACCTACACTCATTTTTTCTTCTTTCCGTTGTGCACCTTTGACATTATGTGTATTTTTTCATAGGCCCTTGCTTGGCATGCCAATAAGTACATAGTTAGGAATAAATAGAGTATACACATTCATTTAGATATACTAGTCTATATATAAATAAATATATACATGTGTACACATGTATATATATATATATATATATATATTTGGTTATATGTGTTTTTTAAAATGTGTAGACAAAGAGAAAATTCAATGCATATATGTACTTAATCATTTTCATTCTTGTTGTTGTATATTATATTATTTGCATTAAAAAATATGAAGGTAATAGGTAGCAACATATACAAATGTCTGCATATAGGTATTTATAGAAATATACTAAAAAATTGCATGTATATATAAGCAACCTCAAAGATTAAAAAAAACCTATAGGGATATATACATTTTCATTTATCATTCCTATTGTTCTTGTTGTATCTCCTATTGTTTCAAAAATATTAACAGTGGAATGGTTATACCCATTTTCATTTGATAGAGCAACAAGCTCCCAAGAAAACCAATTTCATAGAGACCTTCACAATGCATGAGAGAAGCTAATGCTCTTTCACCGAAGATAAAATATGTTGAATATGAGATGAATATATTACACAATGTACAACCTTTTAAAGCCATGAAAATATGCAACGGGTGTAAAACTACCCGATACAAGAAAGAAACCACCCAGAGTAATTAAGTGCAAAACTAATGCATAAGTAAACTTAAGCGAGTAAATATAATTTACTCTAACACCCCCCCTTAACTACAATTTAGGGAGAATGAAGATGAAAAATGCAATATGGGTTCTAGCTACACAACCATGTTAGGTACCCATTTCCAATGCAAGAAGAAATCTCTCGCAGCCAAAGAAAAGTAGAAAAATCTTGTGGGAAAAAACCCCTCTCCAAAAGAGAGAAAAGAAAACAAAAATGATGCATGGATGGAGGACTCAGTCACATCGAGCAAGTACTACATGAATCATATATATACAATCAATGACCCCCCCATAAGAGGGAAAACAAGAGATACCATATCCCCCCATAAGGAATAAGCTCCAATGTCGATGAAGGATGCCTAAAAAAAAAGATGATCCAATTCCTGCAAGCAACACCTCTTCCCTTAGGAAGAAACAAGTTCACCGGATGAAGAAGGAACCACTCCATATCCAATTGAGAAGGCGAAGGAAGTCTCTGAATAGAGCAATCCATCACATTATCATGATCAAACACAACCAAGAAATATGATAGATCAAGAGAAGACACAACCAAGTCAACCTCCAAAAATAATCTAAGAGAATCAAATGGCATGCTGCAACTATCATCAAAGAGGAGAGAAATCCCCTCAAGTGAATCTACCAAATCTATAAGGTGAGTCTCTACAAATAAATCAAAGATGCTTGATAAGTACTCATCCAACAAAACAAGATCCAAGGGATCAAAGATAGCCTACTGCTCTAAAGGATTAATCTCTGAATCAAGAGGAATAGTATCGTCATGAGTTTGAAGTACCCCAAAATGCAGATGACTAATATTACTATCAACACTAGCCAAGGGTGTGTGAGGTACATAGTCATCCTCCTTAACAAAGTGAGAGAAGCTATACAGTCAAGACTCATGATCAACATTACCAACAATAATGAGTTTACCAGAATTAGCTTCTTTGATAAACATAGAATCAGGTGCAAACTCCATAGTCTTAGGAACTTCATTATGTGTGATCTGATATATAGGCAAAAGATTCATGTTCAACTCTAGAATGTACCACACATCCCGAAAGCAGCCATCACCTAAATCAACAGTGCCTATCCCCTGAACATCCAACAACTTCTTATTCCCCAACAAAATTTTGGAAATGTCAGAGGGGTGCAAACCCATGAAAGGATAGGGTGAACAACTCATGTGAAGAAATTCACTAGAATCCAAGAACCATCTGTCACACTAAGAATCAATTGCAGAAGTGACTAGTGCAGGTCCCTTACCTCTATAGTTCTTATCTTCTTTATTGTTTGCAATGTCTGCATTACCAAACAGTGTGGGCTTGGTGGATGAAGCATATGAATATCTAGAGCCTGTAGAAGGATTCATAGAAGATGGTAGTGGGATATTGCTTTTCTCAAGAAGGTTGGATAGCTAATCTATCTTCTTTGTGTAACAATGATCCTCATCATGCCCCTTCTTTTTACAATATACACAATTGATTTTCTCCTTCTTCTTTTTTTCTTCTTTTGCTATGGTGGAGGTCTCATTTGATTATGTTTTATGTTTATGATTCTTCTTCCCCTTACTCTGTGAGCCAGGTGCAACCAATGCATGACTTGTAGGGACCCCCTACAACTAGGAATTTTTTTGTGTTCTCTTGTTAACAAGTCACATAAGGTATTACAAGAGGGCATCTGGAATGCACTACCTAAGGCATCCATTGTGGAGTAAAAGGTAGAGGAAAACACAAGAAAAGGGCCTCTTAACTTAGACATAATCAAGAAAATAGACTCCTTATCAGTTTTGGTCTTTCCACATCCTGTTAGTTGCGACCTTACTGATTTGAATTTCTCAAGAAAGTCATCAAGAGTAGGAAAAGATTCAAGGAAAAGAGAGTTCAACTCAACCTCCAATTGCAATGCATGGATCTTGCTAGCCTAACCAAAGAAATTTTCTAACTTATCCCATATTTCGAGCTAGGTGTACCCTACTCATCAATATGAAAAGGAAGACTATATGAAACATTTAACTTCATCAACCCCATAGCTTGGTCTCATTGATTTTGATGGGAAAATATTTCATATTCTTTGGTGAGAGAAGGTTGGGTAGCATTTAGAGTAGACCACCACACTTGGAAAATGAAAATGCAGAGATTTATCTCCTATTTTCCCTTTTATGGTGGGGTCATTGATTATATATATGATGTATGTAGTACTTTGGGGGTGTGACCGATTCCTCCATCCATGCTTTTCTTTTTCTTTTCTCTCTTTTGGAGAGGGGGTTTTTCCCACGGGGTTTTTATCCATTTCTTTGGTTGTGAGAGATTTCATTTTTCATTTGTATTCCCCCTAAGTTGCACTTAAGGGGGGGTATTAGAATAATTAAGTTTTAACTTAGGGAAAATTGGATTTGATTAGTTTTTTCCCATATTCTTGTATTGGGTGGTTGCAAACCCATTTGGATTTTTTGATGGCTTTATAAATCTGTAATACACTATATTTGATTATCTTGGCTTTTAATAAAGCATCATATATTTGGTGAATTTTATTTTCTCGATTGTGAGGGCTGGTTTGCAAGAGGTTCTTCCTAGGTGATTTGGATCTTTGCAAGAATATCATTTAATCAAAATAGTAAAATGGTTGATACATTATCAATATTTCTAAGTTGTCTACCAGTTGGCATTGGATGTTGCAATATATTAATCTTTTATTTTTATTCTGAAATAGAGGTTCCAATCAGACAACTATAATTGCAATATTTCCTCCCTCTAAAACGTCCATGATGACCATTTTTACTATATTCTTCCTTAGATTACAATTGTATCTTTAATATAGGTAGATTTAAACTTGCATTGTGAGGTTAGATGGACCTTTCTGCTTATTGTACATTATTCTATATATTCAATCTATCCATCTTCTTCTAACCATCTTCAAACCCCATTATGCTAATTCTTTACCATAATATGTATTTTTTGTCGACTTGTCAGACAAAAAAAAACACTACAATATTACAAAACTTCTTTCAAAACACCCATCCTTCCCCAAGTTTGTTATTGTGTGGTATACGATAAGAGTCCATGAGATTTTCCATGGAGCTTACCTAATTTTTTCGCTTGGGGGTTTGGCTAGAGTCGACGAGGCTTCATGATGCCAATATGGTAGGGAGGAGAACAAGTGTGGGTTTACGTGATTATGGACATCAAGTGAAGACCGTTTTCATATGCTTCTAAGAGGGAAAACAATTTTGTTGATTGCATCACATTGTTTATCCCTAGAAGCACATGAAAATGGTGTATGTTGCTCCATTCAACTAAACCATTTACAATAGAAAAATCTTTACCAAGATCCTATGTATTCAAATGTTCCATTTTATCTCTTTCTATTTACAACATATAGTTCTAACCTCTTTTATTGTATATGTATATTATTTCATTTATATTGTTGAACAAATATAGTAGGAATTCAACAAAATTAGTGTATTGTACATTATCTATTTCAAATTATTTCATGCTCCTACAAATCGATCCAATGTAGCTCACCCTTGTTAAACACAATCAATGGTGTATGTAAGTACAAAACTTTCCCATTGTCAATAGACAGATTTGGTTAATTAATTGTAAAAATTATTGATTATTTTTAGCTTCACATTGTATATATTAATTTTACCCATATACTCACTCACTTTTTATCATTCCTTCTTATTTTGCTTACTTGTTCACTAACATACCCTTGTATTTCAATTGTAGGAACTAGGTTTAAGCATGAAAAAGGATTCAAAAACTAGGATACCTTTTTCCCTTAAAGTTTCCACATCAAAGAAAACATAACAATATTAGATATTATATATGAAAACATCAAAGTTTACCCAAATTTTTTATTGTGTAATGTATGATGAAACTCCACAAAATCTCCCATGGGAATTTCATCCTTTTCTTGCTCAGGGGGTTGGCTAGAGTCCATGGGGCTTCATGATGCGAATATGGTAGGGAGGAAATGAACATGGGTTTTTTAGTTTTACATTTAACGCCATATATTTTTGTTACATAGATACATGTGTATAGAAATCCTTGTATAAATTTAGCTTCAAAAAACATACTCTATAATAACATGTTTTCCATGTCATAGAAAGTCATAGGGAAGCAAATATATGTTTCTCATGACATACTCTATAATAACATGTTTCTCATGTTGCCTCAAAACAAGGAATACCTTATAATTCAATTATTCTAACAATGCAAAATATGTGTATCGTTTCATCTCATTCTTCTTCTAACCCATAAATCACAAGCAAAAAAATGGTTATATTCCAAAAATTATGGAGTAGATACTACTTATAACATGTTTCTTTTTTAAAAAGTCACTTGTGATGACCATTATAATTAATATTCAAATAAAAAATGACTTTTTTAAAGAATACTTTTTATTCAATGTTAGTAATAAAAGACATGACTATACTAATGGAATGACTTTTTTAAAGAATACATTTTTATTCAATGTTGGTAATAAAAGACATGACTAATAAGTCTTTGAAAAAGGAGAATCCTTTAATGTTCCATACTTTTCCTAGATATTGTTTAATCCACAACTTTAAGTCTACCATGTATTTGTATGGATATGTATCTTAAGATAATTAAACACTAATCGATCATTCATTTACTAACCTATGCAAAAAGTTCAAATATAGATGTGCATCTAGGTCTAGTAAATGTAAAATTAAGACAGAGCTAAACTTATATTGTGCTTGAAATTTTGAACAGATTATTAATATTTAA
This sequence comes from Sequoia sempervirens, assembly GCA_007258455.2. NCBI lineage: Eukaryota > Viridiplantae > Streptophyta > Pinopsida > Cupressales > Cupressaceae > Sequoia > Sequoia sempervirens. The sequence continues at coordinate 227,797,010 of VDFB02000015.1, forward strand.
GAAATTAATTATTAAAAATTTAAATTTTATTTAATTTTTCAATTCTCTTTTTATAAGGAAAATCTTATTTTCATACCTAAAATTATTTATTAAATTGAATTTTAAACAATTATTCTACCTAAAATTATTAAATATTACATATTAATAAGAAAAAGTTATTGATGATTAATTACCTCAAATTAAAATTAATGGATAGATTACAAATAATAACATTTGTTCAATATGATGTATAGTTTTATTCTAGAATTTCATAACCAATTTTCAACTGATAAATTTTCATTCTGAAACAAAAAGACCATTTCCCATTTTTATGCAAATGGTTATTAATCTCACAATAGAAGAATAGACAAGTGGACTATAACATCAGGGTTATAATGCTTTACAATGGTCATATTAAATGAATATATATAAAATAATCTCTATGTCAAAATTATCTGATTTATAATATGTTCAGGTTAGGCTATTCAAATTTAACTTTAAATTCTACATAAAGTCCAAATTCAAAAGATCTGCCTCCAACTATGAACTAACCTCACGTTATTACATATTTCCTTATTAACACACTCTCCCTTCCTCGCACCAATTAGACAATTGCAAATATTGTACTGTTTATTTATATCTCCCATTATACTAAAAAAAAAAGTATGTTGCTTACTACCCAACTTACTACCCATTCAATAGCCATTTGCGGTGCACCCTATTGGTTGATCATTGCATGCCTATGCATGCAACTTCTACTCTAATACTTATGCTATTGGATAATGTCATACAACCTAGTGAATGTGCTCAACCAGCTTGCCTTCATTATAGCGAGGGAAATAAGCAATGTTACAATTGTAGCTAGTCACTAATTCAATAGAATAAGAAGATGTAGAATATTTCGGTACAGTCAATAGCTTGGGATGATTTCCCTCATTTTGACACCCACATAAAAATATGTACCCTACAGGAAATACCTTCACTGAGTATTCGTATGCTACTCCTTTGGTCAGTGTCTATCACAACATGCACAAGAATAAACAAGAATAATCATAAATAATAAACTCATTGTTCCTCCAATAAAAAGAATCAGAGTAGAGTATATCATAGAAAATAAAATATCATATATATACCAAAATGAGAATCCAAACATCATTTGGAGTGAGTGTCATGGTCTGAGGAGGTGATAGCGATGAACTATTTCCACTAATCAACAACACTCTGGGACTTTCTAGATGTTGATCCACTATAAAATTTTGTTAAGACAGTGATTCACCCCCCCACTCTCAGTGCCATTTTCACTCCAACAATTGTTATCAGAGCGTAGGGTCCTCTGATAGGTCTAAACCACCTAGGATTGATTCTAGTCTTGGAGTCTGTCTAAAATTTCACATGATCAAGAAGGTACTTTTGTAACTAGAGCTCCATTGTTTGATGGAATGGATTATGTGTTCTGGAAAATCATAATGGAAGCATATCTGATCAAATTTGACCAGATATGCTTCCATTCAAATTTGAAGCCAACAACCATAGCTGACAGATTTGAAACTCTAGCGAATTTCTTTCACCAATGTCGAGCTTTCAACTAGTGAAGCGAACCAAAATTTTCATTCAAAGAAAGAACCACATATGCTAACCAAGCTCTCATAAAGAGTTGATCTTAGTTACACAAAGTAATGATAGAGAAAACTGAGAGAAGATTCGCAGAAGAGAAGAGACCATTCTCATGGCAGTGGCTAGGGTTCTATTACTCAACTAAAAAGATAGCACAATAAAACACACTTTGCCCTAACTTTTCCAAAAGACAAAGCATTCAATGACTTTGTTAAAACAAAATGAGATTTTAATTCTAGAATTAAATCAAAACATAATAATAAACAACTTAAAAGTTGATTGAATTCATTGTCCAAGGAAAAGCCGACCACATAATCACCTTCAGATTTTTCTATTAAGTTGTCAACACATAATGATTATTAAAATAGACTCAATTCTGAGTCAAAGGTCTTCAAAGAATGCCGACTTAGAAAAAATTATGGTTTCCAAATATTATAAATGAGTGGCCTTTTATATAAGTCGAACCAAACGATTATTACCATTTCAAATATGCTAAGAGAAACCCGATAGGGTTATTTCCATGAAGATGTCGACCCCACAAATCATTATCATGCCTGATGATAAAACAATATCATATGTAAAGAGAAAAGGCTTCAAATAATTAACATAAGAACTTTCCTTTGAATGCTGACTATAGAGTCAAGACTTGGGCATAGAAGACTCCAAAAAAAATGATAAAAAATTTTCTGCCATGAGTGCCAATAAATGCCATCAAATAAACTAAACATGTGAAGTAACAAATTCATAAATCTAAAGCTGAAGAGAGCCTTGTCACCATGAATACTGACTGAATAACCTAAACCAATCCTTATCAACACTATCAGTCCAAAATAAACTTAAGCATTTGCAAAGAAATAGCATAAATAACACTGAACCAGAATTCCCATCAACATGAACATGAATCGTAATGATTAACCATCTATAATAGCCAAGTGTCATCAAATATGTATCATGATAAAGTATAAAGATCCAACCTGAGACTTTCAGACCAAGAGAACCAAGGAAGTGAGTTTGTCATCAAGGACAAACCATGAACACAACTAAGATCCAAAAAAATTCCCCTTTGTCCTTGATGGAAAAACACAAATGACTCTCCCCCTTTTTGCCTCAATGACAAAGGATAAAAGAGAAGAATGTGCATTGCCATAAAACATAACTGAGAAACCAACCAAATACCATGAGAATCAACTGCAAAAAGAGTAATAGTGCAGCAACCATGTTTGCAGGAGAGCTGTAAGTGAGTAAAAATTATAACATGCTCCCCCTAAGCAGATGCTTGGAAAATTAGAGAAGTAAAGATTGAGAGATAACTCCCAATCAAAGTCTCAACCTTTCAAATAGTTCTTTAGCTAAAGGCTTAGTAAAAATTTCAGCCACCTAGTTTTGTGAGCTTCCATTCTGATTTTCTAGAACACATAATTTGTTCCATCAAATAGTGGAGCTCTAGTTACAAAACTAGATTCTTGAGCATGTGACATTTTAAGCAAACTCTAAGACCAGAATCAATCCTAGGTGGTTTAGACCTATCAGAGGACCCTATTCTCTAATACCAATTGTTGGAGTGAAAATGACACTAAGAGGGGGGTGAATCAGTGTCTTAACAAATTTTATCATTTTTAGTAAAATAAACCATAGCACATATTTGTTCTCAATATATCAATGATAAGTGCATTCATGAGTTCAATGCAATCATTCACAAACTGAAATGAGAAATGTAATCGCAAAACAATGAATAATAAAGTAGTGAAACAACAGATGAACAATGAGACACAAGATTTGTCAAGTGGAAAAACCCTCCTGGGGTAGAAAAACCACTCCTAAATTGTTTCCTTTCAAGCTCTTATTTTAAAACCACTGTTAACAATTCCTTATAGGCTAATTTCTGAGCACCAACTCAAGGAGCACCAACCCCTCATTTTGAAACACCTATTTTAAGGAGCACCAACTCCTTTTTTAGATTATAGAATTACAAATAACACAAAGGATTTCTCTATTTTCTAGATAAGCTTATAGAACCCCACACCATTAATCTATGTAATACACTAAAGATTCAAAACTAAGAATCCCTAAAATATTACATAAATTAAGGAGACATCTTTGCTCTGCATCATATTTTTATTTTGTATTACAGAGCTTTTTCACTTCTTTTTTTTTGATACAACAAGTTACACAATCACATAATCGCATCATCAACTCTCAATGATGAAACACTGTAATTATCTTTATATCAAGAACATTATTTCTGATTTAAAGAATATCATACATTCTGAAACCCTCATGTTGTTTCCAAAAAACTAAACCAGTAGAAAGATTATCAACAAATGGAGAATAAACTTGTGTAACGCCTGTGCAGAAGGCCATTTCAAACTCTTGCAAGAATAAATCAAGTAATGATCCCTTTTTAAACTGCAAGAATTTTTCAAAACCAAGATCTGAAAGTAGAGAAATATGAACAAGTAATATCATTTCCCATTTTTGAAAAAGACCCAAAATGAATCTAGTTTCAAAAACCTTATGTAGATAACCAACATTTTTGTAACATATGAAATGAGTCCATTTAAATCCACAATGATACTGATAGATTTCACAAAAAGCATGACTACCCATCAACTGAAAATCATAAACCCTTTTTGCAAGAATACAAATAATATATCAAGGCATCATTTACTTCACAAGTAACCAAAATGTAGAGAGTCATTTTAGAGGACAAAAATAATGACAATAAAACATCACTGCAAGGTCATATTGGAAGAGAATCGAACCATATCACCACCAAATACCAACAATAAATCCATTTTTCAAAATGCCCAAAATGAATTCAAGAGTAACTGAAATGAAAGCATGCATTTCTAACAGGGTTAATTGAGAGCCCATTTTCATTTTTTCTTTTTCCATATTCTAACAAAAATAATAACTACCATTTGTAAGATAAATATCAAATGATGAATGTGTTACCTGTTTCATGCATCATGAAAATGAAATAAATACTAGTAAAATTTGAAGCCAACAACCATAGCTAACAAATTTGAAACTCCCATGAAATTCTTTCACCAATGTCGAGCTTTCATCCAGTGAAGTGAACCAAACTTTTCATGCACATAAAGAATCCCATATGTTGACTAAGCTCTCATAAAGAGTTGATTTCAGTTACACAAAGTAATGATAGAGAAAACTGAGAGTGGATTCTCAAAGGAGAAGAGACCATTCTCATGGCAGTGGCTAGGGTTCTATTACTCAACTAAAAAGATAGCACAATAAAACACACTTTTCCCTAACTTTTCCAAAAGACAAAGCATTCGATGAATTTGTTAAAAAACAATGAGATTTGAACTCCACAATTAAATCAAAACATAATAATGAACAGCTTAAAAGTTGATTGAATTTGTTGTCCAAGGAAAAGCCGACCACATAATCACCTTCAGATTTTGCTATCAAGTTGTCAACACATAATGATTATTAAAATATACTAAATTTTGAGTCAAAGGTCTTCAAAGAATGCTGACTTAGAACAAATGATGGTTGCCAAATATTATAAATGAGTGGCCTTTTATATAAGTCAAACCAAATGAATATTACCATTTGAAATATGTTAAGAGAAACCCGATAGGGTTATTTCCATCAAGATGTCAACCCCAAAAATCATTAGCATGCCCAATGATAAAACAATATCATATGTAAAGAGAAAAGGCTTCAAATCATTATCATGCCCAAGGAAAATCTGACCACATAATAACCTTCAGATTTTGCTATCAAGTTGTCAACACATAATGATTATTAAAATAGACTAAATTCTGAGTCAAAGGTCTTCAAAGAATGCTGAATTAGAACAAATGATGGTTTCCAAATATTATTTAAATGAGTGGACTTTTATATAAGTCAAACCAAATGAATATTACCATTTGAAATATGTTAAGAGAACCTCGATAGGGTTATTTCCATCAAGATGTCAACCCCACAAATCACTAGCATGCCCAATGATAAAACAATATCATATGTAAAGAGAAAAGGCTTCAAATAATTAACATAAAAACTTTCCTTTGAATGTTAACTATAGAGTCAAGACTTGGGCATAGAAGACTCCAAAAAAAATGTTAAACATTTTCTCCCGTGAGTTCCAATAAATGCCATCAAATAAACTGAACATGTGAAGTAACAAATTCATAAATTTGAAGCTGAAGAGAGCCCTGTCACCATGAATAATGACTGAATAACCTGAACCAAGCCTTATCAACACTGTCAGTCCAAAATAAACTTAATCATTTGCAAAGAAATAGCATTCATAACACTGAACCAAAATTCCCATCAACATGAACCTGAATCATAATGATTAACCATCTGTAATAGCCAAGTGTCATCAAATATGTATCATGATAAAGCATAAAGATCTAATCTGAGACTGTCAGACCAAGAGAACCAAGAAAGTGATTTTGTCATTAAGTACAAACCATGAACACAACTGAGATCCAAAAAAGTTACCTTCACATCTTCCACTTGCACAAACAGACAAAAAAATGTTTCCTATGTTTCTGAGGACTATGATTCACAACGTAAACCCATCAGGTAAAACGAGGATTACAATGACAGAAAAGGAGAAGTTCCTAAGAATATATACCAAAATGGAGAGTGTTAATAGGTTGAGCATACCCACAATGTAGAGCAGTGGAAGGAGACCTTTCATGAGAAAAACCATGAATTATTCTTTTTTGAGAATAAATGAAAGAAAGTATGATATGAAGAATTGGGTGTAGAATGCTAATTTTATATAAGGGATATTGTTAACAACAAGAGATGCATGTAAATGAAAATAGTGGGTGACTTATCCAGCATGGGAAAGGATAATAAAAACATGCAGTAAGTTATCTATATGTTTTATCTTTTTTAATCCACCTCTAAATGTTGCACAAATTAAATTGGGAATATTTAGTACTTGTCTGCAATATAGCTTTTAGTATTTATATGCAAATGATAACAACTTCTTGTAGTATATATTATTTTAATAATACGTATAAAATATACTGAGATATCCTTCTCGAGGTGTCTATTACATTTTTATGTGACTTATTTGTTATAAAATAGATGCCTCAAGAAGGATATCTCTCAACACATTTTATATATATTATTAAAATAATATACATGCTAGTAGCATTCACAGTTGGAAATGGATGATAGAATAATTATTGTTAGGTTTAGGGTTAGGGTTAGGGTTAAGGTTAGAAAAAAAATGAGGGGTAGGGTTGGAAATAATTTTATTATTGGGAATAGGGTTAGGGTTAGGTTTAGAGATAAAAATTGTATTAAGATGAAGGGTATTCTTAAATTCAGGTTAGGATTAGAGATAAAATTAGGTTTAAGGTTGGGGTTAACGTTAGCTTGGAAATAATTTGATTATTGGGAATAGGGTTAGGGTTAGGATTAGAGATAAAATTGATATTAGGGTTAGAGTTATTATTAGGGTTAGGCTATTGAACATCTGGAATATTGAGAGGGGAGGGATGAAGCAGTATTCCTCTAAAAATATTAAATTTTTTGAATAGCTGACCACATAACATAATTAAAAATATTGAACTGAACCAATGTAACACAACATCACATAAAACCAAGACTTTTACATCGAAACCCAAGAAGGGAAAAACCACAGAGACGATTAACTCTCAAGTATTAAGTAACCAGATACAAAATACAGAGGTGGCTCACTATCGAGGTGGCTCACTATCGAGTTGGCTCATTATTGGTGGGCTCACTACGCAAAATATAGAAACCAGCTATGATAGATGAAAGATGGCTTACAACTAAAGTATGTGTTACAAAACTGAACTACTATAATTGCATTTGTATATGCATGAATATAGTTCTTTCTAAAGTGCAAAGATCTTCTATACAAAAACTATATCATTTTGCAATATACATCAACAAATTGTTATCACACATCTCATATAATTCTTCAACATATTTGTTTATTTTGTTTCACATATATATATACTATATCTATATATCTACTTTAGCTGGCATTCATTGGAGATGAAGTTGAATGAGGACATTACACAAGATGTTGAAGATGTCGGCATAGATGGAAAAAATATATCTCACACTATACCAAATAGTATCAGACCAAAAAACCTTATACTTGTAACATTGTTGCTGGAACAAGAGATAAGTCAGAGATAAGAATACCAGATCTATCAATGACATCAATGAAAAATATCAACATAGGCTTAGACATAGAATAGGGATGAAGGGTATGGTTAAAGTCAAGTTAGGTTAGAGAAATAATTAGGTTTAAGGTTGGGGTTAACATTAGGTAGGGAATAATTTTATTTTTAGGAATAGGGTTAGGGTTCGATTTAGAGATAAAATTAGTATTAGGGTTGGAGTTATTATTAGGATTAGGCTTAGACATAGAATAAGGATGAAGGGTATGGTTAAAGTTAGGTTATGGTTAGAGATATAATTAGGGTTAGGGTTAGGATTAAGATTAGGATCGAGATTAGGCTTATGGTTACAGTTAGACATAGAATTAGAGGTAAGATTAGGATTGAGATTATGGTTAGGGTTAAAATTAGGGAGAGGGTTTGGGCTAAAGATAGAATATGGGTTAATATTAGGGTTATGATTACTATATTAGTTTAGAATTAAGTTTAGTGTTAGGATTAGCATTAGAGTTAGGGTTAAGTTTATTGTTAGGATTAGGATTATGATTAATTTGCAGATTATGGTAATGGTTGCAATTAGGCATAGAGTTAAGGTTAGGGTTAGAATCTAGGTTAAGATTAGGGTTATGTTTAGGATTACAATTTAATTGAGTCCCAAATCTAATTGATCACCAATCCTAACCCTTTAATTGAATACTAAACCTAACTCTAATTATAACCCTATTTAATCCCTATTTGTAACCTTAACCCAAATATTTATCATAACATCATAATACTAATTGAACCCTTAGCTTAGCCCTAACTAATGTGTAACCCTAATTGAATTCTAATTTATGGGAACCCTAATGAAATCCTAACCTTGTTTGTACCCTAACCCTAAATGAACCTAGATTGAATTGTAACCCTAATTGTACCATAAACCTAATCCTAACTGTAACCCTAATTTAACTCTAATATTAATCCTAACTTTAATTGATGGTTAACCTATTTTAACACTAATGTAACCTAATACTGATTGAATTCTAACCATAATTATTCCCTAACAGTAAACCTTATTGGACTCCTTCCCTAATTATAACCTAACCCTAGCTCTAACAATAGCCATAACTCTAATTAGACTCTAATCATAATCCTAATTAAATTCTAGCCCTAATTGAACCCTAACCCTAAGCCTAATTGAACTGTAACCCTAACATTAAACACTAATTTAATCCTAACCCTAACATTATTACTTACATTAATTAAATGATAACTATAAACCTAACTATAATTGAATCCTAACCCTAATTGATCCTCATTCCTAACCCTTTAATTGAATACTAAACTGTAACCCTATTTGAACCCTAACTATAACTATAACCCCAAGCTTTATCATACAAACCTCACCCTAACCCTAATTGAATGCTAATATGCATTAGCCCTAATTAAATCTTAACCTTGTTTGAACCCTAAGCATAAATTTGACTCTTATTAAACCCTGACCAAATAGATCCGTAATTGAACCCTAATACTAACCCTAATTGAATACTATCCATAATCATAATTAAAATCTAACCCTAATTTAACCCAAACCTTGATTGAACTCTAACCCTAACTCTAAACACTATTTTAATCCTAACCATATGTAATTGGATCCTAACCCTAGCACTAACCTTACACTAATTGAACCCTAACTACAATTATAACTTAAATTTAATTCTAATTGAATCCTAACTCTAATTAATTATATTACATCGAACCTTGACCATATTAACTCGGTTCGAAACATAATTGTAACCCTAACCCCAAGCTTTATAATATAATCCTACCCATAATTGATCCCTAAACCTAATACTAATCCTTATCCTAACCCTTACCCTAACTCTAAGCCTAATTGAACCCTAACCCTAACAGTAAGCCTAACCCTATTTGAACCGTAACTTAAATTGAACCCTAATTTAACCACATGTATTCAAATCTTTGTGAGGTTATTTTATTTAGTATTTCTTATTGATTTATATTTTAAATATTTATTTTTCTTTTTGATTGATCTATATTTGTGATCAAATTTGATCAAATATCTAATTTATCTTTTATTTCTCTTTGAGATCAAGTTTATTTGTTTATTTATTTGATCTTTTATAATTTATTCAAATATTTGATTTATCTTTTATCTTTTAATTATTTATTTGATTTAACCCTTATGTTGGTTGAATCCTCACTATAACCCTAAGTCTAATTGAGTCCTAACTCTAATTGATCCCCAATCCTAACCCTTTAATTGAATAATAAACATAACTCTAATTATGACCCTATTTGAACCCCAATTATAACCTTAACCCCAAGCTTTATCATAAAATCATAATACTAATTGAACTATCAACTTAGCCCTAATTAATGCCTAACCCTAATTGAACACCAATTTATAGAAACCCTAATTAAATCATAACCTTGTTTGTACCCTAACCCTAATTGAACCTAGATTGAATTGTAACCCTAATTATACCATAAACCTAATCCTAATTGAACTCTAATCTTAATCCTAACTTTAATTTATGATTAACCTATTTTAACACTAATATAAACTAATCCTAATTGAATTCTAACTATAATTATACCCTAACCCTAAACCTTATTGGTCTATATCCCTAATTGTACCCTAACCCTAATTAGACACTAACCACAATCCTAATTAAATTCTAACCTTAATTGAACCCTAACCCTAAGCCTAATTGAAATCTAACCCTAACTTTAAACACTACTTTAATCCTAACCCTAACACTGTCCCTTACACTTTAAATTAAACGATAACTATAACCCTAACTATAATTCGATCCTAACCCTTTAAATGAATAATAAACCCGACTTTCATTGTAACCCTATTTGAACCATAACTATAACCCTAACCCCAACCTTTATCATACACACCTCACCCTAACCCTAATTGAATGCTAATGTACATTAGCCCTAAATTAAATCTTAACCTTGTTTGAAGCCTAAGCAAAAATTTGACCCTTATTAAACCCTAACCAAATAGATCCATAATTGAACCTTGATACTAACCTTAATTGAATACTATCCATAATCATAATTAAAAACTAACCCTAATTTAACCCAACCCCTGACTAAACTCTAACCCTAACTTTAAACACTATAATAATTCTAACCATAATTGGATCCTAACCCTAACACTAACCTTACACTAATTGAACCCTAACTACAATGCTAACTTAAATTTAATTCTAATTGAATCCTAACCCTAATTAAATCTTATAGCTAACCTTGACCATATTAACCCTATTTGAAACCTAACTATAACCCTAACCCCAAGCTTTATAATAGAATCCTACCCCTAAGTGAACCCTAAACCTAAGACTAATCCTTATCCAAACCCTTACCCTAACTCTAAGCCTAATTGAACCCTAACCCTAACACTAAGCTTAACCCTATTTGAAAACTAACTTGAACCCTAATTCGACCGCATGCATTCAGATCTTTATGAGGCATTTTTATTCAGTATCTCTTATTGATTTATATTTTAAATATTTGTTTTTATTTTTGATTGATTTATCTTTGTGATCAAATATCCAATTTTCCTTTTTTTGATTTATTTATAATTTGATCTTTTAATCAAATTTTTGTTATCAAATATTTGATTTTCCTTTTTTATTAATTTATCTTTGTGATCAAATATCTAATTTATCTTTTCTTTCTCTTTGAGATCAAGTTTATTTATTTATTTATTTGATCATTTTTTAGTTTCTTCAAATCTTTTATTTATCTTTTATCTTTGAATTGTTTATTTTATTTAACCCTTATGTTGATTGAATCCTAACTATAACCCTAAGTCTAATTGAGTCCTAGCTCTAATTGATGCCCAATCCTAACCCTTTAATTTAATACTAAACATAACTCTAATTATAACCCTATTTGAACCCCAATTATAACCTTAACCCCAAGCATTGATCATAAAATCATAATACTAATTTAACCTTCAACTTAGCCATAATTCATGCCTAGCCCTAATTGAATGTTAATTTATAGGAACCCTAATTAAATCCTAACCTTGTTTGTACCCTAACCCTAATTGAACTCGAATCTTAATCCTAACTTTAATTGATGGTTAACCTATTTGAACACTAATTTAACCTAATTCTAATTGAATTCTAACCATAATTATACCCTAACCATAAACCTTATTGGACTCTATCCCTAATTATACCCTAACCCTCTAACTCTAACTATAGCCCTAACCCTAATTAGAGGCTAACCACGATCCTAATTAAATTCTAACCTTAATTGAACCCTAACCCTAAGCCTAATTGAGCTCTAACCCTAACTTTAAACACTAATTTAATCCTAACCCTTTAATTCATTTTTTCTTTGATTTATTTATTTAATATTTTAATATTTTTTATTTTTTATTTTTTATTTAATTTGTTAATTTATCTATGTTAAATATTTTTAAATATTTATGATCTATTTTTTATTTCTCCTTTGATAAATTATCTTTCATTTTGATTTTTCTTTGTGATTTTTCTTTGATTTTTTTTGTGATTTATATTTAAATTTTTTTTCATGGTAAAAGGTTTCATTTGATCTTTTTGATTTATCTTTTCTCTTTTATTTAGTATTTCTTATAGATTTATTTGATCTTTTAATCAAATTGTTGTGTTCAAATATCGGGTTTTCCTTTTTTACTAATATTTCTAATCAAACATCTAATTTATCTTTTATTCTCTCTGAGATCAAGTTTATTTATTTATTTGATCTTTTAAAGTTTATTAAAATCTTTGATTTATCTTTTATCTTTGAATTGTTTCTTTTATTTATTTATCTACTTGATCTTAATTTATATTTGATTTTTCTTTTTCATCAAGTTACTTTGATTTATTGATTGAATTTTTTAATCTTGGATTTATTGTAAATATTTTAATATCTTTGTGATCAAATCTCTTTAATTTATTTATTTGATCTTTTAATTCATTTTTGTCTTTGATTTATTTATTTTATTTTTTAATATTTTTTTAATTTTTGATTTATTTATTTGTTATTTTAATTTATCTATGATAAATATTTCAAAATATTTGTGATTAGGGTTTGATTTGTTAGGGTTAGAATAAGGATTAGTGTGGGTGTTGGAATTAGGATTATTTTTAGAATTAGTGTTAGAATTAGAATTAGTGATAAAATTAGTGTTAGAGTTATAATTGGTGTTAAGGTTAGAATTAGTGTTATTGTTATAATTAATAATTAATAAAGTTAACCTATAATTATAATTAACATTGTTCTAATTAATGTTACTATTATAATTAGTAATTTTTTGTGTAATTTACTATGTACTTTACTTAAATCGTATTAGTAATGTTTTTTATACTTTACTATATAATATATTCTATAATTAATTTACAATTTTATAATATATTTAATATGAAATATATATATTCCAATATAATTTATTATATTATATAGTTTAATATTATTTTATAATTTTAAAATATTTAATATTTTATATATCTTTTATTTTTAATTTATATATATTTATTATTTAGTTTAATCTATTTATTTTTATACTGTATCTTTTAAAAAAACATTAATTATGCATATTATCAAATATCATTTTATTTTATATAGTAAATAATTCATAAACATAGCTAGAATTTAAATGACAATTTGTTAATGGTAATATAACATTACATTACTTAATGATATTCTATGCAAACTACTCTTAAATATTTCATGAAATGAAATGAAGAATATATGTTGTTAAGATATCCACCGAAAAGTTATTCGCATATGACTTAATCTGATGGATAAAAACAAAAGAAAAAACTTGAAAAAAATCAGAGGACGCAGTTAGCTCCAGTCCATTAATAGAAAATTTGTGTCTCTCTAGCGTAGCCACTAAATCACTTGAAACTAACAGGGAAGGTTATCATAGTCTCTGCAAAAAAAGGGGAAAATATTCATTAATTTAAAATTTACAAAGATGAAAAAACTTGCAGATTGCAAGCATACCGTTGCATGTGAAAAAACATGCATACTAAACTTGTCTCAAATCTTCGGAAAAGCAGGAAAAGTCTAACGATTTTGCATATTCAAGATCTCCGTTGTGTGTCTAGTTTGCTTATATGCACTGTTTGCCTGGCCGTCCACCATTGCCAATGGCGTCTCTCCTGGAACATTGCAGACATACTTCTTAGTGAATGACTTCTTCTATGAAGTCATCAAACAAAAGCTCTTCGAATTCAGTTTAAAATCTTGAGCTCCAAAATTTAAGGAACAAATTGGAGTATTTAGATAAAAAATAATAAATAAATAAAAATTCTTTCAATTTTTTGGTTTTTTTAGGAATTTAAAATTTTAAGCGATAGACAACTGGTAGAAAAACTTACTAAAAAATTCCTAAGCTGTAGGGGCAATTTCTAGCCCCACCCCAATTTCACCAGCTGAAAGATGCATTCCTATACTGTAGGGGCTCCTATTTTTCTGGAAAAGATTCCAATTAATCTCGTAGCACAATTTTTTTTTTCCATGAGACCTCTGCTCCATGAAATTAGAAGCCCAAGCCCCCCATAGGATCGCTCAGTTATAGCAGATTAATGGATTTGTAACGAATTTCGGACGCCTTGTTTAGCAGAAGACGTGACACATAATGAGCAACAGACACTTAATGGATATCAGACGCTTACTACATTGATGGCGAATATCTTTAATGGCATACGTTATATATTATTTGTAACCGCCACCGCCAGCAGCACAAACGGGTAAACGCCAATCTGCATGTCAAATTAATGGCTATTAGTATACAAATTCTGCATGTCACATTATTTGTAAATACTGGCAGCTGCCTGTCAAATTTTTCAAAAATGTTAATTAAGATTTTGCTGTGACTGTATATTTCAGGATGTCTACAGCAAACAGCAATCGCTTTCCAAGAAATGCATTAATTACAATATAATCTACTAAATTCAACCTATCCTATTATTTCCTTCCATACATGTGAATGTTAAAAAGACAATATCCTAAAATCACATTTTAAAAAAATCCTTATTGATTCCAACCACATACGTATTGTGTGTATCTTTATTAATGTACAAAATAATTGGCCATTTCTTTCATACGTCGTGACAAAAAGCTATTGATATCATTTACAGCTAGGCAGCAATATTCTTTATGCATCAATGTGATTATGTAATACTTTATAACCCAAGTACACTTAAATTCTGAATGTCTCGTACCATAAAAATTCGCCCATCTTACATGTTATTAGCTGCTCTATTGGCTATTTTCTCACAGCTACAACTGTTGTTCAGCTAATTATTGTCTTGTAGTTGTGTTTGAACTGTTGCTCATTTTTCTTAATTCTTTTGTTGGACTGATTTTATTATTCCATTCCTATTATTTTTGCTTCTTTAAAACCAAAAAAAAAAAACTTTTTAATTGTTTATAAATATTTAAGTGGGGATAAGGTATCAAATTATTTAACCTATTTTTTAAATAACAAATTATTTATATAATTTTAATTTTTTGAAAAAGCATAAATTTATATATTCATTTCATGAAGTTTCATGATATTATTATAGATAGCCTCTTAAGATAATTATTTTTATCAAATGTATTTATTAATTTATTCTCCATAAGAAATTTATTAAATAGATTTAGCAATATAAAATATTAGTTTGAATCTTCAAGATTACTATATTGTTTATCATTGTGTTTGATGGAGATTGAAGTAATCATTTATTGAATATTTTTTCTTAGAGATCATAAGATGTGAACTATGAAATAGAAATTGTAAGTGTGAATTTTTTTGACTTTTCAAATTTGACAAGCTTTATCATTAAATTTTCCCATTTACAGATGAGAAATTCCTCATGTAAGAAGTATATCATTGTTTTATGGTTACAATTGAATACGAGAAAGAATGTTGAAGCAAGTGGAGTAAAGATCACTCAAGTATTTAAGAATAGTATAAACAATGAGAGAACAAACATAAATTAAAGATAGTGAAAAATGCAACGCTGGTTTAATCTACACTGTTGCATGCTGGAAAAATGTATTGAGATTTTATTGTAAAATTATTACCACGATCATATCTATACATGACAATAGACAATCTTTAAGAGAAAAGGGAAAGTTAAAAGAAAACTATGAAAAGAAATCCTATAGATCAAATGAGATGGTTAAAATAACTTAAATTAAGCACAACCGAAAAACAATTCAAGTACCTGGCAATCTTTGCATCAATATATAATCTGGAAAACTTTTATTCCTTGTATATCATTGTAGTATTCTTTTAAGATGCATTTATTTCCGAAGTGTTAGTAATGAGATATCTATTTGGCTGTCTGCAGGAGGAACAAGTGAAATTAACCTGCACCAACGTTTGCAAACCTCGGGAGCATTGGTAATGTTTGGAGACATTTACCCAATGTTAAATGGTCCGAGCATGCATCTGACATGTAGTGATGTTTGGGTAGAATGCAAATACTCGGTGATGGTGTTGCCTGATGGGAAATCTATTCAATGCATATTTTCATCGAATGAATTCAACATGTTAACAGTGCCCAAAGATTATCAACATTCTCTTATGTAGAAGTAGTGTCTGGTCATGCCTGTAACCAGGCTAACTGCACTCACAAATCCGAAGGGAAGAGCACAGACTCTCTACGCTAGCTGTATGACAATCTTCCATACTATGGCTGTCATGTAACTATAGGAGGCTATATCTCTCTAGAGTACTATAAATCGTCATCCTCGACCGAATAAATGCAAGCTTCTTAAAATTTGTGTGATAGTATCTATAAACGACAATATTATATATGATATTATCTATTAAATGGCAACATCTTAATTTTTTTTTGGTTCATCATATTCTTTTATAGGTAGTAATAGTTAAAAATATATTAATCTAGAATGTAGATTAACTTTTATAATAGTTAACATTATCTTATCATCAATTATAAGTATGTAAAATATTATTTTGAGTAAGATTGTTTTATAATTTTCTTCATTTCTTTTTAAATGTTCATCGTTTAAGTGTTTATGTGATCTATATAACAAATTTTCAATATTAAAATTGTAAATAATTAGAAAAAATATATATTTTTATGAATAATAGATCATTTTTATAAGGAAAAATAAATCCTTTCAAAGATTAATCTAAGTTAAATAAGTAAATTTTATTAATGTTTATTGAGATTTATTAGTTGGCCAAATGATACAAGGTTAGCATTATAAAGAATTATAGACATACATGCTCTCTTAATTTAAAAGGAGACCAAAGAAAAGATTGCCCCAAAGTTCTAAATGATCAATTCTTGACTTTTCTAAAAAATCCATATGTTGATGTCTCCTTGATTAAAAAGGAGCTATGAAGATTATTCAATGTTCCATCATTTTTCATGCATATTGTACTAATTTTCCCCCTTGTAAAATAAAACCATGTAAACACATGAATTTCTTGAATCTAACAAAAAATATCTTACACTCTTACAATAAAATATTTACCAAAACTCAAGAAATGACTATTCTAGGCCTAAAATACTCCTAGTCTTTCCTACACTACTTTTCAATATAGAGAAAGAGAAAAGGTTTAAAAAGGATAAGAGGGAAAAATAAAATAAAAGGGGGGAGTAGAGGTAATGAGAAACAAAGCCCAGTAGACAATCACTAACTTACTTAGTTTCTCATACAAACACCGAGAAAACCACACAAATAATTATCATTCTTGGCTCAATATGAAGCATGAGTAGTGCAACCATTTGAGTACCATGAAATAGAATAGGAAATTAATTGTACTTGCCCATGAAAGAGAGTACAAAATAGCCAACATGCAATTATGTGCAATTTTTGACTAAAAAAATTATGCCCAAATATATGTTGAATTTGATACATATTGCTTAAGAAACAAACTTTTGTAGCTATAATGACTAGAATTTTAGATAGAAAAAAATGCCTTTGACAAACTGATAGATTTATAGATAAAATTACTTGTATGCCAAAATACATATTTCCAATTGTCTTAAGGTACCTCCAAAGAATTCTTAGGAAAATCTAACCAAACAATGGCCAAATATCATTATATATAGAAAAACCCAAGATATAAATATACAAGATAAATAACTAAATTACATAACCCTCAAAACACAGTGGTACGAACTAATATCTTGAATTATCAAAATTGGTAATCCAACACCAAGGTAAGATATATATATATATATATATATATATATATATATATATATATATATATATATATATATATATATATATATATATATATATATATATGGATTTACATACATTGAGTAAAATTATAAAAGAAATACATGATGCTTACAATATAATCAAAAAATATAATCCTACATCTTGGCACTCTTTTTCCATTTTTCTTCAATTCTTCTTGGTCAAATATATACTTTAAAACATTAACATTATTCCAATAGGCATTTGTGATTGATAAATTTTCATCCACTCAATTTGAAAAGAACCTAATTTATCCTTAACTTGACTATCTCACATCAACTATAGAAAAAAAAAGACATATTTTTACTATACAAATATTTTTAAGCTCAAAGCATTTGATTTTAAATTAATTCATGTTAATAAAATGACCAAATCATTATATATCTAGGATATTATGAAATTTCAAGATCATTAAGATACATAGTCGACCATAAGTGTATAGGGTACTCAAAATATAAATTTATGATATTTAGACATGAAGTGTCTAGTTAAGTTTTGATTAATAATGAATACAATTATAGAAATTATTATTTATGTGCTTTTTAGATGTGAAACTCTCACAAAGGTAGAATTCATAAGGATTAAGTATTTTATAGAAAAGACTTTGTTCTCTTTGATGGTGATATGTGGATAGGATTTGACTCACTTAAGGCATAACCATGAATTTAAAATATTTAACCCCCTAAATTAAAGAAGGATTTTAATGTCTAAATGTTTCCTATATTTAAAATAATACATCAAATACAATTCAAAGTGGTTAGCTAGTATGTATAATGATTTTAGATTTGATATTTATTAATGTCATTCATGACTCATATTACGGGAAATGTAAACATCTCAAGTAGAATAAATAAGTAATTTGAGGTCTAAATATTTTATGAAAAATGTAACAAGGTTGATTTCAAATATGAGGGGATCAATTAATCTACATTTTTAGCACTCTTGGATTCATATTTGAATATAAATAAACATGATAAAATGGAATAGATCTAAAGGGTTGTTAAAAAATAATTTAAACATATACACAAAGACTTTTACAATCTTAAGCTACAAGAGGAAAAAATAATGTCTAGAATAGACATTTCATATAAGCTATCAAGAAGACTCAAAAGAAAGGGATAAACTAAATCTATGGCATGTGTATGGTAGGAATAAAGTTCTATATACACTGAAATTAAAATGCAAAGGGAGAAAAAAATTACAACGAAATTTGGGCATGTTAGATTAGTGACAGTAAATTGTAACTCTCAAGAAAGGATTTTTTCCTTTTAAATCCTATTAAAAAGTAAACTAAATAAATAAATAAATATGGTTGCATGGGAAATGTGACTCAATATTATTCAAATATGAATTAAACTAGACTTATAATAAGTATGCATTTAGATCCATTTGATCCAATTTTATGTGTATGTGATATCAATTAATTATTTTTATGCTTATGAGGTTTAACAATTTATGGAGAAGGAAACTAGCATTCCAAAAATATTATGCCTTAAATACCCATATACCTAAACTTTCTTGTAGTACTAGCTAGGTGTCTATAGCCTTAAAAAAGTATATCTAAGCCTACTCAACATATACCAATCTTGGAAGGTAGGCATCTCTATTCCTATTAGAGATACCTAAAAAAATGAAATTAAGATATCATGACTAATGATTTGGATATGAGTTTATCATAAAAAATGAGATCTCTAATACTCTAGGTGATTCAAACCACATTTATAGTCATTCACATTAGAAATATATATATGAGAGAAAATATATAATAATGGTATAAAGGCACAAACTTACCACATAGAATGGTTGTTAATTTTCAACACGTCCATTTACTCAATCTAAACACCTCCCAATAGGAATTCTCAATATTAACACACCCCTAATGAAAAAAAGAATTTGATACAATTTGATGTAGTCATGGTTGGTGGATCTTAACAGAATACCTAGGAACACATCTAGTTTACATCAATTCCATAAAAAAAATTTCCAAACACTAAATTAACAGTCAAATCATCTGCAAAAAGAGTAATGTTTACAACAAAAATATGAAACATATGCCCTCACAAAAACCTATCTTTACATCCTTACTAATAAACATGCAACATATGCCCTTGCAACAACATGGGTTTTACTACCCTCACAACAACACCACCTTTCTCTAAATGGTTTAGTAAGAACCCTTTTCTTTCTATGATTCTTGCTCTTCAAATATTGAACCCCTCCTTATAAATTATTCCTTATTTTTATACAAAGGCTTGGGGAACTTGAAGTGTCAATTGTGATGAATGGAGAAAATGGATACATTTTAGAGATATCACACTTTTCTCACTCAACCATTCACTAATGTCCTAGGGTTCCTAATTGGATTGACTAAAAACCTCACAAGGTGAGATAATTCAAAATTAGGAGGGTCCTAGGAAGGGGTTATTTCAAGTTTTAGGGGTTCACCACCAAGTAAATGCTTGGAAAAGACAAATGAACATTCAACTGACAAAATCAAGAAATGGAAGCCAAATAATGAAATTAAGCTACACCAAGTTAGGGTATGTGTACCTGGGAAGTTTTGAGATGTGAGGATTCGAGTATGCAAGGAAGTTGTCAAAAAGTGTTGTCGAGGACTAAGACGCCTAGAGTGGCATATTAGTTTGGCTATTATTTTTTGAGGAAAATATGGAGTCTTCGGATGTTGAATCAGAATCCTGAAGAATCTTTGAAAAATACCTTGTCGAGGACTAAGATGCCCAAGGTGGTGTATTAGTCCCATTTTGAATTTTTGGAATGTCTAAATGTGGTCTTGAGCTCCGAGGTCTACACTTGCTTCTCCTTGGATTTGAGGTCCCAAATCTTCTAGATTTGACTTGTAGGTGAGTTTCTGTGAAAATAACAACTTTGTAATGCAACTTTGCAACTTTTCACTCCAAATGATCTTCAATTCTTCAACCTATATTTACAATCATAAATATGTAATATGGGAAAAACTTACTATTTGTTAGTGAATGGTTGTTTTCCTTGGTCAAACCCCTTGTAGGTAATTAAATCAAATGATGAAATGAATGAAATGAAGCATGAAATATGAAATATGTAAATGATATCACCTTGTGAATGGTTGTTTTATTTAAATGGTTTAGTAAGAACCCTTTTCTTTCTATGATTCTTTCTCTTCAAATATTGAACCCCTCCCTATAAATTATTCCTTCTTTTTATACAAAGGCTTGGTGAAGTTGAAGTGTCAATTGTGTTGAATGGGGAAAATGGATACATTTTAGAGATATCACACTTTTCTCACTCAACCATTCACTAATGTCCTAGGGGTCCTAATTGGATTGACTAAAAACCTCACAAGGTGAGCCAATTCACAATTAGGAGGGTCCTAGGAAGGGGTTCTTTCAGCTTTTAGGGGTTCACCACCAAGTAAATTCTTGGAAAAGACAAATGAACATTCAACTGACAAAATCAAGAAATGGAAGCGAAATAATGAAATTAAGCTACACCAAGTTAGGGTATGTGTACCTGGGAAGTTTTGAGATGCGAGGATTCGAGAAACGCAATGAAGTTGTCAAAAAGTGTTGTGGAGGACTAAGACGCCTAGAGTGGCATATTAGTTTGGCTATTATTTTTTGAGGAAAATATGGAGTCTTCGGATGTTGAATCAGAATCCTGAAGAATCTTTGAAAAATACCTTGTCGAGGACTAAGATGCCCAAGGTGGTGTATTAGTCCCATTTTGAATTTTTGGAATGTCTAAATGTGGTCTTGAGCTCCGAGGTCTACACTTGCTTCTCCTTGGATTTGAGGTCCCAAATCTTCTAGATTTGACTTGTAGGTGAGTTTCTGTGAAAATAACAACTTTGTAATGCAACTTTGCAACTTTTCACTCCAAATGATCTTCAATTCTTCAACCTATATTTACAATCATAAATATGTAATATGGGAAAAACTTACTATTTGTTAGTGAATGGTTGTTTTCCTTGGTCAAACCCCTTGTAGGTAATTAAATCAAATGATGAAATGAATGAAATGAAGCATGAAATATGAAATATGTAAATGATATCACCTTGTGAATGGTTGTTTTATTTAAATGGTTTAGTAAGAACCCTTTTCTTTCTATGATTCTTTCTCTTCAAATATTGAACCCCTCCCTATAAATTATTCCTTCTTTTTATACAAAGGCTTGGTGAAGTTGAAGTGTCAATTGTGTTGAATGGGGAAAATGGATACATTTTAGAGATATCACACTTTTCTCACTCAACCATTCACTAATGTCCTAGGGGTCCTAATTGGATTGACTAAAAACCTCACAAGGTGAGCCAATTCACAATTAGGAGGGTCCTAGGAAGGGGTTCTTTCAGCTTTTAGGGGTTCACCACCAAGTAAATGCTTGGAAAAGACAAATGAACATTCAACTGACAAAATCAAGAAATGGAAGCGAAATAATGAAATTAAGCTACACCAAGTTAGGGTATGTGTACCTGGGAAGTTTTGAGATGCGAGGATTCGAGAAACGCAATGAAGTTGTCAAAAAGTGTTGTGGAGGACTAAGACGCCTAGAGTGGCATATTAGTTTGGCTATTATTTTTTGAGGAAAATATGGAGTCTTCGGATGTTGGATCAAAATCCTGAAGAATCTCTAAAAAATACCTTGTGGAGGACTAAGATGCCCAAGGTGGTGTATTAGTCCCATTTTGAATTTCAAGAATTTCTAAATGTGGTCTTGAGCTCTGAGGTCTACACTTACTTCTCCTTGGATTTGAGGTCCCAAATCTTCTAGATCCTGACTTGTAGGTGAGTTTTTTGAAGATGACAACTTTGTAATGCAACTTTTCAACTTTTGTAACTTTTCACTCCAAATGAGATCTTCAAGTCTTCAACCTATATTTGCAATCATAAATATTTAATATGGGAAAAACTTACTATTTTTTGGCCAATGGGTGTTTTCCTTTGTCAGATCCCTTGTAGGTAGTTAAACCAAATGATGAAATGAAGCATGAAATATGAAATATGTGAATGATATCACCTTGTATGATGTCTTGTCATGAAAATATGAAATCTACCATGTAGTGGTCATGAAGTATGTAGATCTTGGATCCTTGGATATGATGTGAACAATGGTTGCAAATAGATCTTCAATGCTACATCCACAATCTTGGCTCAACAACATGAATGAATGCACTAAACCCTTGACATGATGCTTGAATCTTAATGATGAATCCAAATGCTAGATCAATAACTCTTGAATACTCTTGTGGACTCCAATTTGTAATTAGGAATGCTCTAAAAAAAGTATTGATTTGAAATGAGTGAAGGAACCTTGTATTTATACTTATTCATGCTTAATATCTCAAAATTACACCACCACAAGCCGACATGTGAAGTCATTAACTAAAGGAGGATAAATCCCACTAGAAATTGAAATTAGGTCCCAACAATAATCCAAGGAAGACAAAAACACCCTATGTTGCGCCTTAGTTCCAAGGCTCAAATATTAGGGCACTGACTCCAAAAAGGGACCTATTTGTTGGTTTCAAAATTAGGGTCCCAAGACCCATGGAGGACAATGATGCCCTTGGTGACATTTGAAACCCAGTCCAAAAATTAGGGACACAAATAGAAACATTAAATGATCATTTATCTTTTGATGTGAGATTTTCCATAAAAGTATATAGTTTATTAGGCTTGCAGATGCAAACAAGGACCAATTAAGGCATAAATAGGGATAAATAAGGAAAGAAGGGCCCAAACAAGTGTGAAAATGCAAGGGTATGCATTTTACTAGACTATATTTAGCCCCAACTTTATTGAGAGGATGAAATTGCTTCAAACTCACACAAAAGTAGCCAACCACATAATCAAGTGGGGTTCAAATGTACCAATGCAAGTAAGATAGGATGACAATGATCAAGAGGGATGATCAAGCCCCTAGGGTTGAGATCCTATAGCGCACCAACATAAGCACAAAGGAACACACATGCATATGATATATGAAGCCATAACTAGATCACAAACATACACTGGTATCAAGGATAGAACAGAGAAAAGAGAAAGGAAAAGGAAAAGGAAAAGGGAAAAATACAATAGATCAAGCTTCAACTAGCCACCCAATGCGGTGAATCGGGTCTAGGCTGTTTGTCCAAAAAATTTACAAGTGGAACATGTTGTACAATATGCAAACAAAACACACACTAATGAGGGCTAGTGGGAGCTAGTTGTCCACTAGATCATTCCCAAGGGACATTATTAAAGTCATACCCTCATGAATTTAATAAGGTTCAAAAATGCACGCTCACAAGGAAAAGTGAAGCTAGTTGTTCACTAGGTGAGCCCCAAGAATCCATACTAAATCCATACATCCATAAATTTAATAAGGTACTAAACCATTGATTTTTGGCTCCTATGGACTTCTCTAGCTCTTCTAGGGTTTTTCATCTAAAAGGAGAGAGATACGAGTAAAAATGTTAAAGGTTCATTCAAATTATGTTATGTATGATGTTGTATAGGTTAAATGAAGTAAACTATATGCAATTGAGTGACTTAAATGAATGATTGTGAAAGCAAAAGTAAGATTTAAACTATGTTTGAAAACACGTTGTGATATGCAAACAATGAACTAAATGATGAAATAATGTAGAACAATAAGAAATGGGATGAATATGAGTGCACCTGGGTAATGTTTGATGAATCTAAAATTTTGTGAATGATGATTGGAGTTACTTAAATTTTACAATGAGAATCATTCACCTAGGGTGGTGAATTAGTCCTCCTCTTGGTGAAAAAATGTTCAAAACTAGTTTTTGACTATTGGGATCCAGAATCTAAAAAAATTCATATTTCTAGTCCTAAGGTGGGACTCATTCACCACTGGTGGTGAATTAGTCCTCTCCCAAAATTCTAAAAAATTAGGAGACAACTCTGGAACACTAGATTTAGAAATCTCTGATTGTCGAGTTGCCAAAGTCAATTATGTAGGAATCAGACATAAAACCTTCTCCAAGCTTGAGATATGAATGAGTTGACTTGAAGCACCTAGTTTACTTGTAGACCAATCTTAAAAACTGAAAATCTTGTTAAATCTACATACAAAAGTTTTCAAACACTCATGCAATAGGGGAAAAATGGTTGAGGGTTAGAAAGTAGGGGTTTCCCTTGGTCAAACCCCACTTTTGGTAATCAAACCCTTAATGAAATAATGAAATGCAAGAGAATGATAAAATAACCACATGAAAATTCTATTAACTTACCAAACACTTGATGATGCAAGTCTGATGTAATGTCAATGGATGCTTCAAAGTGCTTGAATATTGCTTGATGAGATGTTGAGAGATGCTTGAATGCTTCAATGAATGAGAAGATTGTAGGAGAGATGTGTTGGAGAGATGTAAAATGAGGTGAAAATCACTTATTTATGCACATGTGTTACTTAGTTATCTATTCATACCTCATCATAGGTTGACATCAAGTTTTTTTTAATAAAATTCCGAGAGGAAAATTTAAAATATTTTGAATTTGGGGCCAAGGGGGACTCATTCACCACCCATGTTGAATAGGTCCCACCTAGGACCTAAAAATGGGTGTTAGGAATTAAGTTGTATTTAATATTTTTTAACAGGCTTACATTCAAAAATACACTTAATTAAAGTAGATGAGGGCATAAAGGGACCAAATAAAGCATGAGAAAGGGATAAATAGTGAAATTATGCCTAGAAAAGTGTGAAATATTGTTAAAATCCTTTACAACACTTCAAAATAGGACTTGCTTGGTGATGAAAAGGTAGTTTTAGGTGAATTCTATTGAATAGAGTCTAGAAGAGTGTAGAAATGTCTTAAAACACTTCACAAAACCTTCACAAGACATCGTTCTTTGAGTTTTAGTACCTATATATGCATGTTCAAGCCATGTTGCAACCTAAAATAATAGAAAAATAGTTCAAACAACATGAAACAAGGATTAAAAGGCCATGAAAATGTTGAGGTGCCATTTTTCTATGGCACATTTAACCCACACTTGAGTGAGAGGATGAACTTGCTTCAAACTCACACTAAAGTAGACATGAACATTGAGAGGAGGGTTTGAATGCACTTATGCTAGCAAGATGGAATACAAAAGTCAAGAGGGATGATCAAGCCCCTAGGATGAAGATCCCATGGCAAACTAAGCATAAGGACAAAGGAACACACAAGTGTTGAGATAAATTAGATGAAGCTTCGATCTCCAATCCAATTAGTGATGGATTATATCAAGGCTGATTGTTTGAAAATGAGAATGTGCACTCACTCTAGGGTGACAGAACTCAGGATGGTCTACCGAGTGAGAAGGCCCAAATGTACTCACTATGGGGCCATGAAACTTCGGGCTATGCGCGGGATAATAAAGCCCAAAAGGTAAGATACATACGCTAGTTGGTATGCACTCACAAACACAAAGGTGGCTATGGGGAAAATTCATGCACTAGGTGGGCTTCCTACTCAACCATATTAAAGTTATACCACCTGATAACTTTAAGAAGGCACCACAAGGAAAAATTTCATGAACAAAAAGAAGGGTACCACAGTCATGCAAGTTGTGTTATACAAGGTGGTGAAAAGTGCAAAATTTAAAAATGCAAATGTGTAAAATATAAAAATGTAGAGTGTAAAAGATGTTCAAGGGTATGTGTAGGATCATCATGGAAAAAGCAGGCCCTTAGGTGGAAAAAAATTTAGAAAAATCAAAGTTAGGAAACTTGACATAAAAATTTGAATAAGTTATCTATATTATTTCAAAAATATGGAAGAATAGAATCTGTAGCAAATTGAATGTAGTTTCTAAACTACTAGGTTTATTTTCTTAAGAAAAAAATCTATTTGGTGAAAACTTGAAATTTCATTGCAATAGTACTTAAATTTCAAGTAAAAAATAAAAAGTAGGTGTCTGTCTGACCACCCTAACCACAATAAAATTATAATATTTTTTTATATGATTTTATATATAAGTAGAGAACTCATGTCTCGTTGTGATGCATTATTTTTTGTAATTTTTTTCCAAGTAAATAATTAATTATGAATTTTTTCATTGCAACTATAAAAAAATATAAACCTTGTATGTCCAACCACCTTAACTTGGTCAAAACTTCATGAAATTCAATTTTTTTTTCTTTAATCCTATAGTATGCAAAGCATAGAATGTGACGCATGTTTTGGATTCTAAAAATCTCATACCATTTGAAAGATATAGATGTTTTTCAATCAACCTATCAATCAGGAATTTAGTCATAATTCAAACAGGAAATGAATAATAATTATTTATTAAATTCAAAGTAAAGAATAATTTATATTGGTAGAAAGCTGAGAATCTCATTTAAAAACCCTTTTTGTTTCATCAATTTTGGGTAAAAAAAAAGTTTTTAGCCACATGGGGCATCATATCACTTACATATCACCACTTTTTGGCCCATTATGATCCTGCACATACCCTCAAAGAAGTCTTGTTAAGTTCATGCAAGGTCAGTCACTTAGGGAAAATTATCTCTAATGTCTCCAAGAGAGGACCAATCAAAGGATAGTATATTCACAACTTAGGGGATGCAATGACTCGCATGAGGCCACCAAGAGGAATGCAATATTTTGAGATAGATCACACTTATGAGCGACATCACACCCAATGTCATCCACAAAGTGGCGAACACATCATATGAATGACAAGGCTACACTAGGAATGAAGAATCAAAATGAATAATGGTAATGTATGCCCCCCACTTTAAAGGAATTGCTACACATCATTCTATGTGAAGTTACTTTAAAGTAGCAAAGGGAAGGGAAAAATGAGACATGAGAGCTAGCTTGGAAAGCCCTATGCCAAGTCATATGTTTTGAAGTTAGGCTACATCATGTCAAGGAAAATGAAAAAGAAAAGAAAAGGGAGTTTCCCCCTAGAGAAGAAAGCACACCAAACATATAAGGGATCTATGGATTTGGGGTCAATATTTTCATTATTGCAATGTTTTTATGAAAGAGCTCAAAATTGTCATCATTCCCCAAAGTGCATAGAACTGGAAGAATGACACAAAGAGAGCTAAAATAAAAAGAAAAAGAAATTCTATTTTGGGTCAACATGGAAGAGACATTCTGGTCTCGATGCTTTGTGTCATCCCCAAAAAGAAAACACAAGTGAAAAGAAAGAAAATGAAAAAGGTGAAAAAAAATGAAAAAGCTTTTGGGTCAATATAAAGGAGACATTTTGGTCTCAAGGCCTTGCATAATCCCAAAAAGGAGGACACAGAAAAAAAGTAAAAAAGATAAGGATCTTGTGGGTCAACATGGAATATGCTTTGCATCATCCCCAAAAGGAAAACACAAAACAAAAAAAGAGAAAAAGACAAGGACCTTGTGGGTCAACATGAAAGAGACATAGGGCATCTCTGTGCTTTGCATCATCCCCAAAATGGGAACATGAAAAAAAAGCATAAAAGACAATGCACACAAAATATTAGAATAGAGGTACAAATAGAAGAAGTGTACGAAGAGAGGGAACATCAAACGCACAGTATGGGAGAACATGATACACACATGAAAGGAAAACAAAAAGGAAAAAGAAAAAAGGCTAGTTAGGTGAATGCAATAAACCATCTAACAATTCATCTACCTCCCAAACATGTTTAGTGTAATGTGAGGGCAGTTGACTATCAAAAGGAATAATTTCAAGCATTGAACTAGGAGTCGTACTAGGTTCTTCACTTGGTTGAGAGGATTTATCTTTTAAGCGCATGGTAGATGAAAATAAACAATTGAGATTGTTGTGCACTTCTTCATCTATTTTGGGAATCTTCGCATCATCATCATCATCAAGATTGATGACAATAGGAGGATGAAGGGTGATTTCTAGGGAAGGGATGTATCAAAAGTTGTGGTTGTTGGATGGGTTGATTTTATTAAAAATTTTGTACAAGACTATCTTGTGGTAGGTCAAGGGAACGAAGGTGGTCATCTATTACTTTTTTCAAAGGTGGAAGCCTTATTTTCTTCTAGGTGAGATTCACGAGCAAGGAGACAATGACAAAACCTACGTTCCCTAGCACCATAGTTTCATTTAATTATGTTTTGGAGTTGTTGAGGTGTAAGAGCAGATTGAGTCATCATAGGTTCTTCTGCTTCCAAAGAGGAAATAATATAATAAACCGAAGATGATGGGTTGACCACTTTCTCTTTTTCTTTATACACTCTTTAAGGTGAGGAAGCATGAAAGGATTGGTTTCATTTTCCCTTGGTCATTTAAACAATGGCGGGAAGTATGGGTGATCCCATAATAGTGGTATACAATTTTTGGCCAAACTGGACACTAAAATTATTATTTTTAACTAAATCTTCACATTCGGGCACCTATAGCGGCTAAACTGTGAGCAATTTGAAGATGGTGAAAACTAGAGTCTCATCAAATTTTGTCTGTAGATTCTAAAAATATTTTTTTCAAATTTTTTGGAATCAAATTGTACTTCTTTTTCCATCTCCCACGAAAATAGATTTTTTTCAGAAAACAACATTTTAAAAAAGTGACGCACACCGTATAACGCATAACTTTTTTTCCATGAAGGATAAAATTATAATTCTTTCAAATTTAGATTTGTAACTCTGATATCTAGTGCTTCCACTTGGTTAGATAGTTTTTATTGAATATTTTTCCTTAATCAAGTTTCAAAGTCAAATGAATTACAATTCAGACACAGCCAAGCGTATAACACGTAACTTTTTTGTATATGTCAAAATTTAATTTAATTTCTTTTGTTGGATCAAGGACTCAATATCCGGTGCACTCATATTTTTCAAAATTTTTTTGATAATCTTCTATTTTTCCACATGTGAAGAACAAAGAAATTCATTTTCAATGAAAAACCTATGTTTAATAAAACTTAAAAAACAAATACATAACAAAACCAAAACATATTAAAATTATATTCATTGGATAACTTGTTCTGAGGAATACCATAATCATTTGATCCCCCAAAATCTAAATCAAAAGTGATTTTTATCAGCATTTTGATAGGTGTAAAGGAGACGCATTTATAGGTATGGTTTAAAACTAGCGAGGTTCTATCCAAGGGGGTTTGATCTAAGGTGATTTGATCAAACACTCTTCAATTGGAATCCTTAAAATGGAACTTTTTAAGGCTTAAATCATTATATTTTCTAAAAATATGTGATTTCAGCTAAAATTCGTTCCTCTCAGGAATTGTAAACCACTATTATGACAACACCCGTATCTATGGTGTTTGTTCATAAGGTTGTATGGTTTGCTAAATTTTAGACTCAGGTTGAAGCATGGTTTCATCTATGATAGGAAAGGTGGAAGTGGATGAGGACGTGTTACAAAGAGACAATTCGACTATCTTTTTGGCTTTGAACTTTTGATAAGCAATGAAAAGAAGTTCTTTCAAGGGGTGATGGGTTCCATGGGTTTGGGCTAAAAGGATTCTAATGAAAAATTACCTTTGGAAGATAAGGGATTAAAGCTACAATGGTGTATGGTGAATATTTCATTGCCATGTGGAAACTTCAAACACTTGTGAACAATGTATGTGACCGCTTTCATTGAGAGAAGCCAAGGGTAGCCTAGCCACAAACAAAATTGGTTAGATTGTGGAATAATTGAAATGTTACATCCAAATTTTTAGGTCTTATCTATAAGGGGAGTATGATCGATCCTATCGTAGGGCATGAAAAACTAGTATGTGTTTTAATCCATGTAGTCAATTTATTATAATCCTCTTGATATAGCTCATGTAATACTAGAAACTCCTCTGTGATCACATTCTTGCCACAAGTGAGATCTACTAATATCCCATTAGTGGGATTATCATAGTTTCAACCAACTATGTAAAGAGGACCATCAAGAAGTTTTTGTAGTATGTCTATAGTAGAAAAAGTGATCAAGAGATTTAGTGGTTTGGCCCTTACAAGGGATAATGTCTATCATAGCCACAAGTTGATCCATAGGACTATCTTTAGTAATAGGTGGAGGTATATCATGTTGTTCATTATTTTCATCAACAATCATTACATCAATGTTTGAAGGTTCACTAACGTTGACAAATGAAGTAGTATGTTTAGGCATAGCATTGGTGAAAATTTGCAAGTTCTGATTAGGGGGTGCAATGGACAAATGGCCTGAATCAATGAGGTATTGAACTAAATGTTTTAGATGCTTGTAGTGTTCATTGTCATGTCCATTTAGGTGATGGAAATGACAATAAGTGTTAGGTTTGAAGGTGGGTGGTAATTGCTGATTTCGATCAAGTGGTCGAATGGGTGGAACAGTGAGCGTCTGTTTTTTAATTAATTGGTTCATTGTGTTGTGGAGGGTATCAAGTAAGGGAGTAAATTGTCTTTTCAGGTCCCCATAGGTATAAGGCATCACTGCTTTAATAGCTGCCACTTGATTTGGAATGGGTGGGGTTGGTGGTTGTCATTGTGGTTGCAGAGGATGATGAAACTGTAAAAAGCCTCTATTTTGTTTGTGAAATTTTTGTGTGTTATTTTAGTTTTTGGGTTCAGTTTTGTTAGCTCGGTTTGAAGTGGACTTTGAGTCTCAACTAGAAACTGAGTTTTGGTAATCACATAAGGTTGTACATAAATGCATGAATGAGGGGAATTTCATCATATTTAGTTTATCCTGAAGGTTTGTGTGCAAGTTTTCGATAAACATCTTTTGTAGATGTGCATCAAGAATCTTGACATCAATTTGAGCATACAAGGATTGGTGTCATGAGATAAAATCTGTTACTTTTTTCATTCGTGTTTTGTCTACATCTCATGAGGTTTTCCATTTTCTTTTTATGTGTCATATGAACTTGAAAATGAATTATGAAAGAATCCACCAATTCATTGAATGAATGGATGGAATGATTAGGCAAGTTGGAAAACCACTCTAAGGTAGTGTCTTTCAAGGTCCTTGGAAAATTTTTAGCTAGCAGTTTATCATCAAGGACAAAATCACTACATAAATTTGTATAAGCTTTAACATGGTTGATAGGGTCTCCTTTACCTTTGTATTTGTCAAAATGAGGCATTTCTATCCCTTGTGGCATTGGGGTACATAAGATTTCTGAGGATAAGGGGTTGTTGTAGACATGATATATAGGTGGAGCGGTTTGACCTTGGCTAATGGAAGAAATTTTTTTGTTGCATGGATGAAACAATGGTAAGGAGTTGTGTAAGAATGAGATTGGGGTAAGCGGGTTGAGGTGGAAGGGGAAATGGTGATGGAGTGTAGTTAATGTTAGGGGAAGTGAAAGGAATACTAAGGGGGGTGAAGGTGGTGGAAGGGACTTGCGATGTTGCAAGAGAAGTAGGAATGCTAGTTGGACTCGAGAAAAAAGTAGGCTCCACATAATTAACTTAGTGCATACTTGTGTGGACATGTGGATTGGTATAAGTTGGTATGGAAGCTATGTTTGAAGGAGGAGGAACTTGAGGTCCTCCTTGGCTTACAGGAATGTTTGCAGATTGGGTAGTAGAAGAGGCATGTTTATTGAAAATATTAGCAATTATCTTCATCACTTGCAAGCCATCATCACTTTCAATCAAAGGATGAAGATTTTCAATGGCAGGTATAGCAGTAGTGAAAATGTTTTCAAGTGACAAGTCTTGTTGTAAATGTGCAAAATCCTCATAAATATTAATGACTTTGTCTTGTGGGAGGGAGTTGTTTTGGTTGTCAACATTCATTGGATGGAAAGGTGAAGACATAAAAGTGGCATTGCCAGTTCCTATTGCACCATTGTCCATACTAGGAGTAGGAGCTCATGAGATCCCAAGGTCCACAATGAAAGTGCTATCGTGGGAGGCCATGAGTCTAGAAATTCTTCTCACTAAAGTATTATCAATGAGGAACCAAACACTCATACAATGACCACAAAGGAGGGGGGTGAATGCAAATGCAAGGAAATATAGAAGATCTAAAATTCCAATAACAACAAACTTGCTAACTATAATAGAGATCTAACTATATAGAAAACATAAATGCAGACAAATGCCATAAATGCTGTTTAAAAAGTGCAAAGGAATTGATTCACCCAAGCTGGCAAATGAGTCCTAATATGATGTTTTTGTGTGTTTTCCAAAAAATTCAAGATGATTTTAATGCTCTATAGAATGCAATTAAGGATTTAGAATACAATTTTTCAATTTTTTCAATGAGATGCAATGCAAAAATGAAAGATAAATGAAGTTTTCACTAATGGAATATGAATAGTCCTAGAATACAAAGAAAAAACAATATCCTAATTGAATTTAGATGCAAATGTAATCTAGGATGCAATATGCAAATGAAATTGCAAATGAAAAAGGTTCAAAATTTGGGTCCACCAAAATGAACCATTAACTTTTGGCTCTTGTGGACTTCTCTAGCTCTTCTAGGGTTTTTCACCTAAAACGAGAGAGATAGGAGAAAAAATGCTAATGGTTTATTCAAATTATGTTATGTATGATGTTTTATAGGTTAAATGAAGTAAAATAAATGCAATTGAGTGAATTAAATGAATTATTATGAATGCAAAACTAAGATTTAAACTACATTTGAAAACATGTTGTGATATGCAAACAATGAACTAAATGATGAAATAATTGTAGAATAGGAAGAAATATGATGAATCTGAGTGCACTTGGGTGATGTTTGATGAATCTAGAATGTCATAAATGCTAACTAGAGTCACAAAAAATTCATAGTGGGACTCATTCACCCAGGGTGGTGAACTAGTCCTCCTAGTGAAAAAAGTGTCAGAAACTGGTTTCTAACTGTCAGGATATAGAATATGACAAAATTCAGATTTCTAGTCCTAAGGTGGGACTCATTTGCCACTGGTGGTGAATCATTCCTCTCCAAAAATTCTTAAAAATTAGGAGACAACTCTACAACACCAGATTTGGAAATTTCTAATTACCGGGTTGTCGAAGTCAATTCTATAGGAATCAGACATAAAACCTTATCCAAGCTTGAGATATGAATGAGTTGACTTATAGACCAATCTTCAACACGAAAAATCTTGTTAAATCTACAAACACACATACAATAGGGGGAAAATGGATGAGGGTTAGCTAATAGGGGTTTTCCTTGGTCAAACCCCACTTTTGGTAATCAAACCCTTAATGAACCAATGAAATGCAAGAGAATGATAAACTAACAACATGCAAATGTTATCAACTTACCAAACCCTTGATGCTGCAAGTATGAATTAATGTCAATGGATGTTTCAAAGTGCTTGAATATTGCTTGATGAGATGTTGAAAGATGCTTGAATGCTTCAATGAATGAGAAGATTGTAGGAAAGATGTGTTGGAGAGATGTAAAATGAGGTGAAAATCACTTATTTATACACACTTGTTCCTTAGTTATCTTTTCATACCTCATCACAGGCTGACATTAAGTGTTTTTGAATAAAACTTGAGAGGAAAATTTAAAATATTTTGAATTTGGGGCCAAGGGGGACTCATTAACCACCCATGGTGAATGGGTTCCACCTAGGACCTGAAAATGGGTGTCAGGAATTAAGTTGTATTTAATGTTGTTTATTAGTATTACATTAAAAAATACACTTAATTAAAGTAAATGAGGGCATAAAGGGACCAAATAAAGCATGCGAAAGGGATAAATAGTGAAGTTATGCCTAGAAAAGTGTAAAATATTATTACAATACTTTACAACACTTCAAAATAGGACTTCGTTAGTGATGAAAAGGTGGTTTTTATGTGAATTGTATTGAATAGAGTCTAGAAGAGTGTAGAAATATCTTACAACACTTCACAACAACTTCACAAGATGTCGTTCTTTGAATTTTAGTACCTAAATATGCATGTTCAAGCCATGTTACAACAGAAAATTAGAGAAAAATAGTTCAAACAACATGAAAAAAGACCTAAAAGGCCATAAAAATGACAAGGGTCCTTTTTTATATGACACAAGTACAAAAGAAAATGCAACATAACAAGAAAGTGATATGTTCAAAATTATTTTTCTTAGTACATGCAAGGTCTCTTCTTAGGGAACATTATTCCTAATGATTGCAAGAGAGGACAAGTCAAAGAAATATCATGCTCTTGGAGGAAATAGAGCCCAATGATACCACCAAGAAAAAAATGCACCACAAAAAGAAAGAAAATCGTACAAGGAACATGAAAACAAATGCAAATGGAATAATTCCGATGTATGCTCCCACTTTAAAGAAATTGCTAACACCATGTTGTGAGCAATTACTTTAAAGTAGCCAAAAGATAAATGCTAACAATAAAGAGGACATGAGAGCTTAATCAGAAAGCCCTATGCAAAGTCATATGTTTCCAATAAGCTACATCATGAAAAAGGTACAGTATATCACATGGGATCCAACTTAAGGCATGTCGTCCACATCCCAAGCTTGCTCATACATATTCATGAAAGGTGGTCAAATTTCCAAAGGAGACAATGAAAAGTGACATACAAGGACAAGGCTATCTAACCCCTTGCACCCACTTAGTGTAGGACAAGGGTGAGCCAAAATCAAGAGAGGAACTAAGTGCTTCAACCTAAGTGAAAGCACCACAATCCTTAAGATGTTGAATTTTGTTACTTAAAGCCTTACATTCATTAGTAGAATGGGTTTGGATTCTATGATATGCACAAAATGAATTCTTTTATAAAAATTTCTTTTTATGTTCTTTGAGGGAGAGAGATCAAATGATGTTGGAGGAGTATTGTCAAGATACTCTCTTGGTCAATAATAGAAGGTGTTCCTTTGATTGCGCAAGATTTCATACATATGTTAAATGACAAGGCTTTAGATGATAAGGGAGATAAGGGTGGTAAACCCATATCTTTCTTGAAAGAGTATGGTATGTCAGTTTTCTTCATGTATTCATTGAATGCATGTGTAGAAGGGAGATTGTATCCAATACCATAACAATCTTCCAAGTGAGATGAAGGGGCTTTATTCTTTTGAGAAGGATCGACTTCTTCACGAGAAAAACAATCCTTTTTAAGGTTATGTGTTATCCCCCCATGAGGGATGGGAGTTAAATAGCCCCCATCACCACCATGGGGTAATGTTGTAGAACTAAGTTGAGTGAATGAACCATAAGGTTGTTTTGGTTTAGATTGTGAGATTTTGCACTCCTATAAAGGAAGGTGTAAAACCCCGATCGTCAGTAGAACTTGCATCTAAAAAAAATTTATTTGTATATGACACTTTGGATTTTGAGGGTGATATTTTGGATTCTCTATTGAAAGGAGTCGTATAACATAACAACCCAAAATTATCACTAAAGAGGTTTGTTGTAGGTGAAGGATTAGCATCAACTTGTATAGGTTCAACTTTGGATTTTGGAATGAAAGTCTTAGGAGGGTTGGAATTTTTGTGATCATGTGAATCATAGCTTCGTTCATTTCCTTCAACTATGTATATCTTGTTGTTGTATTTAAATTTCATTATGCAATGGAGAGTAGAGGGGACTCATTTCATAATGTGAATCCATGGTATCCCTAGGAGAAGATTGTATGAAAGGGGTCCTTGCATGATATGGATAAGGGTAGGAAACACTACAAGTCTAACCTCAATAGGTAATGTGATCTTTCCTAGTGGTTTCTTATTAACATTGTCAAAGCCACATATATGAACATCATTAAGTTGAATCAGTCTCTTTTCCATGCCAATTTTTTCTAGGAGGTCCATGCTATGAGCATTAATTTATGCTCCATTATCTATGAGAGGATGCCTAACTACAATTTCATTAATGATCACCTTTATCTTTAAGGCTTCATTCTTGTTGTGAGTCTCAAGTGAGGGAAATGCATGTTTAGGGAGTGTGATTTTTTATTATGTGTCTTGCATGGAATGAGAGGAGGATGTTGAATTATTCAATTTCATACAAGCTTGGATCTTCTCCTGCTTTATTATGATGCTCAAGCATTCCATATTTAACTAGCAAATTTTTGTACTATGTCCTAAGCTTATCCTTTTCTACAGTCACAAATTCTATAGTGGCCCTTGTAAATTGTGCAACATGAACTAACATATTTGCTGCCTCTAGAGCTGATGCTTTTGACACTCTCTTTATTATTAGGCCTCCACTGTAGTTAGATGAAAGCTGAACAATATCTAGATTTCTTGTCCTCGGGGCTAGAGACCAAATAGCCAAGGCAACCTGTTGCTCATTGAAAGTAGACCCCTGTAGTGCAATTGTAGCTTCTTCTTTTGTATCATAAAGAGACCTATCACATCTCTTTATTGTATCGAAAGATATGGCAGAAGCTAAATCCCATTCTAGAAGCAACAAAATACCACTATTTATTGCCAAGTATTGACCCTCTTTTGCAGTCATCTTTTGGAATTTAGTTCTCATTTCATTTAAATTTTTTTTCTACATGATGGCATCTAGTAATTATAGATGAAGGCTTCTTTCTATAGCCAAGATGTCGACATATTCATCTCTCTTAGCTCTGAATGTAAATTCCATAAAATCATGTGACTTTATAAATGAGTCATCACCTAAGAACTTTGCACATTCTTCAACCCACATATCATCTTTCCATTGAGCTCAGTGAGATTAGATTTACTTAATCTCATACTCAATTGATGTATCACCCTCACTACTAGTGTATTGGGTACTCCTTGCATTTCCTACTCTGATACCCAAATTTCATCATTAGAGCCTTTGTCAGCATAGTCCACTAGACCAATCACTTCAACCATTTTATTTTTCAATGGTGTCTCCCTTGGTGGTGATTCACTAGGTGGTGGAGAATCAATTTCCACAATTTTAGGCTCTATTGGACTTAGAGGAGATGGTGTTGGTACTTGTGGCATAGGAGAAGGATTAGAAGTTGCATCAATTTTCTTTGATTTACCCTTTCTCATTACAAAGAACTTTATTCTTGGTTCATTAGGCCCTTGAGATGTAGGTTTTTCTTCCATGGCAGGGGTTTCTCCCCCACTCTATTCTTCTAGAATGGGGGCTTTCCCATTATCTTTACTTATTGAAGTACCTAAAAATATGCAAGTGAAACCAATCTCAAACACTCATTACAAGGGTTAGTTTAAACATGCAAATCTACAAATACCTCTATGAAATAACATGTATATGCTCAAGAAATGCCACAAATAATAGAAAAAAGATCAAGAAGACATTACAAAAGCAAGAGAATCACCTGTTCCATATTGGATTGTTGTCAAATATGCAAATGACCCTTTCCCAATCCTTGCTCAAAAGCTGAAATGATGTAAATGCCAATATCATGAAGAGCAAAATTAGTTCTCAAACCAAGAGAGTAACTTTGCATAAAAGTTGTAGATGGATTTGATGAAGAATGAGGTTCTTATTTATAGATTTTCTTGATGAGAGATTGGCCAAATGGGTGAATGTGGGACTAAATGTAAACTAATCAAAGGAGGCCACTTGTCAAGTTGTCATAGGTTGAAGGATGTGCAAGATTTGGGAAATGTGCCCAAGAGAGGAAGTTCCAAATTCAAACATGTGCAATAAATTTTGAGAGGGGGACATGAAAATGGGAAATTAATGCAATGTTGGAGGGGACAGGTCAACTTGTCCTCATTTTCAAACTTGAGGGAATATTCCCCTTAAATGCCATGTTGAAAGAAAATAAAGAATTTAATAAATCAATAAATTTATTTATTTGTGCAAGTGGCATTATCTAGAGGATGTGATGGGTGATTAGGTTAGGCTAATTAGGATTATGTTAGCTTAATGATGATTAGGATGATTTTGACTTTTATGACTTAAATATTTGATTTATTTAAATCATAAAAGGAGAAATATGCATTTTGAGACTTAATTAAATAAAGTCCTAGTTTATTTAATTAAATGGATGATGCAAGATAAAGGTTGAATGATTTATGAGAGATGAAATGTTATTATTTGATTGATTTATTTAAATGAGGTAATGATGAAGTGAGCTTATTTAATTTGAAGGATGAAATGTTAGATTCAATTAAATGAAGGTTATTTGATTAAACTATTGGATTGACATGTATGCATATTTTATGTGTCTACACTTATCACCCCTTTAGTTTCAAGGTGGCCCACTATTGAGTCAAAATTCTTGGATACATGTTTCACCCTTTGTATTACATTTTCAGCCTCTAGGAGAACCTTGAAATTAGGTTCTTCTTGCTTTATCTTTCTTTGCATATTATTGAAGGAAATCCACATTGCTCCTCTTTTTTCCTACTCCAAAAGGTCGAACACATTTCTTATCACATCCTCTAGATACTAGAAAATATGCATAAATTTTTTAGCTCTTTTTTTTTTCTTTCAACCAAACCATAAAACCTTTGAGATCATATCTAATCTTCTCAATCAATCTCTACATGTGGTAGGTTTTGAGTATATTAAGAATCTTATCCCAACCTCCCTTGGTCATCACAAAATTAGAAAAGCAAGTGTACAAAGGAAAGAATGTACCTTTTCCTTGATTCAATACGAGGTCATTTTCTACACTTCCCAATTACCACATCACATCAAGGAAACCAATTCTATCTAGCACAAACTTTAGCAGCAAGTGAGGTGCAACCATGGAACCATATACTCTTGTGGACATGGAAAAAGTATCCCTTTTTTATTGCTTGATTTGGGAATAGTTGATGATAATTTGGACTTAATAAAGCCCTGATTTGGTGTTGTGAGGTGTTTTACACATCTGCACTAGCTCTTGGACCCTTGCAGATGCATGTAACAATGTCTTGTAAAGGCATTGTAAAGTGTTGTAAAAGAATTTCATGCCTCTCTAGACTTAATGAACCCAATTTACCTGAATTCAAAATTATAACATGTATTTAATAGTATCCTCACATTAATCTAGAATGCTTGTAAATTGAACCTAATCTTAATCTAGTGTTGTAATGTCTCTTACACATTCACATTAGATGTTGTGCCTTTCTAGGCTATGTGGACCACATTTTAATGATGTAAAGAGTATTTAATCACCCTTTCAAATTGAATTTTGTGTCCCAATCCCTAATTCACCTTTACATCATCATTAATAGGCCCCTATTTCCCTATATTATACATCCTGAGGCATGATTTGATGAACTAATTGACTAAGTCACCATATAAACCTAATTTCCTTACTTCCTGGAATTTCGACTGGAAAAATGGCCCCTGTGGGACGCATTCACCATTTGGGGTGAATCAATCCTTGAAAAAAAGTTATCCATCACCCTTGATGGTGAATGAGTCCTATTTGAGCCATTTTCATGGTTTAAGTGGGACATTTTGGATTTTAATTCTTATTTTTCTCCATGTCAGCCTTAGGGATCAAATTAATGAGAAAATAAGGTGAATTTCCTATAAATACAAGTCTCTAAACCCTAGTTAATAATCTCTTAAATCATTCACAAATAATTTATCATTTTTCTTCCACTTCAAGTTAAGAAAACTAAGGTTTCATCACTCCAAGTCATTCAAAATCACTTTTCAAACATTCAAGGGGAGAATTTTCATCTTTTTCTATAGAAAATCAAGATCAAATCATCATGGCAAGGTATTAACTCCATTTTTTCATGATTTATTACATTCTATCTTCATTTTGGCTTAATTATCTACAAAGCAGTTTGAGCAAGACAAACCCCCATGCCCTAACATCCAACATTTCTCCTTCTCTTCTTGTGTGTTTGTAGATTTAGACATCTTGAAGAATTAAAAATCATTGAAGATCAAGTCACAAAGTTGTTGAAGACATGTCCTTGTTGACCAAGTCAAAATATCAACAAAAGGTCACTTTGAGACCTAGAAATTAGACTTTCAGAGGTAGACACCTATCAGGTATTGAAGTGTAGACTAGAGACTTCAGTTTTTGGTTTTGGATTTTTAGAAATTGAAAAGTGGATTGATTCATCATTGACAAAAAATGAGTCCCATTTCTAGGCCTAAATAGGGTTTTCTACAGTTTTGAATACCCATTTGTCTAAAATGGGCTCTAGAATAGTTTCCCAAATCTAGGACTAATTCCTCTAGAATGGTGAATGAGTCCCAGTAGGTCAAATTTTTAGCATCAACAACATTTCAAAAGTCATTTCCAATCTCCAGCAAGATCTCAAGTGCACACATTAAGTTTCATCCATTTCTATTATAGTTTACTATTCATTTCTAGGTGTTTTCGCATATCACAATGTGTTTTCTAGCATCTTGCATTTAATTAGTTTTGCATTAAAATAATCAATAAATTTTATCAGTTTATTGCAATTAGGACATTAAATTTTAAAAAAATTCATCTATATTTGCATTAATCTTGATTCTTGAGTGTAGACATTGCCCATTTTGGCTACATCTCTCTTCTTTTAGGTGAAAAACCCTAGAAGTGCAAGACAGTATTAGGGTGCCAAAATATTTGTCTCCATTTTGGTGAGCCTAGTTTTTTGACTACCTTCTTGTATGATTTGGAGTCCAGCATCATCCTAGAAATATAGTGAATGCATTTTATTTTGCATTGTTTTGTATTCTAGGGTTTCAAAAGTTGCATTAGTGAAAAACCCATTTAGCTTGTATTTGTGGATATAATTTACTTAAATGTTTTTGAAAACTTTGAAAAAAAACCTAATTGGGACTCATTCACCATTCTGGACAAATAACTCCTAGTCCATATTTTTACCATCTATTATAGCACCAGAACCTCATTTATGTGCTTCCTAAGCCTCCTAGTACCATATATTATAAGTTTGGAGAGTTTCAAGAATTTTTTTTTAATGCATTTAGCTTAAAAACATCATTCTAGACTACTCATTCAATCACTTCAATCACAAACATCATTAGATTTGAAAATGCTTGTATTTCTCAAATTTTGTATCACATGGCTAAAAGTACTTTTCACTTTTGCTTACACAATGTTTATATTCATAAAACTTTGCATAGGGTTGGTAAAATTTCTTTTCATTCATGCATATACTCTATTTACATTCTTAAAGTTTTGCATAGATTGGATAAAAGTGTTTTTCATTCTTGCATATACATTGTTTATATTGCTAAAACATTGCATGACATGGTTACAAGTGCTTTTCATTTTTGTTCAAATAGTGTTTGTATCTTACATCTTTAGACATGTTAGGAAAAAAATTCTATCTCCTCCCTATGAGAGTGTTTTAGTGAAAGATAATACAACCTCGAACATTCATAATGATCATATTTTTTCTTCTCCTAATATCTCTCCTATTGGTAGAGAAGATACTATGGTGTTGAAAGAACCAATTCATGAGAGTTTTGAGAATCCTAGTTGTTTATTTGATTTTATCTCTCTTAGTGGACAAGACATTCATAACCAACATAACATAACCTTAGATAATCATGACACTAACATTTTTTCCTTCTCCTAGTATCTCTCCTAGTTGTGAATAATATACATTTTTAGAAAACATAGTCCATGACAATCTTACTTGTCCCCCTTCACCCATGAAAACACTTATCGAGCAAAAAAATTCAACCATTGACCATTCCCCTACTTGTGACAAAGTCATTTTAGATGAACCAACCTTTGAATGCCAATAAAATTCAGCTTGTAGTTCTCCTAAAAACTCTACTCCTAGGGAGAATATCACGGTGTTAGAAAATGGAAACAATAATAATGTGCCTTAGATCAAAACCTGATTATCAATTCCCCTTTATTAGCAATAAATCAAACCAAGACCGCTGAGGTTATGAATATGCAAGAATCCATTCAACCCCCCTTGATTAATGGAACTTTGGAATACCGCATGGGACATCCTAAGAATCCTCTAATCATTTATCCCCCTTCACACAAACAACAAACTCATAACCAACCTGAACTCATTCTCTACCCACCATCACACAAACATCCAACTCAACACTGACCCGAATTCACCCTTTACCCACCTCAGAATAATATTTTGCACTAATCAAGTCATCATATTGTTTCTCATACATACAACACTAGAAATAATCTGCAACCACAACAACCAACCCCAACCTCCTTACCTTTTCCTAATTCTATACTACCTAGTGCTCCTTGATTAAAGGAGTAGGATCTTTTTGAACAACATAAGAGCAGTCCCACAAAGATATCTCTTTGGTACCTTCTTCAAACTTCACCAACCTGTCACACTATGCTTCAAACAACTTTACAACAAGTTC
Source organism: Sequoia sempervirens (assembly GCA_007258455.2). Classification (NCBI taxonomy): domain Eukaryota; kingdom Viridiplantae; phylum Streptophyta; class Pinopsida; order Cupressales; family Cupressaceae; genus Sequoia; species Sequoia sempervirens. Next base: position 227,840,070 of record VDFB02000015.1, read on the forward strand.
CTATCCCTTCTAATGCACAACCAAATGGCATACCCTCCATAATTCAAGGACACAACAATGACATTGCTTTGCACCAAATTGAACTCCACCTTTGGACATCCAAATACAAAATTAAGCTTTCCAAATAATATCTAAATAAAATATGATAGGGATAAAGTGAACCCTTGTTGAGAATGGCTTTTCTCTTAATGTGTGTAGTGTAAAACTCTTGGATAGGCTTCATGTGGATACATCAAGAATTCAACCCAATTATCTATCTATTAAAGGCTTTGATAATGTAGCAAAACAATCACTTGGTGTGATTGCCTATTATAGTAGGTGTGGCAACATTGCATACAAAAATTCACATTATGCCTCATGAACTTTCATATAATCTCCTTCTAGGCATACCATGGATTCATGAAATGAATGTAGTGCCTTCCACTCTTCATCACAAAATGAAATACATCTACAACAACATAGTACACATCCTTGACACTGACCTCAATCCCAATAGTCATTTTAACATTGAGAAGAATAATTTGCATCATTTAAACACATTAATACTAACTACACAAGTGAAACCCATCCAACAAACAAACAAAAAACAACATATTAAACAAGTCACAAATCTATTAGAAAATGATTGAGGCTCCTTAGAATTCATACAAATCATGGATGATCCTTCAACAACATCCATCTCAACCACTTGACACCAAAACATAAAAAATCACACAACAATGACAAACAACTTGATCCAAAAGCAATGCAAACGCTTTATGGAAAAGGTGATGAACTTATGAAACAACTTGGATATAGTGGAAAAGGATGTGGAGCTAATGAACAAGGTATATGTGTCCCCATCAATCCTAACACACACCAAACAATTTATTGTCCTTGTTATTGTCCTTTGATATAAATCACGAAGCCTTCACTCAACATCAGCACTCTCACACAACATTCTTCTAATTCAACCTTAATTGTAAAGCATCCTGAACTAATAGACAATAGTGGTCTTGATGGTTCTCCTTTGCAAGCAATAAAACAAATGAATACACCTTCACTTAATTTCAATGTCATCTCTTAAAATGCTAATGAATTGAATTTGTTATATTTTAACTCTCCTATAAAGGAGAGCCCAAAATCTCACAATCTACATAGTCTTGTGTAGGTATGAAATCTTGTACATCTAAGAAAGAGGAATATTTGTCACAAACTACAAGACCACCTTCTCCCATTGATCAAGAGGGTGTCTTTTCAATACTTCTACAAGATCACTTGATCACCCTCCCTCCCTGAACTTGAAAGAAATTTTATTACAAGACTTAATTTTGTGACTATCGTAGAGTTCATGGTCATTCCACTAGTGACTGTAAGGATTTGAGTCATAAAATATATCTTAAGGAGATTGGTGTTTTTCCTTATGTGGGGACACCTAATTCCTCTAATTGATACTAATTTTCACTCTAGCATGCATTTCATTCAATCATTTTGGTTCACCCTTCTTCTTGCACTAAGTGGAGAAAGGGGTTAAGTAGCCTTGTCCTCATATATAACTTGTCTTTGTCTCTTTCGGCTAGTTGTTAACCTTTCATGAACATATAAGAGCAAGGTTGTGATGTGGATGACATGCGTTAAGATTGCATTGCACGTGACATACTACCTTTTTCATGATGTAGCCTATTGGAAACATATGACTTGGCATATGGCTTTCTGATTAATCTCCAATGTCTCCTTCTACTTTAATGAAATTTCTCATAGTACTGGTGCTCACAACTACTTTAAAGTGGGGGCATACATCACCACTCACATTTCATTGTGTGATTTCTTTTTTCTTGTGATGTGTCTTTTTCTTGGTGGTGTCATTGGGCTTGATTCTATCCAAGAGTGTGATACTTCTTTTGATACATCCTCTCTTGGAAACATTAGCCATGATGTTCCCTAAGAAGAGACCCTGTATGAACTAACCAAAATCCCTTTAAGCACACCATACACTATTTTTTCATTTGCAACAATTGTTATATGGCCACCTTGCATAATACAACTTGCATTCCTATGGTACCACCTTGTTTGTCTATGAGTGTCAAGCATACAAAGTTTTGCTTACCTCATAGACCTTGAAAATCAATTTTCTTTGTGGTGCCTCATTAAAGTTATTAGGAGGTATAACTTTAGTATGGTTAAGTGGGAAAGCCCATTCCAAGGCATGAATTTTTTCCATACCAACCTTGAGGATTTCTCACCATCCAGACAACCAGAAGTTTTGTGGCCCCAGAGTGAGTATACTTGGGACTTCTCACCTATGGACGTCCAAGAGTTTCGTCACCCCAAAGTGAGTATGCATTTTATTGTTGGAAAAATAGCCTAGATCTGATCCAAAATGTGTTGGAAAAATGGACGAAGGGTATGTGCAGGATCATTATGGAAAAAATAGGCCCTTAAGTGGCGAAAAATTTAGAAAAATCAGAGTTAGGCAACATGACATAAGAAATTGAATAAGTTATCTATATTATGTCAAAAATATGTAAGAATAGAATCTATAGAAAATTGAATGTATTTTCTAAACTACTAATTTTTTTTTTTTAAACCTATTTGGTGAAAATTTGAAATTTCAATGCAGTAGTACTTAAATTTTAGGGAGAAAATAAGAAGTAGGTATCATGGCCACCCTAAAACAGAATAAAATGATAATATATTTTTTATAATATTTTAGATATAAGTAAAGGACTCATGTCGGATGTGATGCATATTTTTTTGTACTTTTTTTCCAAGTAAATAATTAATTATGAAATTTTTATTACAAATTTTTAAAAATATAAAAAAATGTATGTCTAACCACCTTAACTTGGTCAAAACTTCATGAAATTCATTTTTTTTTAATCAGGTATAGTATGTGAAGCATAGAATATGACACATGTTTTGGATTCAAAAAATGTGATACTGTTTGAAAGTTATAGATGTTTTTCAATCAACCTATCAATCAGAACTTTAGTTATAATTGAAAGAGAAAATGAATAATAATTATTTATTAAATTCAAAGTAAAGCATAATTTATATTGGTGGAAAGTTGAAAATCTTCTTTAAAAACCCTTTTTGTTTCATCAATTTTGTGTAAGAAAAAGTCATCATCCACATACCCTACACATACCCATCATATCGCCACTTTTTGGCCCATAATGATCCTGCACATACCCTAAAGCTTCATCCACCTTTACATTTTCATCTTTCTCTTCTTCCTAGATCTTTCCATTTCATGATTTCCTATCTTGCTTTGTTGCATTTCATTCACCTTGTGCATGTCCTTTTGTACTTATGTTGGTTTGACATAGGATCTTCGATCCTAGGCGCTTGATCACTTCCTTCATCTTTTTTATCCTAGACCATTCACATTGGTATGATTGGACTCCTTCTTGAATGTCTACTTTAGGTTTAGTTTGAAGCAATTTCATCATCTCACTAAAGTGGGGGCTAACTGTGGACATGGAAAAATTATCCCATTTTTCTCACTTGATTTGGGAATAATTGATAGTAATTTGGACTTAATAAAGACTTGATTTGGTGTTGTGAGGTGTTTTACACATCCACACTATGTATTGGACCCTTGCAAATACATCTAACAATGTCTTGTAAAGGTGTTACATAAAGTGTTGTAAAAGACTTTCACACTTCTCTAGACATAATGATCCCAATTTACCTTAATTCAACATTATAAAATGTATTTAATAGTATCATCACATTAATCTAAAAGGCTTGTAAATTAAAATTAATCTTAATCTAGTGGTTTAATGGGTATGTGTAGTATCATGAGGGTATGTGGTTGACAAATTTTTTTACCCATAATTGATTAAATGAAAAGGGTATTTAAAGGATGTTCTCAGCTTTCCACCAATATAAATTATGTTTTACTTTGAATTTAATAAATAATTATTATTCATTTTCTATTTGAGTTACGACTAAAGTCCTTATTTGATAAGATGATTGAAAAAAATATATAGCTTTCAAATGATATCACATTTTTTGAATCCAAATCATGCATCACATTCTATGCTTCACAAACTATAGGATTAAAAAAAAATGAATTTCATGAAGTTTTGGCCAAGTAAAGGTGGTCAGACATACGAGTTTCTATATTTTTTAAAAGTTGTAGTAAAAAATTCCTAATTAATTATTTACTTGGAAAAAAATTACAAAAAAATATGCATCACATTGGGACATGAGTCCTCTACTTATATCTAAAATCTTATAAAAAAATTATCATTTAATTGTTGTTAGGGTGGTCTGATAGACACCTACTTCTTATTTTTCCCCTAAAATTTAAGTACTACTACATTGAAATTTCAAAATTTCACCAAATAGATTTTTTAAATAAACTTAGTAGTTTAGAAACTACATTCAATTTCATATAGATTCTATTCCTACATATTTTTGAAATAATATAGATAACTTACTCAAATTTTTACGTTAATTTTTCTAACTCTAATTTTTCTAAATTTTTCACCACTTAAGGGCTTGTTGTTTCCATGATGATCCTGCACATACCCTAATGTATCTTACACATTCACATTGTATTTTGTGCCCCAAGCCCTAGTTAACCTTTACATCATGATTAATAATTCCCTATTTTAGTATATTGTGCATCCTAGGGCATAATTTTGATGAAATAACTGACAAGTCACCATATAAACCTAATTTACTTACTTCTTGGCATTCAAAATAGAAAAATGGCCTTGGTGGGACCCATTCGCCATTAGGGATGAATCATTCCTATCTAGGTGGGACTCATTCGCTCTTGATGGAAAATGAGTCAGATTTGAGCCATTTTTAGGGTTTAAATGGGAAATTTTGGATTTTAAGTTATTTTTCTCCATGTTGGCCTTAGGGATAAAATTAATGGGAAAAGAAGGAGAATTTACTATAAATAAAAGTCTCTAAACTATAATTCATAATCTACTAACTCATTAACAAATCATTCATTATTTTTCTTCCACTTCAAGTTAAGCAAACTAGGGTTTCATCACTCCAAGTCATTCAAGATCACTTTTCAAACATTCAAGGGATAAATCTTCATCTTTTTCTATAGAAAATAAAGATAAAATCATCATGGAAAGGTATTAACTCCATTTTTTCATGCTTCATTACATTCTTTCTTCATGTTGGTTTAATTACCTACAAAGGGGTTTGACCAAGGCAAACCCCCATACCGTAACATCCAACATTTCTCCTTCCCTTCTTGTGTGTTTGTAGATTTAGACATCTTGAAGGCTTGGAAATCATTCAAGATCAAGTTAAAAAGTTGTTGAAGAAATCTCTTTGTTGACCAAAACAAAATATCAACAAAAAATCACTTAAAAACCTAGAAATTAGACTTTCAAAGGTGGAAACCTGTCAGGACAAAAGAGTAGACCGGAGGCTTCAATTTCAACTTTTGGATTTTCAAAAATTTAAAAGTGGATTGATTCACCATTGATGGTGAATGTGCCCCATTGATAGGACTGAATAGGGTTTTCTACAATTTTGGATACCCATTTGTCTGAAACGAGCTCTAGAAAGGTTTCCTAGATCTAGGAATAATTCACCCAAAATGGCGCATGAATCCTAGTAGGTAAAATTTTCAACATCAATAGCATTTTATAATTCACTTATAGTCTCCAGCAAGATCTCAGGTGTACACATTCAGTTTCATCCATTTTTGTTATAGTGTACTATTCATTTCTAGGTGTTTTCACATATCACAATGTGTTTTCCAACATCTTGCATTTCATTAGTTTTGCATTAATAATCAATAGATTTTATCAATTTATTGCACTTAGGACATTACATTTAGACACATTTCATCCATATTTACATTAATCTTGAGTGTAGACATTTCCCATTTTGGCCCCATCTCTCTCCTTTTAGGTGAAAACCCCTAGAAGTGCAAGAGAGTATTAGGGTGCCAAAATATTTGTCTCCAATTCTTAAAATTGTGTAATCGCAGTATGGGATAACATCTCCCCAATTACGATCAACTCCTAGCTCATGCCTTCTGTCCTTGGGTCTCAAGATATCATGTAGAGCTATGGGAATTCTAGGTATATTCATAATTTTAAGACTCTTGATTTCTGAAGCAAACAAGTTACCCTCTCTCCTATCCAAAGTCACATTATACCCAAAGTAAGGTGCACCCTTAAACAAAAACATATGCATCAATAATGAATACCAGCTGAATCTCACTCCATGTAGATGCCATAATCTGCAACATGATTAAACTTTAACCCACATTAGTATGGTTAGTCATTTAAAACAAAGCAAACCTAATTTCTCTATGAAATAGTCCAACATGGCTTCAAAATGAAAACAAAAATAATAATAATAAAAGCCTATTAGAACATGAATTATACCTATCCCATAGTGGATTGGTGCTACTTTGATATGAAAAGTAGCCCATTCCCAACCCTTGATATGTTGAATGATGAGAATGCCTTGAAGATGTTGTGAATTCAAATGACAATAATGGAGTTGTGCATAAGATTGTGGACTCAAAATGCATTACTTGTGGATCCAAAATGAGAAGAAAAGCCTCTTATTTATAGATGATATTGAGAGAAGAAGATGCAAAATGGAGGAATGTGGGACTAGTCTTCAACCAATTGAAAATTTCCACTTGTCAAGATGTGAGAGGATAAAGGTTGAGCACATTTTGATGAATGTGCCAATAAATGGTATTAGGTGGATTTTCAAATTTTGAAAATTGGTTTGTTGGAGGGAGAAGAAACAGTCTTAAATGCCAAGTGGGAGACATATAAGAGACAATGCAAGAGGAGTTAATGCCAAGTTGGAAGGAAAAATCCCTTTGGAGGGATTTTCAAACTTGGATGAATATTCCCTTTTGATGCCATGTTGAGGAAAATAGAGGATTTAATAAATCAATTAAATTATTTTCTTGTGCAAGTTGCAAAAGCTAGAGGATGTGATGAGGGATTAGATTAACATTAATCATGATTTGATTAATTTTAATGGAGGTTAGTTGATTTTGATATTCAACTTAAATATTTTGGTTTATTTAAATTAAATGAGAATATAAAGAACATTAGAGATTTAATTAAATATTTGGATTTGTTTAATTAAATAAAGGCACTTTAGGAGAATAATTAAATAAAATTTATTTCTTTAATTAAAGATAAAACTTTAGGAGATAGCTAAATAAATTTGATTTATTTAATTAAAGAGATGAATATGATGATAAAGATTAGTTTGTTCAATTAAAAGAGGGATTCCATGAATTTAATCAAATAAGGATTATTTAATTAAATACTTAGAAAAGAGGATGATTAAAGAAGAACTAGTGTTAGTAGGTTAGAATCAAGCATGCATTATTAATTAAGATAATTTACGTGTCTACATTTCTTCCCTCTTTGAAGAAATGTACTTTCTGCATTGGTTCAAAGAATAAACTTTCAAAATTCAAAAAAATTCTAATTTTTTTCATATGCCCTAGCAGAAAGAAGTATACTAGTACATTTCCCCCTCGAGAGATCGAACAAAAATTTTAATTTGAAGGTTGATCTCGTGAAAAAGAGGTTCAAGATGGATGTATGGATGGTTATGATGATGATGCAAATGAGATGGTTTCAAGATGCTTAGAATAACAAATCTATATTATCCTAAACAACTTAAAAAAATGATGATGCACTGCATTTGAGATGGATGATGTGATGATGCCTATATGATTATGTAATGGATGTTTAATGAAAATGTATGGTTTATGATATGCTTAGACTAACGGATCTATATTATGATGATGAACATGCATGTGAGATTATCAGTGTTTCTTATATGATATGATATGATATGTAGTATGCTGATAGTTTTAAGATACTTAGAATAACCAATCTATATTTTCCTAAACAACTTAAATGATAACGTAATGCATGTCAGATGGATGAGATGGATGATGTGATTTTCTATGATTATGATATTTATGCATGCTAATGATTTGTGGATACATGATGGATGCATTGGCGATGATCATTAGATGTTAGCATGAAGAGAGGCAAGAAGAAATGAGATGATGACAAGAGGATTCAACAAGCCAACTTTATTAGAGATGATGATGAGATATGGATGATTTGCTTATCAAGAATTGGGATTTTAAAAGGGCTACTTACCTTATGTTTGATAACACACATAGGCATGATGCATCAAAGTATAAAGAACCAGGATGGCATTGCACCTAGTGTGATGTACTTTGACTTGAAAATCAGCTAGGAGTACTCCTATTCACACTTGACATATGAAACCTTATTCAGAATTTCATTCATATATTTCAAATATCTCAGACCAATACATAGAAAAGAAAGCCTTCCTATGTGGTCAACAAGACACCTAAAACACCCTCCCTACAAACCAAACAAAGCACACATGACCAAGGTTATATTACAAGAATATCCAACAAGTAGAAAAAAAAAAGATAATGATCATTTCCCCATTCATTTCTCTCTAAATCCTTTCATTTGAGACATCATCAAGAGGTCATCAAAATGAGTGCAATAAGATAAGTCAAAGACAAAGATAAAGTTAACAAACAAGCTAATGTTCTTCATACCGCTAGCCAAGACTAAACTATGGTGATGCTTGATGTTGATATCCATTGTAGGAAGGATTCATCATAGGACATGATGTTATCAGATGATGATTTGCGATTAATTGGATGATAGAATATTGACATAGAGAGTTGACTAATTTGCTTATGTACTAACCTAGACTTGAGACCCTAATGTTTGAGTTTTCACTTTTTGAACTACTAGACTTGTTTCTGATTGTTTCACCAAAGGTTGATGATGATAATGATTTATTATGAGCGAATGTTTATTGTGGGTGAAAGTGAGATGGGACAAATGGATTCAAATATTTGGATGTTTTCTAGGTTTTTGAAATGTTTTGAGGTTGTTTTTGGTATTTTTAAGATTTTACAAATGTTTTGATTTTCAAATTTTCAAATTTTTTGGGGTTTTCTAAGATTTTGACTAGGAGACTAACCTAAAGACCTATCCTAGGGGCCTCGGGGGCTGACCAATGGATTAGCCTTGCCTACGTTATACATGCAGAGACCACGTAGTTCGACTGACATAGACTCAATTATTGATAAAATATGAATAGATGGATTGCCAGTTTATTATGACAAACTCCTAAAGGACTAATCTAAGTATCTCAGGGGAAGATCAAAGATCAACCTTGCCTACATTCAAAGCTCAAAAACCCATAGTTTGACAAGACGACTCTAGTTTTTACTTTTTAATTGACTTTTTGACATATTTTTGGATTTATTCATTTTATGAATATTCTTTTTGGATTTTCTGATTTTCTAATGGTTTTGGATTTTTTTTTTTTTTATGTTTTATGTTTTTTTGATTTTACAAAAGACTTAAAAAATTTACACAAATTTGATCTGATGCAAGAACATGCCCCCAATGTAATGCAATAGACTACACTAATAAAGGCTAGAAAAATTAACTGTGAGAATGGGCCAAGTAGTACTAGGAGGGATCATAACACGAACACAAGACCAAGCTATGATGTCGACGCAGATGGGTGATGGATGGAGATAGATGGATGATAAAAGTGTAATGGATGAATGATATAGAACAAGCCATGAAGATCCTGGTGGATGGAAAGTGCTTATTTACACAAGGTGCCTATTTTCCAGGTTTTCACCAAGGTGCTTGCCCAAAGCGCCACTCAAGTGGTTTTCACTAGAGGAAATTTTTTTCCCTTTACTATTTTTTAATATTTTTTTTATGGTTTTTGATTTTTTCATCATCACCACAATGCCTGTTTTCTAGGTTTTCATTAAGGTGAACATTTTTTCAAGACATTTTCTTTTTTTTTGAGTTTTTAGTTTTACACCTTAGAAGATTAGGCATAAAACTTTTTGAGATGGGAGTAGTTCATGGGCTCCTATAGAGGTTCCCCTTCGGGGGTCACAGTCGATATGCCCCTAACTTATAACTTGTTGTGATGACAAATGGTCCCAACGAATTGGGTTCAAATTTTCCTTTGTCATCGGGATTTGGGATGCTCTTTTGATTTTCCTTGATCACAAGTTCTCCTATCTGGAATGTCTGACTCCTAATCTTCTTGTTATAACTCCACTTGAGTTAGTTCTGGTACACCTCCAAGTGGTTTAAGGCATCCATTTGTCATTCATCTAGCAATTCCAGCTCATTCAGTCATGATCAAGTATAACTTTAAGAAACCCCCCCTCAACGAAGGTGTAAAATCCTGGAGAATCTTTCCTTTTATTTGAAAAAATATATTAATTTTCTTCGTGAATCTATAGCACATTATTAAAAAAATTCTAAAATCATGGCAAATCTTAAATAATAATTAGAAAAAATAATAATCACAATAGTGAATCCTAACGAATAATCACTAAAAAGATTAATTACAATGGAAAATCTCTCCTTTAAAAAATTGCATAGTTGGTCGACCTAGTTCCCCAATATTTTTTTTTCTTTTGTAATATTGAAGTAGGGGCCTAGGGGCAATAGCCACCGGTGGGGTCAAGGGGCAGTGCCCCTTGCGGTGGTCAAGTGGGTAGAGCCCCCTTGTGGGGGTTGAGGGGGAAATGCCCCCTCGCGGGGTCTAGGGACAACGGCCCAGGCGTACTCCTGTTGCGATATAGGTGGGGTCGAGGGTTAGAGCCCCTCACCATCAAGCATAAATTCACTATTGAAAATGTATTGGAGCATACATAGATTAAGCATTTTTTAAAATTCTCACTTTAAAAAAAAGGCTATATGAAAAGTGAAATTATGACCATCAATTAACTTTTTAATCAGATGGCTGGAGGTTGATTCTATTAGTTTATATGCATGTGCCTTTTAAAAGGCTTGTTGAGGCCTAAAATTTGTTTTGGTCCACATGATTAAATCTAATCCTATGGCCCAAAACAAATTTTGAGCCTCAACAAGCCTTTTAAATTGCACATGCATATAAACTCACAGAATCAACCTGCAACCATCTGATTAAAAAGCTAATCAATGGAAATAAATAAAAGCCCTATTCAAGGCTAAAATATCACTAAAATGAAATGGTAATTTATTATTAGTGGTGATATTTCCCCAAAATTAATGGTAGGAATATAATATCACTGGTGAATATAATTAGTATTTGTAATTAGAGTATAAACTACTAGCAAATTAGTTCCAATGACGCGTCATTTAAAGAATAATGCATAGGAAAATTAATTGAGACAATTTTTTTTTTGTAAAAACCTAGCGATTTTGCATCCATTTTAGCTTGTACTATTCACCATTTTTGGAGGTCTTGATTTCAATTATTTGCCAATTGGTGAAGATTCACCACTAAAGTTTTCCTTGGTCATGATACACGGTATTCCTCATCCGTGATGATACTTTGCAGCGATATTCTTAGTGAGGGGAGCTTGATATGGATGGGTAATATGACCTCTAATTCGTAGACCAAGGAAAAAGGGTTGTCACTTGTGGGTGTGCAGATGCTCATTTGATAGGCCCAGAGAGTGGGATTTAATTGCAAGTGCTAGTCACGACCAGCTTCATTGACCATTTTCTTGAGGACTTTTAGGATGGTCTTATTTGTAGCCTCATCTTGGCCATTTCCTTGGGGGTAGTATGGGGTCGAAAAGTGATGTTGGATCTTGAACTTGTAGCATAGGTCATGGACATCCTAATTTTTGAATGGTGTCCCATTATCTGAGATAATGGCTTGTAGGACACTGTAGTGGCATATTAGGTAGTTCAGGATGAACTTGGATATGTGCTTTCTAATAAAGTAAGTCATTGGTAAGGCTTCCAAGATCTTCATAGTGTTGTAGGTGGTTTATATATTTTATTTTTGTATTTTTCTAGGAATCCTTCTTCCCACTTGTCCTTTTTGGACCTTATGGGCTCACATTGCATGTATTTATCATTTGTAAATGCACTAAGATAAAGTGGCTTTGTATTGCACCTATATTATGGGATATTTCACATTACTTTGTGCCTTATTGTAGTTGCACTATGATATAAATTTCCATGGGGGTTGATGTTTTCCTTTGTTTTTCCTTCATACCTTTCTCATGTGTGTGTGTCTTGGTTTGCACACCTTTTATATCTACTTGTACTTTCATGCATGCACATTCAAATGATCTTGGTTCTTTATAATGCACTACATTCGATCATTTGGTTTTAGTCTACCTATCACACCTCTCCCTTGTCAGCATTATGGTAGGGTTTCTACTGTCGGTGCTAATGCTTCCTTGGTTTTGTGTTGGAGTGATTTATGTATATAGTATTTGTTCCTTTGTTTTAGGTGGATGCAGTGGCTGGTTACCTATGCATTTTACTGAGATGGAACAATTACCATATCGAAACTCTTACATTCCTATTTTTGTAGATGACCTTCTATTTTTCACTCGATCAATTCTTCAGATTGTTGGTCCTTGTGTCATCTATATCTTTGAGTCCTTGATGTATGCCTTGGTTTTCTATCAGATTTGAGTAGTTTCATTGGGGGAACTCATACAGATTCTTGTCTTCCTGATCCTAATCATCATATGTTTAAGCAAAGGTTCTTCTTTTAGCATTTCAACAGTCATTCTATGACAATGTTTGCAGCTTTTTCATACTTTAGTGCTATTTTTTGTACCATCCTTTGTTCCTATCTTGTGGGACAATTGATTGTTGGTTGGAGGATTTTTTAGTCCTTCACTCTTGTTTCAAGGCTTCTTTAGTCCTTCACTTGTTCCTTTTCTTTCTAGGACATCCTTGTTTGGAGGCTTCTTAGTCCTTCACATGTATTTCTCTCTTTTGGAGAGGAGTTTTTCCCATGTGGTTTTATCTTTTTCTCTTGTTGTGAGAGATCTTTTAAATTTGTAAATGGATACCTCATCAAGCCTAGTTGTTGGGACCCATCTTTTCTTTCATTCATTTTGTCCTTAGCTTTTAGCTTGTCCCTAAGTTCATCTTAAGGGGGTGTTAGAGTAATAGGTTGTTTACTTTACTAATTTAATCATATTGATTAATTAATTAAGTCACCTTTAATTTATTTCACTTTAGCTAAACTTAGGCCCTTTAATAATTAATTATTCATTCTAAGGTTTCCACTTTAGGGTTTCAATCTATTTTCTTAAGGATTAATCTCTTTGTAATTATTCATTATGGTTAATGCACTTTTGCTTCATGATTGCAGAGCACCATTCTTGTGTCTCTTGATCTCCTTTGGTGACAAGTTATTTGTTTACAGGGGTTCATTGAGATTTGTGAGGTTGGATTATCAACTTCTAAACATTTTTTATACCCTTTTTCCTTTTCATTTTATTGAATGCACTTTCTCCATTAATTCATAAAAACCATAATTAGTCCTTAGTAAGCTCACTAATCTTTCAAAATAGGACTTCCAAAGAGTCTACACAATTCTTCACTGAAATGTGACATGCATGGAGAAGCTCCTGTATGTCCGCACTAGTATCCAATATCTTGGCTTCTAAACCAACCAATCATCCTTCACAAAGATATTTGAAGTCATGAAAGGAACCCTTAAGGTCCACAATTCTATATATTATAATATCAGGCATTGAGCCTTTGGTATATTCTTTAAGTTCTCCTTCAAACCTCTTATTTTAATGTTAACCTTATTAAACTCTTGAAGATTCCACTTAGCTAACTTAAAAGTTCCAATGGCCCTAGCCCTAGCCATGTCTAGCAACTCAAACATTGAACTAGAACCATCCTTGAGATAAGAAAATTCCTCAGAATGAGAAGTGTTATGTTAAGGCATTAATGAATGTTAGGTTTCCTCTTTGGAAAATTTAATGTTATTAAATTTTAGATTGGTGTTTGTTAATGGTGTTTTTATGCACTTTTCAACATAGGTAGTGTGTAGGTGCACTACCTCTCTTGAAAGACAATATTCCACAATCGGATTGCAGAACACTATCCCAAGGTCTCTAATGTCAGGTCTTGAAAGTGCTTGGAATATCTTAGTAGTTTAATGTGATTTGCTAGAATCACAAGGCGGTCTTACGTAGGAAATGCAAAGGATGGATACAAAGTATGGAATTTGGATCTTAGAATGGAGTTCTTAGGATGGAAAATTATCATTCATTGGCTGTAGGTTCAAACAACAGTCTTGGACTCCATTTTGTGGTTGGATTTGGCTTTACAATGTGCAATGAACCTTAGCATAAGTCAGTCATAAAAAAAAAGGAAAGAAGGAAAGGGAGATGAAAAGCTCCTAAGTCTGCAACTAACTATGAATAGTGACAATGGAGTTCCTGCAATGGACAATTTCTTAAAACAATATCCCACTTAACCAGGGATTTCACAGTATTATGGAAATTGTGCTATCTTCTAAGGTCTGCAGATATTTTATCCTTCATCCACCACATACATGAATGAATCAAAGATAAATGTTTGGAGCAGCTTTGAAATCAAGTCCAGGCTAACTTTGCACAACTATCTACCATCAACAAACAACAAAAAGTATGGACGAAGAAATCATCAACATGGCAGGAATTTTCATAATCACAGAACATCATTCTTAAGATCTATCCAAAGAAAGAAGATAGCTAACTAAAATAGCAGTAAAATCTAAGTCAAACATCTAACATTGGAGAATGAATCAAGTAATATGAGAGAAACCAAGAAAATATACCAAGTCAATGTCTTTTCCTTATAAATTTCTGCAGCATGTCTTTACAACAACTCAACTCTCACTTTTGCAAATGAGAGGAGAGCCCTATTTATAGTTTTTCAAAAGTCAAATGAATGGCCAAGATTAATTTTTATTATGTGGCCAAGATTCATTACAAAATAGGGTTTCACCTACTCCCCAATATCCAGCAATTTAAAAATTACATTTTGTCTCTTCCCTATTTCATCTTCTTGATGATGGCACTGTAGCTCTTTTTTCATTTAGCAGATTGTTGTTTTGTTGTAGCTACTCTTTAGGAAGTTCATCTTTGACTGGGCTGTCCTCCTATTCCTTGGAAGCTATGTGTTCTATGTATTTGAGGATGACTGCCTGGAGCTTGTCTATTTCAAGTATTTCACATCGCAGCGCCTGGTAGCTCCACTCCTTTGCATTATCCTCCAGCCTTTTCCAATCCTCATCATACTTTGAACCTTGGTCTTTGAACAGCTCTAATTTCATTGTGATTTCTCCAGCCATCCCGTCCTTCATCTTCTCCTAGAAGTAGGGTTTTATCTTTTTCGGATCCATTTGCATAGTGGGCATATCATAGCCCATCATCATCTTAAGGTATCGGGCACATTCTGCCTAGATTTCTTTAATCCACTCGATGTCCGGATCCACCTTGCTCATGATTTTCTCTAACCTCTCCTTCCGGTTGTCAAAGTCTCTGCGCCATACATCCATCAGCCAGCGATCTTCTTTCTTAAATGCAAGCTTCTCCTACCACATGGGTTCAGGCATCCGAAGGATAGCTTCAATCCTTGGAAAGGTGGAGTCGTAAGTTGTGGGGAAACTTGTGTAGAGCCTCCTTGTGCCCACCAGAGACTACATCAGGTCCAAGAACTTGTTGGCTATTTGCATAGCCCAACTAATTCCCATGCTTCCGATGTATGAGACTTGTCAGAACCAGTCCTTTGTGGTCTTCTCCAAGTTCTTTATTCTCTCCATCTTGTCGATCTGTTCCATGGAAAGCAGTTGAGATGCGGCCGTGGATGTAGTAGGCAGGTCATCTACTGAAGACCATTGTTGTATGTAATCCGTTAGGGCTGCAACCTGTGCCTTGAGCTCATCCTTTGAGATTTTATCTTATTTTATCAGGTGCACTACTGTAGCCACTAACCCCTCAAGGTGCTCAACCTTCTGTTCTCTGGTTGTGGTTCCCAAGCCAATGGTGGAGATGTTATAACTTACCCTAGCCTGGCTAATCGTGGGCATTGCAATTTATGCTGCTTGGGAGCTGGAAGCATCCATTGTTACTCTCGATCAGACCTTGGGCTTCTTCTCCTTCTTCATCATGAATTGGGCTCGAGCCACGATGGCCTCTAACCTCGCCCTTCGGTCTTTCAACACAAGGGTTTTTCTTTCCAGTTGCTTCTCCAACCATTCAGGCACAACATATTTCCCCTTGGGTGAATCACGGTCACCCTCACCTTTCTCAGTCAATGCCAAGATCTCTGCTCCCTTTTCTTTTTGGGATTCTTCTTTCTTTTTGGCAGCATCCTCTTCCTCTTCATCGGAGTCATGAATGAACACGAGGTGTTTAACAGTGATAGGGACAGGGATTGGAGGAGTCACTCGCTAATTCCTACTCTTGGCCTTTCCTCAATAGACCCCCTTGGTGCCTTGCTCCACCAAGCTAACCTATAGGTCCCTGCTTCTACCTAGGAACCCCTGGTTGACTGACCAATCCCTCCTCTATCCACTTGCTGTCCTTTTCCCAAACAAATCTTGGTGCTTCATCATTTTCTCTTCTTTGGCCCTTAATCTGCCCTAAAGGCCTAACAACCTCAAACTTCTCCAAGGTTCTTTCAGGGGTTGAAAAGTGTTTCAAGAACTTCAAAGTGACCAATCTAAGGTCCTTCTACAACCACAACCCTCCAACTCTCCATCGCTTCCTCAAGCTTCCTTCCTAGGGCTTAAAAAAAGGCTAGTAGCCTTCCCCAGTTAGGTCTCTGAAACAGGGGTTTAATGCTTCCTCCTTCTAAACCCACCAAGGATCAAGGTTCTTGGCTTAAGAATGGTGTTTTCCCTTCCCTCACCTCCAAGAATCCCGTGGTCTCAAGCCTGTTCAGGCTGTATGCTGTCCAGACACAAAAATGCACAAGAAACTAGGGTTTCCTTAGATTTCTCAGGCTGATTTCGGACTGGTGAAAAGTTATTCATTCAAATGGATTGCTAAAGGATCTTCCTTGGCACCATGCAGATCCAAGACACTCCCCTAAATCCTAAAAAAGGAATTTCTTCAAAAACTTCACTCCCCTGCAAGTTATTGAAATTTTACTTCAAGACTGCCCCAACCGAGCCTGCTATGGCTCACCTAGGGCATTCATTTGCTAGCCACCAAAGAACTCACACAAACCCTATATACAACCATATTTACAAGTGTGGTAACTAGGAACTATTTCCACTCAGGGCCGTATAGATTGTACGGAGGAAAAGTACACTAGCACCACATTTCTAAAAATTACATTCTTATTCAAACTAGAAATTTGAGCAGAAATAAAACTATTTACAATAAAATTTATAAATGCAACTAAGAAACCTTTTAAACTTTCCAAATTTCTTGGATATAATCTAAACTACATTATACAGGTCAAATCTAACATGGTTCAATGCATTTAAGCAGTACAAAAAACAAAAACCAGAAAATATTAGCTAGAACGTTGTTCTTCTTTAATTTCTGAGAAGACAATCCGTACCAAATAACTCCCAACCAACCAAAAGGTCATGGAATCCCTTAAATATGCTTCCACAACAACTTAGGTGCATTGGTTGAACACAAAAATGACCTAAAGATTCAAATTATAAAACCTCGTGTGTTTTCAAACACCTTGGCTAGATAGGCAAAGATGACAAGTTGGGCTTCAAAACCCACTCAAGATTGCCACCTCCCAATCCACTGATCATGGAAAGATCAAGTTTTATTCAAAAAAACAACAACCAAGCAAGATGGTCAACATGACCTCAACTTAACACACCAAAAATTGGACTTTCAACAAAAATTCAATAAAGCTAAACTTTGCCAGGTGCTCCTACACCATTCTCCCCCTCTTAGCACAAACACTAAGAAGTGGAAGGAGGGATCATTTCTAGGTCAATGCCAAGTTTCTTGAACTAGTCTTCCTATATCCAAGTGGCTTCTGATTCTGGTTTGTTCTTCCACTTGATAAGGTGCTCCATGTACACCTTGTGTCTTGTAGCTTTCTGCACACTTGACTATAAGACCTTCTCTGCCTGAAGCTTATCTTGATTAGGAAGAGGTATATTACTGATATCCTTAAAGATATTTTGACTGTTCTGAACTTCATCACTGACTGTCCCCTTGTACCTAATCAAATCAGCAACGTTAAATACTGGAGATATACCCAAATCTGATGGGAGTTCTACCTTGTATGCATTCTTCCCATACTTGGCTAATACCTTGCATGGTCCTACTGTTTTCATCTGAATTTTGGTTGACATTCCCTTCTGCAACCTTGATTTGTTAAGATGAACCATAACATAATCACCGACTGCAAACTGCACATCTCTCCTTGGCTCATCAACTTTATCTTTTAATCTTTGTGTTGCTGCTGTAATTGTCTTCTTAACCTGCTCATGAATCTCCTTCATGGTCTGAGTGAAGTCTTATGCATGTCCACTCCTATTCTCCATTGTTCCAAGGTCTCTGAGTTCACAAACTCCTCTTGGGTGCATCCCATACACAACTTCAAATGGACTTTTCCTTGTAGTTATGTTCACACTATCATTATAAGCATACTCAGCTTGAGAAATTACCATATCCCATGTCTGTCCATATTCCTTTGTCAAGCAACTCAATAGGTTACCTAACACTCTATTAACCACCTATGTTTAACCATTGGTCTGAGGATGGTAAGCTGATCCAAATGAGAGATTTATACCCAATCTGCTCCACAGTGTTTTCCAAAAATAGCTCATGAATTTCACATCCCTGTCTGATACAATGGTCAATGGCAATCCATGGATTCTTACAACTTCCCTGAAAAAGAGATGGGCAATATAACTTGCATCATGTGTAGTCTTGCAAGGAATAAAGTGACTCATCTTGCTGAATTTGTCCACAACTACAAAAACAATGTCAAAACCAGTTTTGGTCTTAGGAAGAGCTACCACAAAATCCATGCTCACACACTCCCATGGTCTGTTAGGAATAGGCAGGGGCTGATACAAACCAGCATTGCTAGCTCCCCCTTTGGCTTTCATGCAAACAACACACTATTCTACATATTTTCTGACATCTCTTGCCAACTTAGGCCAGTAATAAAATCTTTGTACCAGCTCTAAAGTTTTATTTATTCCAAAATGCCCAATAAGACTGCAATTATGTTTCACTTAGATCATATTTTCCCTCATTGATCCTCTTAGGACACATAACAGATTTCCCTTAAATAACAATCCATTTTGTAGAGTATACTCAGCATATTGACTATGAAAATGATTTTCAAAATCTGAACATACCTTGTAGGCTTCTGAGAAATCTTCATCCTCACCATAGAGATCTTTGAAACTCTCTAATCCAATGCTTTTCAGCTGTATCTCTTGGACTATCAACATTCTCTTGCTTAATGCATCTGCCACCTTATTCATTTGTCCCTTCTTATGCTTGATGGTAAAAGTGAAAGCTTGGATGTACTCCATCCATTTCAAATGTCTATTGCTTAACTTCTCTAGGGTGTTGATGTAACTAAGTGTCTGGTTATCTGTGAAGACCACAAACTCTTTGGGAAATAAATAATGCCTCCACTTCCTAAGGGACTGCACTAAGGCATAAAGTTCTAGATCATAGGTATCGTACTTTTGTTTGGCTGCATTGAGTTTTTCACTAAAGAAGGCTATAGGCCTACCTTCTTGACTAAGGACTCCTCCTACTGCTACTCCACTTGCATCACACTCAACTATAAACAACTTATCAAAACTAGGTAACAAAAGTATAGGTTGGGTTACTACCTCTTGTTTCAGCTTTTCAAACCCTTTATCAGCTTCTTGTGTCCATTTAAACTTTGCTTTTAGACCACCATTAATAGTATCTAGCACTAGTGCACATATACCACTAAAATTCTTGATGAATTTTCTATAAAATTAAGCTAAACCATGAAAACTCCTTACCTCTGTTGCTGTGGTTGGTGTAGGCCAATTTAGGATGGCTTCCACCTTACTTGGATCCATCTTTAGGGTTCCTTGGGATACTACAAAGCCTAGATACACAAGTTCTTGTTTGAAGAACTCACACTTCTCAAGGTTGATTTCCAACTATTCTTCTTGCAACCTTTTGAGAACCATCTCCACATGTTTCAAATGTTCTTCTGCTATCTTACTAAAAATTAGTATGTCATCCAAGTAGACTACCACAAAAATTCCCGTGAAATCCTTAAGCACCTCATTCATTAGTCTCATGAACGTGCTAGGGGCATTTGAGAGGCCAAATGGCATCACTTTCCACTCATACAAGCCATCATTTGTTTTAAAAGTTGTCTTCCACTCATCACCCTCCTTGATTCTGATTTGATGATACCCATTTTTAAGGTCCAACTTGATGTAATACTGTGCTCCTCCAAGGCAATCCATTAAATCTTAAATTCTAGGTATTGGGAATCTATACCTAATGGTGATCCTATTAATTGCTCTAGAATCAATACAAAGTCTCCACTTACCTCCTTTCTTTGTTGCTAAAACAACTAGGACTACACCAGGGCTGATGCTCTTTTGAATTAGACCTTGATTCAACAATTCTTCCACTTGCCTAGCCACCTCTTGGTTCTGCTCAGGGGTAAGCTTGTATGTTGCTTTGTTAGGCAATGAGGCTCTAGGTATGAAATCAATTTGATGACTTATTGGTCTCTTTGGTGGTAGAGTTGCAGGTGTTCCATCACTCACTATGCTCTTGTACTTTTCTAGCAGCCTTTGAACTATTTCAGGTATGACTATCTTCTCAGCTTTTTCTTCCTCTTTGGACTGCATTAGGACCACATAACCTTCATTCCCTTGATGTAGATTGCTAAGAAACTTTTTACCACTGCTCAACATGATGTTTGGAACCTTGGACTATCCTTCATCATCCTTAATTAATGATTGCAGGTTGAAGGTTCTTCCATCTTGAATTCAATGGTGTTCTCCTTCCCATGATATATAGCACCTCTGTCATATTTCCATGGCCTGCCAAGAAGAAGATGGCATGCATCCATGGGTAGTACATCACAAATCAGCTTGTATTTGTAGCCTCCAATTGAGAATTCCAATGTAACCCACTCATTCACCAAAACACTCTACCCTTTATTTAGCCATGTGACTTTATAAGGATTGGTATGAGGTACTTTCTGCAATTTTAACTTAGTGACTACCTCCTCAGAGATGATATTATCTGTAGAACTAGAATCTACAATGACCTTGCATACCTTTCCCAATATCTTGCACCTTGCTCTAAACAAAGCTCTCCTTTGCTTGGGTTCTTCCTTGACCGGTTGTCTGATCAACACTCTATTAAACATCATATTTTCACCTACTTCTGATTCTATATGACTGATCTTAGGTGATTTGACACTCATGGTGTCCTCTTGTGCATAAGCTACTCTTTTCTCATTGCTAGATGAAGAAGCTTTCTCCGGGCATCTATAAGCTGGATGACCTAGCTTATTACAGTGATAACATTTCATGGTGGCAAAGTAGGAGTTACTTTTTCCTTCTCCTCTTCCTCTGTTTGAACCTCCTTGCGGTCCTCTTCCTCTATTAAATCCTCCTCTTGAAGATTTTTC
Source organism: Sequoia sempervirens (assembly GCA_007258455.2). NCBI lineage: Eukaryota > Viridiplantae > Streptophyta > Pinopsida > Cupressales > Cupressaceae > Sequoia > Sequoia sempervirens. The sequence continues at coordinate 227,861,513 of VDFB02000015.1, forward strand.
ACCTCCATGCTCAGTAAGCTTGGATTCTCCTTGGTTTCTTTGATCATTACCTCTTCCTTGGTAACCTCCACGCTATCCTCTTTGATCTCTGCCTCTGCCTCTACCCTTAGAGGACTAATCATGCTTCCTTTTATTCCTCTCTTCAATCTTTATAGCTAGCTGATAACACTGGTGGACTGTCTTGGGGCTGAGTAAAGCCATCTCTTCCTGAATGTTCCACTTCAAACCATTGAGGTACCTAGCCACTTTTAGGCTCTCATCTTCTGCCACGTTTGATCTCAAGCAAAGCTTTTGAAACTCTTTAGTATAGGTGTTGACATCTTGATCTTTTTGTCTTAAACTCTGCCTCTTCTTGTGAAGTTGTATCTCATATTCATCTAGCATATATGCTTCTTTCACTTTAGCAACCATTCCTTTCCAGGTTGATATGGGCTACTTGCCTTCTTTCTCCCTTTCAGTCTGGACAAATTTCCACCATGTCAAAGCTGATCCTCTCAACCTTGATTTTGCAACCTTCACTTTGTGTGCTTCAGTGACTCCATCACACTCAAAGTGGTTCTCCATTCCATCTATCCAGTCCATGACCAAATCAAGATCCATCTTTCCATGGAATAGTGGTATGCCCTCAAGTCCTTTTCCACTCAGGGCTTTTAATGCCTTCAAGAAAGGCTCCTCCTCCAAAACAGGGTCAGGGTTAGGGACCTTGTCCTCCTCTGCAACCTCTTCTTCATTTGGCACTATTCCTTCCAACCTTCCATTGTTCAATGCCTTCTCCAATTACTCTATTCTTTCTTTCAGGGACTTGTTGTCCTCTTCTTGTTCTTCAACCCTCTTGGCTAACAGTGCATTTGTCACCATGTTGGGCGTTTCACTTGATTCAACTTTTTACATATAAGCTGCTTTCCCAAATCTTTAGCTATTCTTTGATACCAATCTAATAGGGACAGGGATTGGAGGAATCACTCGCTAATTCCTGCTCTTGGCCTTTCCTCAATAGACCCCCTTGGTACCTTGCTCCACCAAGCTAACCTATAGGTCCTTGCTTCTGCCTAGGAACCCCTGGTTGACTAACCAATCCCTCCTCTATCCACTTGTTGTCCTTTTCCCAAACAAATCTTGGTGCTTCATCATTTTCTCTTCTTTGACCCTTAATTTGCCCTAAAGGCCTAACAACCTCAAACTTCTCCAAGGTTCTTGCAGGGGTTGAAAAGTGTTTCAAGAACTTCAAAGTGACCAATCTAAGGTCCTTGTGCAACCACAATCCTCCAACACTCCATCACTTCCTCAAGCTTCCTTCCTAGGGCTTAAAAAAAGGCTAGTAGCCTTCCCCAATGAGGTCTCTGAAACAGGGGTTTAATGCTTCCTCCTTCTAAACCCAAAAAGGATCAAGGTTCTTCGCTTAAGAATGGTGTTTTCCCTACCCTCACCTCCAAGAATCCCATGGTCTCAAGCCTGTTTAGGCTGTATGCTGTCCAGACACAAAAATGCACAAGAAACTAGGGTTTCCTTAGCTTTCTCAGGCTGATTTCGGACTGGTGAAAAATTATTCATTCAAATAGATTTCTAAAGGCTCTTCCTTGGCACCATGTAGAGCCAAGACACTCCCCTAAATCCTAAAAAAATAATTTCTTCAAAAACTTCACTCCCCTACAAGTTATTGAAATTTTACTTCAAGACTACCCCAACTGGGCCTGCTCTGGCTCACCTAGGGCATTCATTTGCTAGCCACCAAAGAACTCACACAAACCCTATATACAACCATATTTACAAGTGTGGTAACTAGGAACTATTTCCACTTAGGGCCGTACAGATTGTACGGAGGAAAAGTACACTAGCACCACATTTCTAAAAATTACGGTCTTATTCAAAACAAAAATTTGAGTAGAAATAAAACTATTTACAATAAAATTTATAAATGCAACTAAGAAAACTTTTAACCTTTCCAAATTGCTTGGATATAATCTAAACTACATTATATAGGTCAAAGCTAACACGGTTCAATGCATTTAAGCACTGCAAAAAACAAAAACCAAAAAATATTAGCTAGAATGCTGTTCTTCTTTAATTTCTGAGAAAACAGTCCGTACCAAATAACTCCCAACCAACCAAAAGGTTGTGGCATCCCTTAAATATGCTTCCACAACAACTTAGGTGCATTGGTTGATCACAAAAATGACCAAAAGATTCAAATTATAAAACCTCGTGTGTTTTCAAACACCGTGGCTAGATGGGCAAAGATGACAAGTTGGGCTTCAAAACCCACTCAAGATTGCCACCTCCCAATCCACTGATCATGGAAAGATCCAGTTTTATTGAAGAAAACAACAACAACCAAGCAAGATGGTCAACATGACCTCAACTTAACACACCAAAAATTGGACTTCCAACAAAACTTTAATAAAGCTAAACTTTACCAGGTGCTCCTGCACCAGACAGGCAACCCAGTGGATGGTTGCTGAATGGGGCTTTCTTTTCTTACTATTTCTTCTTCCTTCTTTTCCTCGGTATCCTTAGCCTTGGGGCTTTTGACAATATGGGCTTCAGCCTTAGTTAAATCCTTTAGCTGCTATTCCTCTGGCGGCTGCCCTTCTTCCGTTGTCCCAACGTCCTTCAACTGTTGTTCCATTTCCTCTTCAAGGTCATCATCAAAGGTTTGAATGATTTCCTTAGCACCCAAGCCATCTTCCCCATCCCCACTCTTGGAAGAGCCCATTTCTTCCTCCTCATATACCACCCTGTCGATGGTTCAGTTTTCGTACTCTGGGTGCTCGTGATACCCATCAACCTCCTCCTTGACAAACTTTGAGGCCTCTTGCTCTCATTCCTCCAACTCCTTTGAGATTAGCATTGTGGCCTCCATGGTTGGTGGCCCTGTTGATGGTTGTGAAGGTTGAGCAGTTGCAAGGACTTGTGCAAGGGCTGCTTGGAGAGTTGGATCCATCAAGATCTGGGAGAGCTCAAGGGGAAGGTTTTGCATATGTCTTGTAAGAGCCTCGGGCATAGTGGCAGCGGGAATAGGTGATGTTATTGTTGCCAAAGGGAGTGATGTGATTGTCAACATGGCAGCAGAGGAGGGGGAAGAAGTCATGGCTGAAGATGAGTCAATAATTATCACAGACTCAGTTAGAGGTGAAGGGGAAAGATGGACCAAAATGTCCACTACCGGTGGGGATGCAGCGACCATAGCTAGGGAGGTGGGTGGTGTAATAGGAGGAGCAAGGAGAGCCAAGGGACTCTGTAATTGACCTGCACCCTCTTCTTCTTTCTCTTGGGTTAAAGGCTATTCTGCAGCACTCCCTGCTAGTTTGAGCCTTTTGGGAGGTGAGCCTCCCGCTTCTTTCTTCACATGGGCCTTGGGGTCTAGGGACTGCTCGGTCTCTATTTCTTTTCTTTTCCTGTATCTGGTAACTGGAGGAGACTTGGAGGTCCTTCCAGTTGAGGTGGTGGAAGCAACATCCTTTATGGCACTCATCTCACTTTTGAGCCTTTTATAAGTCAAGATTACTCCTTATTACTTTAAATGTGCCACCTGCCCATCGACCACTCCTTGGTGGGAGTTAAGATTGGCTGGGTTATGGTGTCCAGGTCATTGACCTCCTATTCATCCTAGTCAATTGATGGTATTGGTAGATTGGTGACCGTTGGGTAGCTTGGATGCATGATAGTGGACTCGTTCTCCTTGACTTGGTTCGGTACGAGAAATGGCTGCACCCTTCTTAGGAACTGCATAGTCATTCACATATAGTGCCTTGCGCGCACTTCCTTGTCATTTTGGTAATTGGCCCAAGAATCCTCAATGTGATGGAGATGGGAATATGCTCGCCCCAACACTTTCCTGACATGGCCATGTGGGTCCATCCGTGGGCAAACAGTGTGTAAGTAGAAGTGGTAATCCTTCAGTTCCTTCTCGGAGTTACTAGCACACTGGGAGGTCTGCAATCGGTACATGCATTGGCTGAGGGTCATGGGGTAGGAAATTCTCACTATATGTTTGTTGCTAAAGATTGCTTGCAGGTGTTGGAGTTGCCGAGAAAGCTCCAGGAGGATGATTCGATCATTGGGATATCAAGGTAATCTATTTGGTCTTTCAGTGAAGCCCTGGGCCTAGATATACGTGAACTTTGGATATTGGATATAGAGGAAGGCATATTGTTTCAAAAGCACCCTAGCACTATGGGAGATTCTCCTCTTGAAGTCTCCAGCAATCAATCTAATGACATGGCCAATGAAGGTGTGATTCACTCTGCAGTAATCTCTTTTGAAATTGCAGTACTAGAGCTATGGATATTTATCAAACGGTTTGAGTCCTCGCTTCTGCCCCTGATCAGGTGCCACAAACAACCCGCTATACTATCTCTGATCCGCTAAGGAATAGACAAGGTAGGAAGTCATGTAAAACTTGGAGCTCTTCTTTACGTTGACAAACTGCTCATGGAAGTAGTTGCTTATGATTCCTCCCCAGTAGAACGAAACCTTTGTTGTGACGTCCTCGTTTCTACGCAGGATCTGTTCAATGAAGTATGCCATCCATTCCTGAAAATAGGCAGCCATAGGAAAACCCATAACCTTGCTCAACATGGTTACCAGGTCATGGTAATCCTCATGGAAATTGCTATGGAAGAGCTCCTTAGGAACCTTCACAGTGCTGCCCCATCTTTCCTTGAGCCAATGTAGTTTATTGACTTCTTGCATCCAGTCGGATTATCATCCCACGCTGCCTGACATTCTTCTAATGTGGGGACCTCCATCTATTGGAATGTGGGAATGTGAAAGGTCTTGGTGATCCCCTCTGGCAACATGTCAGCGAGAATGTTGCCCTCCTTATCAACAATTGTCCTTGTTTCAGTTTGGTATGCTTCCTGACAAGCCATGACTAGCTCGAGCACCACGAGGGATGGAGGGAATCCCGCAGCCTTATCTATTCCATTTTGTCTTATTAACCTTGCATTCTTTGTTGTCAGGTTGACCCAAACTCTCTGCGTGAATTCATCAATATCCACTTGGCCAATGTTGGTGTTTGTGATCTCCTTCTAGTCTGTTGTGACCTTTGAGTGGAGCGGCTCACCTTGGAATTGGTACTTCATCTGGTGCTTGTCTTCTTTCCCTCGAGGGGTCCTTCTTGACTTCTTCCCCTTGTCCCCTTTGGTGGATGCCCCTGAAGTTCCTGCACCTGATTCCATATATTCTGCAAGCAAGGACAAAGTCAGCACAATAGATCACAAACTTATTTGTGTTAGTCAACATCTTGAAAACAATATCTATTTCAAATAATCAATCAAGCATATCATGAACTTTCATTTCAAGATGTTATTGATATTTTGATTAAGGGAAATTAGACAATTCGGGCCTGGAGGGTCGGACTTCCCTAGCAGGAATGCTGTTTGGAAGGGAAAACATGGTGGAAGGCCCCCGAAGACTTTCTTTAGTCAAATTTTAATATTTCAAGAGGTTCACGATGAAGAGGACCAAAATCCAGAACGTGGGTCGAAGTTAGATCTTAGATTTGGGTTCGTTTGGATCGATATAGGAGAATTCAAAACTCACAAACCGGAAAGTTGTCGAGAGAGCAGTTTGGAGTGGTAGACAACAGACAAAAATCTGGAGGCAGAAATCTGGGGTCCTAGGCCCGGAGGACCAAAGGGTGGCCGGAAATATGCAATTTTATCTCTAAGCACTTAGGTCAGCGGCACCAGAAAGGTGCCTGAACTTCACCATTTAAGAAGGCAAACATCGGATGGAAGTCTGGTGTGGGAAGTCTGGCAGGGGAAGTCTGACAGTATGCATTTGCTTTTGAGTTCGATGGCGATCAGCATGGTGGAGCCTGGAGGTTGGGACGCTGGGTGGGATTTTTCATTTAGTAACGGTGGCTGAGGACAGGAGTCCTGGGACATGGAGCCCAGCGAGCAGAAGGTCGTTAATAGTTCATGCGGCATCCAGCGGCAAATGGGAGCTCGGGGCCAGACGATCAAATGGATGGGGTGAAATCTCCCCGACGGCGGGAGAAAGGTAGACTTTCAAGAATGGAAGTCCGGACACCAGGGCCTGAGAGGTGTGAGGGATGCCTACACAAAAAGATAAGCCAACAGCGGGGTAGAGGGCAGGGTCTAGAGCATGGACAACATCGATGAGTTCGCCGTGGGAATGGCAGAAAAGGGAGCAAGGATAGCTGATGTCTAGAGCCCAGAGCTGATAATGATGTAATGGTTTTAAATCACCCGGCACCAGCGAAAACAAAGGCAGAGTCTGCAGGGTGAGACACCAGACGAGTCCCACTGTGGATGATAGAAAAACACCCATGGAACCCCGGAGGCGGAACCCCAGGGTCCCTGGCCCGAGAGATCCACAGGATGCATGTTCAATTTTGAAGTTTCGCGGTGAGGAGACGGTCGGGATCCGGCAGCTGGGAGGCAGGCTGGAATTTGCAGTTTCAAATGGTCGGTAGCAAGAGTGACTTCTGGACGAGGAAGTCTGATGGCTCGGGCCCGAGGGAAGAGATTGCCATCGGCAGGTGTTCAAAGTTTATTATCGAACGGCGAAGCATGGTCTCGGGGCCAAGGAGGAGGATCTCCCTGCGTGAAGAACACTCGTGGCAAGGACAAACTCTGGATCGGCGAGGAGGGCTTCCTAGAGGTTTTTCCAATTTTCTACCACGTGGGTATTGTGCGCAATTTCATTTTTAACTACCTTATGCCCTCTTAATGATTGTTCATTCATTTAAATATCTCAAAATCATGAAACGAAGCTCGAGAAGTGCAAACGGATGGCCTACCTCAAACACGCTATGTGGGGAGATGTGGGATCCACCTACAATCAATGAAATGATGCTGAGGGCAATGATCCTGATGATGTTGAAGATGGTGGGCTCCAAATAGTAGCTTGTAGATGATTGCTCTACAATCCTATGATGAAAATGATGGGTCGGATTGGGTATTTTATACTCCTAACCGCCATTAATACATGTATTTATTATAGGTATGATGGCAAAAAATTTGGTGGTTTTGAAAAGATTGACGACGGTAGTGGGAACACCGAGGCCCGGTGGCCGGGGAGGCACTACAAGGTGGCCAGTTTGAAGTTTTCATTCAGTTGGACGGCTGTAGCAGGAAGCGGATCGGGGCCTGGATGGCGGGTCGCCACAGGAAGTTCACCGTCGCAGATGGTGAAACACAGACGGAACCCCAGAAGTAGACCTCTGGGGTCCGGGGCCTGGAGGGCGGGACGCTGCTTGAAAATTTTTGACAAGATTTTGCAGACGGCAGATGGGGATTCAGACCATGAGGTCCAGAAGGATGCGGAGCAGATGCCACCTGGACTGGAAATTCTAGCAGGGAAACCTGGAGAGAGAACCCTGTTAGCAACATTTTGTTTCCATAGTCCATGATAGATGTGAACAAGATTTTTGGAATAACTGTGTGCAATTTTTTACATCAACGTTTCGGATCAAACTCCATGATCCATCATCAGGATGAAAAGAAAAAAGAGAGAGAGGTGAAAATAAGATAGCAGACTTGGGTAGGAATAGGAGAGGGATGGGGAAGAGGGGAGGCACATAACCCCAAAAAATTCAGGTCAAAAGGAGAGGAGAGGAGAGAAAAAATCAAAGATGAGAGACCATTGCAACCAATGGGAGAGAGAAATGAAAGGGATAAATGACAGGAGGACTATAAAACAAACCTAAATTAAAGACCCAAGAAAAAGAGGGGAGTCAACTCAAATAAATTGAAATCACTAATAAAAAGCCAATACACAAGAAAGAGGACATGAGACAATAAGGAAGCAATTAGGATAAACTGAATAAGGAAAACAAATAAAGAGAAAAAATAAATAAAGAGAGAAACCACAATGAATCTTAAATGCCCGGGCCCGGTAGGTCCTGGGTCATTGGCAGGGACAAACTGCCAGAGGGACCTCATGAGGGGCCGGAACACAACAAAACTAAAAGGGGGAGGCATGGTCAATTTATGGTGGGACTTTGAAGCAATGTTGACCATCTGAGACATCAAAAAGGGTGGCATGCAAAATGAGGTGGTGATAAAAATGACCCAACAAGGCGAAAGAAAAGAGGGTCCCCATTCCGAACGGGGCGTGTGTGCTAAGGGAACAACAATTAGGGACTCTGCTGGAGAATGCTCCTGAGCGTTCTAGGGATAAATATTCATTCAAGACCCAGAATCTCTAGTTTCACAGACCAGGAGTGGCTTCCAAAGATGAATCTGGGAGAACGAGATCCTTAATTGGTTCGGCTTATAGGACATCTCAAAAGTGTGTGTAGTGAGTTCATTGCTCTCCTCGGGATAGTGACCAGGGTTACCAAGTCAACTGAGCGAGCTACATAAACTGTCTAACACCAAAAGTAACCTAGACATTGCCCCGCTGCCAGTCAGGCATCCATAGCCCCGATGGGGTTGTTGCTGCAACCTCACTAATATTGCTCTACTGCCAGTTGGGCGTCGATACCCTCGGTAGAGTTATCCGAACACCCATACGGTCATTTATTTCTTTTTTTCAGAATTTTTTTTTTTCTCTTTTGCTTTCATACTTCACTTCTCTTTCATCATTTAGTTTGACCGGGTAAGCATTGAAGCCTACATTGGTTTTGAGACTACAGTGGTCACTAGAGCAGACTTGAGATTTTTCACTTGCTGGGGTGTCATAACAACCATAGCATAGTCCTTTAGAAATGATTATTATGTGCTTTGTGTGAGATCTGAGATGTGTGTAAGAAGATCTAGCCAAGGGTCAAGTTCTAAGTAGAATTCAATCAAGGAAATCATTCATGGGTAGCTTTCAAAGACCGATAATCGAGAGTGAATGTTTAGCCAAAGAACACAAAGAACGAACAGCAAAGTGAACCACTTGTCGAGCAAGCATGACCACCGCTTGTCTAATTTGTTGTGTCCCCCTTTCTTTTGATGGGTCTTGTCCCAATACAAAACAAAATCTGTAATTCTAAAGGCCTTGATCTTCGCTCGGCGGTCGAACCATCTCTTAACTACGCCCTGATGTTTGGCAAAAATTTCTATTGCGTGGTTTCAAACTTCCTCTAAATGCAAGAGCTCAGCTAACCGAGCCTCCCTACGATCTCCTCCCTCATAAAAATCATTGATGAACTGAAGAGTAGGAATCTTTAGATGGATGGGGAATATAGGTTCTAGGCCATAAACAAGGTGGAACAGGGAATCACCGAGGGCAACCTTGTGGCGAGTGCGATCAACCCAAAAGGCAAAACGGAGCTGGGTATGCCAGTCCTTGGGATTCCTATCTACCAGCTTCTTAATTACAATAATCAAGTTTTTATTTGTGGACTCGGAAAGGTCGTTGCCCTGAGGGTAGTAATTAGATGAGAATTTAAGGGAAATTCCATAGTCAAATGCCCAACTAGCAAATTTCAATGAAGCAAACACATGTCCATTATCACATACCAAAGCATAAGGACAACTAAAGCGATTTAAAATGAAACTTTCTAAGAAATTAGTAATTACTTCAGTTGTGCATTTCTTACATACTATTGCTTCCATCCACCTAGTACAGTAATCAGTAGCGGTAAGAATGTACCTAGGTCCCACAGACGATGGAGGGCTTACCGGACCGATAAAGTTGAGACCCCATTGCACAAACGGCCTTACCTCCAACACAGGATATAGTGGGACAAGAACATTCTTTTCCCTAGTGGCAGCGGTCTAACATGTGTGACATGAACGAACATGGCAATGGGCATCCTTGAAGACAGTTGGCCAATAATACCCTGCACTCAATATCTGATGTGTTGTGGAAGAACCAGAACCATGGCTAATGCCAAATTTGTCATGGAACTCTTTCAAGACTCGATCTGCTTCTTCCTTGCCGAGACATCTTAAATAAATGACTTCATGATTTTTCTTGTAGAGAATGGAACCATGCAACATGTAGCCATTGCTTTTCAATATCAGGGCCTGCTTTTGGACTCCTTACAAGTGCGATGGATATTTATGGTTCAGCAAATAGTAGATGACATTTTGGTACCACTCTCCCAGGGAGACATCCTTGAGCTGGTACTACTACACAGTGAGTTTGGGTCCAACTTCTACTACTATTTCAGCAATTGTGCGAGTGAGTGCCTGCCCTCTCACTAGCTTCATCAGTTGGATCTCCATGTCATACTCTTGGAGCAGGGTGACCCATTTAGCTCTTCTTTCACCCAATTCATTTTGCATGAGCAGCATTTTTACCGCTAGGTCGAGGATAATGGCAAACACCTTATTGCATAGGATATAGTGTCTAAATTTCTTTACCCCTCTAACGAGAGCATATGCCTACTTTTTAATGTTGTGATATCGCAATTTAGCATCCTTGAGGGGAGCACTCATAAAGGTGATCAGATGCTCATTTCCTTCATTATCCTTCTAGGTCAACATGCTAGCATAGGAATTCTCTAAAGCAAATGAGTAGATGTAGAAAGGCTTTAGATAATCTAGGCTAACTAACATAGGTGCTTCAATGATGGCCCATTTGATTTCTTCGAAAAATTGTTTGGCTTCGGGTGTCCATTCAACTTTGGCATCTTGTTTAAGCATAGCATTGAGAGGTTTAACAATCTTCACAAAATCTGTGATGAATTTCTAGATGAAGTTGATCTTTCCAAAGAAATACTTTAATTCTTTCTTGCTTCCTGGGGGTGAGATTTTGAGTAAGGACTCGATACATTCGAGGTCTATGGAGATTCCCTATTATGAGATGATATGCCCATGCAATTTGCCTTTAGTCAGTCTGAAAATGCACTTCTTGGGGTTAAGGGAAACCCCAAACTCCCTACATCGCTGAAATACCTGGCATAAATCAGAGACGTGATTGCCCCGCCCTTTAGAGAATATGGTCAAATCATCCATGTAGATGATTATGCACTTGCCAATTAGGTCCTTGAAGGTGATATCCATGGCGCATTGGAAAGTGGCACTGGCGTTGATGAGCCCAAAAGGCATTCTTCTGTATGTGAACATCCCCCACTTAGTGGTGAATGCCCTTTTGTGACGATCCTCATATTGTACCATTATCTAGTTGTACCCGGAGTATCCATCGAGGAAAGACATCATCTGGGAGCCGTTGACAATCTGCAACACCTCATCCAATGAAAGTACTGGATAGTTTTTTTTCTCTAACGTGTGGTTTAGATTGCGAAAATTCACACACAATATAATCTCTCCATTCTTTTTTCTAACAAGGACCAAATTGGCCACCCACGTGGAGTGCCTGACTGGAAAAATGATTCTTACTGAGAGCAACTTTTGCACCTCCTTGTAAACGATAGGTTCCAACAAGGCATTGATAGGGCACTGCCGCTGGTGGAATGGCCTCACTTTTGTCTTAAGAGGGATGGTGTGTGTAATGACAGAAGTGTCATATGTTTTTAAATCTTCAAAGCTCCATGCCACCACATCATGGTACCACCGCAATGCATCTGTGATTCCCTTCTTTTCCTCTGGCGTGCACACCTTGCCGATAAAAACATTCTTGATCTCCTTGGCTGTCCCAAGGTTGTGAGAATCACACTAGTTGCTTATAGCCTCCTTTCTCCTTTGCTGATCCCAATCTCTAATCTGGTCCAAGTTAAAAATTTGTTTCAAATGAACCATACCCTTGGGGATCATATTATTTTTGAGGTTAATAACCCCCTCTATGTATAGTTTAGCTTTCTGTGGATCAGCTTCATCAATTATTTAAGCTACGAAGACATCAAAACTTGTGATGAATTGAAGGATATGATTGTCATCATTGAAGACTTACAAGTTGGTAACATTATCTAGGACTGATGGCATGGATGTTAGCTCAATAGTGAATTTCTTGAGCCCAAACAGAGAGAGGGGTTGTAGAGTGTTGGCTGCTTGAGCCAAGGCATCAGCTGTACGATTCTGAGCACAAGGGATCAATTGTATATTAAATGCATCTAAGCCCTCCAAGAGATCCCAAACCCTATGCCTATAGTTTGTAAGTCTCCGATCATGACAGGAATACAACTTCCTGACCTGTTTAACCATGAGCTCAGAATCTTTGAAGACTTGCAACATTTTTATATTTTTTTTCAAGGCCATGAGAAGGCCAAGGACTAAGGCCTCGTATTCTACTACGTTGTTGGTGCAATAGAATTGTAGTATGTGGGTAGCTAGAAATGTCTTACCCATTGGGTTGATGAGTTTGAACCCAGCCCCAGCTCCTTGCTTGGACTTGGATCCATCAAATCAGAGCGTCCAGCACACGGAGAATTCCTTGTCTTTGGGACTGTTTAATCTTCTATTCCCTTTTAGCTGGGAGGCTAGCCCTGTGATCTTCGGGGAATTTTCTTGTTTGATGAAATGATCAACAGGTGGTTCTACTGGTGCCTCATTTGGCGTTTCTATCTGAAGAGCAGCTAATTTTTTAACATATGCAACTAATGCTTGACACAAGCAACAATCAAATTTAGAATGTACAGCATTGTGAACCCTACACCAGTTTAGTAACAAGAGATCCTGTAAATTCATTCGGGCCCCTAGGCTGAGTTGATCCCTTGTGCATTTTCCTATGAATTCCTGGAAGCCACTGAGTAGTCCCTAGTTGTTGCCCTCATCAGGTTCATCGTCAGCTTCTATCAACACTTTTGTGTCTGGGGGAATTCATGTAGAACCTCTCGAAGGACTACACAGCACTAGTAACACTTCATCTGCACATTCTTCCTGAAGCTCAACCTCATTTTGGTAGGCAAAAGGGCGGTAATTCCCTAGGTCAGTCTCGACAAATAGCACCTCATTGATATTATTATACTCTGTGATCATGTACTTCATACGGAGTTCACGGTCGATAAGGATTTGATTGGGCAGCCCCTTACATAGTAGCCACATGTGAGAAAGGTCTGTGGGGGTATATCCATTCAGTGCCTTAATGAATTCCCTTCCCAAGATGATTCCATATGCATCGAGAATGTCAGCCACTTGAATATCAATGACCTGTTGTATCCACGGGTCTATGACAATCTACATTAGGATATAGTTTATTTCACCCATAATGTTGATCTTTCTTTTGTCTAGTTGGGTCACCTTCCTCTTTGAAGGCATGGGGGTGATGCCAAGAGCCTTGCATACCACCAAGGGCATAACATTGGCAGACGCTCCTTAATCAAACAGACAGTTGTACAGGTTCTTCCCAAAGACCCTAATGGTGGTCAAGAAAGGGGGAGTTTCAGGTTTCCCCTGGAGGATGCCCGTAGGCATGTCCATGTGAGCTATCTGACCTTTGTTCTTATCATTACCCATATCCCTAGTTTGCCTAAATAGCTAGTCCTTAGAAAACTTCCTATTAGCCCTTTCTGGGTCTTTTTCAATTTGTTTACTTGCAGATTGATTCAAGGGAACATCCTTCCTTTTCCCGGTATTATCCTGTATCTCTAATTTTTTCCTATGCTCTTCAAAAGTAACCCTCTTAGCTGGTATTTCTTGTGTTATACTAGAAGATGGAGTCCCATTAAGAACCCTAAAGAAGGCATGCCTTACAGCAGGGACCTTGAGAAATTCGAAGGTCGATAAGCTGATTTTTACCTTCTTGAATTCTTCTGCTACATATTCACTCATTTGTTTAATTTCTGAGCTAAAAGCCTGGCCTATGGCAGAAATAGGAGGTTGGGCCTTCGTTTGACTAGAAAATTTTTGGGATTGGCCTTGAGGCTGAATGTGTGACTAGTTTTTAGGTCCATTCTTGTTGAGGTATTAGGCAGGTATATGAGGAAGTCTAGGGTTATTCTTAGTGTTAGGATCAAGCAGAGTGGTGAAATTATTTGGTGGGCTAGAAGTTGTAAATGGTCCATCGGCCTGTCTATTCCTAAGGAAGTAGAGAGTCGACCTTTGATGGAACATGTGGACCTCATCTACAAATGGTTCTTCTTCATCTACCGAACCATTATCTACTAAATCAAAGAGTTGAGTCAAGGTTTGTTCATTACATAACTCTTGCGCTTCCTCATCCTCAGTAGGTGTAGACTCAACTTCGGGCTCATTGTGATCACATTGCAGAAATAGCCCTTGATTAACCAAAAGACAGGAGGAATCATATGGCTCAGATGGGACGATGTCCCTGTAGCCAGCATTGTGAACTGCATTTTGCACTTCCACCTGGAAGATTTCAATAGCTATTTGAAACTCGGGACAATCCAACTTAGAGTGCCTATTGGTTTTGTGAATTCAACACCATCCGGACAAGGCTACCTCAGCTAGGTATACACTATTAGACATTTTTTTGTTGCTTGCTGGCTGATCTAAAGGCATAGGCACACCACCATTATTGGGCCTAGTGTTCAACGTGTGATTCTACCTTTGAGAGGGTCTCCTTTTTGTATTTTGATTGGTGTTTTTCCCCCTATCATAATTCTACACAGAGGAAGTACCTACTTCTCAATTATCCCTACTGTTCCTATTGTCTCAGTTGTCCCTATTGAGATTGGCCTAGAAATTATGTTGGGAGGCCTATAAATAGTTATTCTAATTCTTTAGGTGTATCATTTCTGTAGACATTTTCTTTATCATCTCAGTCAGTTCCTCTAACTTTTCTTTCTCAGTCGTGCTTCTAGGCGATGGCGCTAGATTTTGGAGAAAAGTGGGTGGGGCTGCCGGCTGATTCTAATAGGCTAGAGGAAACTCTAGTCCTGATAGGTACAATGGCGCTTGGGGCTGCTGGGGATATGCCTATTATTGTGGACCAGCCTAAGAATAGTTATACTACTATTGGGGCTGCAAATAGGAAGGTGCGGGAGGTACATAATTCAATGGTTGCCCTGGATGTGGTACCATCGGCAATTGAGGCACTTGGTTCATAAGAGGGGTTTGGTGAGAAAATGTCTGATTAAGCCCCTGAATCTGTATTAGGTGGGCTACCAGTCCCAAAAAAGGTAGCAGGCCAAAGATATTCTGCCCCAAGTCTGCACTGGCGACAATGGCTTCCGCATAGGTAGTCACCGGGGTAGTGAGTAGTGGGTGCATCCTTTTCACCAAGGCTGACGTGAGGTTGTCTAGCACCACGTAATAGACTGAAAGAGCTGCCGCATCATTATGGAGGTACGGGTCCTCGAGCCTTGTGTAGGCCCAATGGAAGCGGTTGTTGAAGAAGCCAATAGGTTCGTTGACTTCCCTTTTGACAGACATGAACTATTGGTAAAGCTCTGAAGGGCTAGTGGGGATCTTGTATTTCTACAGGAAGGCATTCTTCATTAGGTTCCATGAGGTAATGGACCCCCTCGGTAGGTTCATGTACCAATAGAAGGCCTCTTCCCCCAACGAATGCGAAAAAAGGCAACATGCAACTTCCTCATGGTCAACTTGCATTTCGGTGATCGTTGTCTAAAATATTTTGATATGCTCCTCAGTTGTTCTTTGTTGATCGCGCAGATGAAACTTCGAACAAAAACCCTCCGAATTCTTGGGCATATCATTATAGGCAGCGAAATGTATCAGTGAAGGGTTATGTGCTAACCAAGCCATGGAGGGTGGCAGAGGTGGTATCTACTGTTGGAAAACGACAACTTGGGGTTGTATTTGCAATACAATAGCAATCTGGAACTGCATTTGAGTTGTAGCCGACTGGACTGTACCCTGGGCTGGAAAAGTCAGGAGAGGAGCAATCCCTTGGCTACCGGAGATAGGAGGTGCAAATGTAGTTTGAGATGGTTGGGTGGAAGATGAAGGCTAGCCAAATGAAGGTGAGAGTGGGATGGAGGTGGATGGAATGGAGGAAGAGGAAGAGGCAATCCTACTTCCTTGTGCTCGCTTTGCCCTCGTAGGAGGTTGCAATTATTTAAATTATCCCTTGTTTGGCATTGACTGTAGAACTCTTTAAAATCTCTTCGAGGAGAATGATCCGATTCGATCCAGCTTCACTTTTATCCCTTAACTTGATATTTCCACTAACAACCCTCCTTCTAGCGCCAGTTCCGTTGATGGTGTTTTTATGCACTTTTCAACACAGGCAGTGTGTAGGTGCACTACCTCTCTTGAAAGAAAATATTCCACAATCAGATTGTAGAACATTATCCCAAGGTCTCTAATGTCAAGTCTTGACAGTGCTTGGAATATCTTAGTAGTTTGATGTGATTTGCTGGAATGACAAGGCAGTCTTACGCAGGAAATGCAAAGCATGGATACAAAGTATGGAATTAGGATCTTAGAATGGAGTTCTTAGGATGGAAAGTTATCATGCGTTGGCTGTAGGTTCAAACATCAGTCTTGGACTCCATTTTGTGGTTGGATTTGGCTTTACAATGTGCAATGAACTTTAGCATAGGTCAGTCATAAAAAAAAGAAAAGAAGGCAAGGGAGAGGAAAAGCTCCTAAATCTGCAACTAGTTATGAATAGTGACAATGGAGTTCCTGCAATGGACAATTTCCTAAAATAATATCCCACTTAACTAGGTATTTCACAGAATAATCAAAATTGTGCTATTTTCTAAGGTCTACAGATATTTTATCCTTCATCCACCACATACATGCATAAATCAAAGATAAATGTTTGGAGCAGCTTTGAAATCAAGTCAAGGCTATCTTTGCACAACTATCTACTATCAGCAAACAACAAAAAATATGGAAGAAGAAATCATCAACATGGCAGGAATTTTCATAATCATAGAACAACATTCCAAAGATCTATCCAAAGAAAGAAGACAGCTAACTAAAACAGCAGTAAAATCTAAGTCAAACATCTAACATTGGAGAATGAATCAAGTAACATGAGAGAAACTAAGAAAATACATGGAAGTCAGTGTCTTTTCTTTATAAATTTTTGTAGCATGTCTTTACAACAACTCAACTCTCACTTTTGCAAATGAGAGGAGAGTCCTATTTATAGTTTTTCAAAAGTCAAATGAATGGCCAAGATTAATTCTTATTATGTGGCCAAGATTCATTACAAAATAGGGTTTCACCTACCCCCCAATATCCAGCAATTTAAAAATTACATTTTGTCTCTTCCCTATTTCGTCTTCTTGCTGATGGCACTGTAGCTCTTTCATCATTTAGAAGATTGTTGTTTTACTGTAGCTACTCTTTAGGAAGTTCATCTTTGACTGGGCTATCCTCCTATTCCTCGAAAGCTGTGTGTTCTATGTATTTGAGGATGACTGCCTGGAGCTTGTCTATTTCGAGAATTTCACATCGCAGGGTCTGGTAGCTCCACTCATTTGCATTATCCTGCAACATTTTTCAATCCTCATCATACTTTGAGACTTGGTCTCTGAACAGCTCCGATTGATCAAAGGTGTGGGCAGCAAAACTCAGGAATTCCAATGTGATTTCTCTGGCCATCCCGTCGTTCATCTTCTCCTGGAAGTAGGGTTTTATCTTTTCTGGATCCATTTGCACAGTGGGCATATCATAGCCCATCATCATCTTAAGGTATCAGGCACATTTTTCCTGGATTTCTTTGATCCACTCGATGTCCGGATCCACCTTGCTCATGATTTTCTCTAACCTCTCCTTCTGGTTGTCAAAGTCTCTGCGCCATACATCCATCAGCCAGTGATCTTCTTTCTTAAACGCAAGCTTCTCCTCCCATGTGGCTTCAGGCATCCGAAGGATAGCTTCAATCCTTGGAATGGTGGAGTCCTAAGTTATGGGGAAATTAGTGCAGAGCCTCCTTGTGCCCTCTAGAGACTGCATCAGGTCCAAGAACATGCTGGCTATTCGCACATCCCTGCTAATTCGCATGCTTCTGACATATGAGACTTGTCAGAACTAGTCCTCTATAGTCTTCTCCAAGTTCTTTCTTCTCTCCATCTTGTCGATCTGTTCCTTAAAAAGAAGCTGATGTGCAGCCATGGATGTACTAGGCAGGTCATCTACTAAAGACCATTGTTGTATGTAATATGTGAGGGCTACAACCTGTGCCTTGAGCTCATCCTTCAAGATTTTATCGTGTTTTATCAGGTGCACTACTGTAGCCACTGACTCCTCAAGGTGCTCGACCTTCTATTCTCTAATTGTGGTTCCCAAGTCAATGGTGGAGATTTTATAACTTACCGCAGCCTAGCTAATCATGGGAATTGCAATCTGTGCCGCTCAGGAGCCAGAAGCATCCATTGTTACTCTAGATCAAACCTTGGGCTTCTTCTCCTTTTTTGTCATGATTTGGGCTCGAGCCAAGATGGCCTCTAACCTCGCCCTTGGGTTTTTCAGCACAGGGGTTTTTCTTTCGAGCTGCTTCTCCAACCATTCGGGCACAACAAATTTTCCATTGGGTGAATCACGGTCACCCTCGCCTTTCTCAGTCAATGCCAAGATCTCTGCTCCCTTTTTCTTTTTTGGATTCTTCTTTCTTTTGGGCAGCATCCTCTTCCTCTTCATCGGAGTCATGAATGAACATGAGGCGTTTGACAAGCAGCCCGGTGGATGGTTGCCAAATGGAGCCTTTTTTTCTTACTATTTATTCTTCCTTCTTTTCCTTAGTATCCTCAGCCTCGGGGCTTTTGACAATATGGGTTTTAGCCTCAGTCAAAACCTTTAACAGTTGTTCCTCTGGCAGCTGCCCTTCTTCATGATGGGATGACCCTTCTTCCGCTGTCCCAATGTCCTTCAGCTGTTGTGCCATTTCCTCCTCAAGGTCATCATCAAAGGTTTGAATGATTTCCTTAGCACCTGAGCCATCTTCCTCATCCCCACTCTCGGAAGAGCCAGTTTCTTCCTCCTCATATACTACCTTGTCGATAGTTCGGTGTTCGTACTCTGAGTGCTCGTGATACTCATCAGCCTCTTCCTTGATAGATTTCAAGGCCTCCTGCTCTCATTCCTCCAACTCCTTTGAGATTAGCATTGTGGCCTCTATGGCTGGTGGCCCTATTGGTAGTTGTGAAGGTTGAGCAGTTGCAAGGACTTGTGCAAGGGCTTCTTGGAGAGTTGGATACATCAAGATCTAGGAGAGCTCAGGGGGAAGGTTTTGTATATGTTTTGTAAGAGCCTCAGGCATAGTGGCAGTGGGAATAGGTGATGTTATTGTTGCCGGAGGGAGTGATGTGATTGGTGACATGGTAGTAGAGGAGGGGGAGAAGTCATGGCGGAAGATGAGTTAATAATTATGACAGACTTAGCAAGAGGCAAAGGGGCAAGATGGACATAAATGTCCACTGCCGGTGGGGATGCAGCGACCATAGCTAGGGAGGTGGGTGGTGTAACAGGAGGAGCAGGGAGAGCCAAGGGAGGCCACAATTGACCCACACCCTCCGCTTCTTTCTTTTGGGTTGAAGGCTATTCTACAGCACTCCCTGCCAGTTTGAGTCTTTTGGGAGGTTAGCCTCCTACTTCTTTCTTTGCATGGGCCTTGGGGTCTGGGGACTGCTCGGTCTCTGTTTCTTTTATTTTCTTGTATCTGGTGACTGGAGGAGACTAGGAGTTCCCGCTAGTTGAGGTGGTGGCAGCAACATCCTCTGTAGCACTTAGCTCACTTTTGAGCCCTTCATAAGTCAAGATTACTCCTTGTTGCTTTAAATGTGCCACCTACCCATCAATCCACTCCTTGGTGTGAGTTAAGATTGGCTGGGTTATGGTGTCTAGGTCATCAATCTCCTATTCATCCTAGTCAATTGATGGTATTGGTAGATTGGCGACCACTGGGTACCTTGGATGCATGATAGTGGACTCGTCCTCCTCGACTTGGTCCGGTACAGGAAATGGCTGCACCCTTCTTAGGAACTGCACAGTCATTCACATATAGTGCCTTGCACGCACTTCCTTGTCATCTTGGCAGTTGGCCCAGAAATCCTCAATGTGATGGAGATGGGCATATGCTGGCCCCAATGCTTTCCTGACATGGCCATGTAGGTCCATCCGCGGGTGAGCAGTGTGTAAGTAGAAGTGGTAATCCTTTAGTTCCTTCTCAGAGTTAATAGCACAATGTGAGGTCTGCAATCAGTACATGCCTTGGCCGAGGGTCATGGGGTAGGAGATCGCCACTATATGTTTGTTGCTAAAGATTGCCTGCAGTTGTTGGAGTTGCCGAGAAAGCCCCAGGAGGATTGTTCGATCATTAGGATATCGAGGCAATCTATTTGGTCTTTCAGTGAAGCCCTGGGCCCGGATATACATGAACTTCGAATATTGGATATAAAGGAAGGCATATTTTTTTAAAAGTGCCCTGGCACTATGGGAGACTCTCCTCTTGAAGTCTCTGATAATCAATTTGATGACATGGCCAATGAAGGCATCCTTCACTCTGTAATAATCTCTTTTGAAATTGTAGTACTGGAGCTGTGGATATTTATCAAAGGGCTTGAGTCCTGTAAAATTTGGAGCTCTTCTTTATGTTGACAAACTGCTCATGAAAGCAATTGCTTATGATTCCTCCCCAGTAGAACAAAACCTTTGTTATGACGTCCTCATATCCATGCAGGATTTACTCAATGAAGTATGTCATCCACTCCTGAAAGTAGGCGGCCGTAGGAAGACCCATAACTCTGCTCAACATGGTTACTAGGTCATGGTAATTCTCGTGGAAATCACTATGGAAGAGCTCCTAAGGAACCTTCGCAGCGCTGCCCCATCTTTCCTTGAGCCAATGTAGGTTTATTGACTTCTTGCATCCAGTCGAATTATCATCCCATGCCGCCTGGCATTCTTCTAATGTGGGGACCTCCATCTGTTGGATTGTGGAAATGTGGAAGGTCTTGGTGGTCCCCTCTAGCGACATGTCAGCGAGACTGTTTCCCTCCTTATCAACAATTGTCCTTGTGTCAGTTTGGTATGCTTCCCGACAAGCCATGACCAGCTCGGGTGCCATGAGGGATGGAGGGAATCCCGCAGCCTTAGCTATTCCACTTTGTCTTATTAACCTTGCATTCTTTGTTGTCAGGTTGACGCTGATTCTCTGTGTGAATTCATCAATATCCACTTGGCCAATGTTGGTGTCTGTGATCTCCTTCTAGTTTGTTGTGACATTTGAGTGGAGTGGCTCACCCTGGAATTGGTACTTCATTTGGTGCTTATCTTCTTTCCCTCAAGGGGTCCTTCTTGACTTCTTCCCCTTGTCCCCTTCAGCGGATACCCCTAAAGTTCATACACCTATTTCCATATATTCTACAAGCATGGACAAAGTCAGCACAATAGATCACAAACTTACTTGTGTTAGTCAACATCTTGAAAACAATATCTATTTCAAATAATCAATTAAGCATATCGTGAACTTTCATCTCAAGATGTTATTGATATTTTGATTAAGGGCAATTAGACAATTTGGGCCCGGAGGGCTGGACTTCCCTGGCAAGAATGCTATTTGGAAGGGAAAACATGGCAGAAGGCCCCCAGAGACTTTTTTTGGTCAAATTTTAATATTTCAAAATGTTCACGATGAAGAGGACCAAAATCCAGCACGTGGGTCGCAGTTAGATCTCAGATTTGGGTTCGTTTTGATCGATTTAAGAGAATTCAGAACTCACAGGCTAGAAAGCTGCCGGGAGATAGCAGTTTGGAGTGGCAGACAGCAGACAAAAATTCGAAGGTGAAACTCCGGTGTCCTGGGCCCAGAGGGCCAAAGGGCGGCCGACAATATGCAATTTAATCTCTAAGCACTCGAGCCAGCGACACCAGAAAGGCACTTGAACTTCACCGTTTGAGAAGGAAAACATCAGACGAAAGTATGGTGTGGGAAGTCCAGCAGGGGAAGTCCGGCAGCATGCATTTGCTTTTGAGCTCGGCGGCGATGGACAGGGCAGAGCCCGGAGGTTGGGACGTCTCGCGGGATTTTTTTTTTAGCAACAGTAGCCGAGGATAGGAGTTCTAGGACACGAAGCCCGATGAGCAGAAGGCCATTAATAGTTCATGCAGCATCCAGCGGAAAATGGGAGCTCGGGGCTCGGTAATCAGATGGACGGGGTGAAATATCCCCGACGGTGGGAGAAAGGTGGAATTCTGAGAATGGAAGTCTGGACACTGGGGCCCGAGAGGTGCGAGGGACGCCGACGCGAAAAGATAAGCCAATAGCAGGGCAGAGGGCGGGGTCCAAAACATGGACAGCATCGATGAGTTCACCATGGGGACGGTGGAAAAGGTAGCAAGGATAGCCAATGTCTGGAGCCCAGAGGTGATAGCGATGTAACAGTTTTAAATCCCCTGGTAGCAATGGAAAGGAAGGCAAAGTCCGCAGGACGGGACACCGGACGAGTCCCGCTGTGGATGACGGTAAAACACTCGGGGAACCCCGGAGCAGAACCCCGGGGTCCCTGGCACGAGAGACCCACAGGATGCACGTTTAGTTTTGAAGTTTCACAGTGAGGAGATGGTTAGGATCTGGCAGCCGAGAGGCAGGCTAGAGTTTGTAGTTTCAAACGTTCGACGGCAAGAGTGACTTCTGGATGGGGAAGTCCGACGGTTCGGGCCTGAGGGAAGAGCTTGTTGTTAGTAGGTGTTCAAAGTTTATTATTGAACGGCGAAGCACGGTGTCGAGGCCGAGGAGGAGGACCTCCCTACGCAAAGAATAGCCATGGCAAGGACAAACTCTGTATCGGTGAGGAGGGCTTCCTAAAGGTTTTTTCAATTTTCTACCACGTGGGTATTGTGCGCAATTTCATTTTTAACTACCTTATGCCCTCTTAATGATTGTTCATTCATTTAAATATCTCAAAATCATGACACGAAGCTTGGGAAGCGCAAACAGATGGCCTACCTCAAACATGCTATGTGGGGAGACGTGGGATCCACCTACGATCGACAGAATGATGCTGAGGGCGATGATCGTGACGATGTTGAAGATGGTGGGCTCCAAATAGCAGCTTGTCTGATCGCTCTGCAATCTTGTGATGAAAATGACAGGTCAAATTAGGTATTTTATACCCCTAACTGCCATTAATATGTGTATTTATTACAGGTATGGCGGCAAAAAAGTTGGTTAGTTCGAAAAGGTCAGTGACGGCAGTGGGAACACCGAGGCTCGGGGGCTGGGGAGGTGCTACACAGCAGCCGCTTTGAAGTTTTCATTCAGTTGAACAACTACGGCGGGAAGTGGGTCAGGGCCCGGATGGTAGGTCACCGCATGAAGTTCACCATCGTGGACAACGAAACATAGACGAAACCCCAGAAGCAGACCTCTGGGGTCCGGGGCCCATAGGGCGGGATGTCGCTTGAAAAATTTGGACAAGATTTTGTAGATAGCAGACAAGGATTCAGACCCTGAGGTCCGGAAGGACACGGAGCAGACGCCGTCGAGACCAGCAATTCCAGCAAGGAAACCCGAAGAGAGAATCTTAAACGCCCGGGCCCGATAGGGCCCAGGGCCATTGGCAAGGCCAAACTACCAGAGGGACCCTGTGAGGCACCGGAATGCAACAAAACTAAAAGGGGGAGGCATGGTCGATTTATGGTGGGATTTTGAAGCAATGTTGACCATCTAAGACATCAAAAAGGGTGGCACACAAAATAAGGTGGCGACAAAAATGACCCAACAAGGCGAAAGAAAAGAGGGTCCCCATTCTGAATGGGGCGTGTGCTAAGGGTACAACAAATGGTGACTCCACTGGAGAATGCTCCCGAGCATTCCAGGGATAAATATTCATTTAGGACCCAGAATCTTTGGTTTCGCAGACCAGGAGTGGCTTCCAGAGATGAATCTGGTAGAATGAGATCCTTAATTCGATCAGCTTATAGGACATCTCAGAAGTGTGTGTAGTGAGTTCATTCCTCTCCTTGGGATAGTGACCAGGGTTACCAAGTCAACCGAGCAAGCTACATAAATCATCTAACACCAAAAGTAACCAGGACATTTCCTCGCTGCCAGTCAGGCGTCCATAGCCCCGATGGAGTTGTCGCTGCAACCTCACGGATATTGCTCTACTACTGGCCGGACATCCATAGCCCCAGTAGAGTTATTCGAACACCCATACGGTCATTTATTTCCTTTTTTCATTTTTTTTTCTCTTTTGCTTTCATATTTCACTTCTCTTTTCTCATTTAGTTTGATCAGGTTAGCATTAAAGCCTACAATGTGTTTGAGACTGCAGTGGTTACTGGAGCAGACTTGAAATTTTTCACTTGCTGGGGTGTAATAACAACTATGGCACAGTCCTTTAGAAATGATTATTATGTGCTTTGTGCGAGATCTGAGATGTGTGTAAGAAGATCTAGCCAAGGGTCAAGTTCTAAGCAGAATTCAATCAAGGAAATCATTCACGGACAGCTTTCAAAGACCGATAATCGAGAGTGAATGTTTAGCCAAAGAACACAAAGAACGGATAGCAAAGTGAACCGCTTATCGAGCAAGCACGACCACCGCAAAGGAGCAGGAAACAACTTTCGAAACAAAACTGTCAATAGGAAGAAAATAAAAGAGTGACGCAAACGAAATGCAAGCAAGCTAGGAAGCAAACTACCCTAGCCTATGTACAAATATTTACAATGATGAGCTCGAACAAGCTCAAGCCTGGAAGTAATACTTCAGGTATTGCCCGTTGACTGGCAATGGGATGTTCTCACCAGTTAAGGTCTTTAAGCGGAAGGCATTATCTCCAAAAATCTCAACTATTTGAAAGGGGTGAAGCCATAGCTTGTCGAATTTGTTGTGTCCCCCTTTCTTTTCATAGGCCTTGTCCCAATATAGGACCAAATCTGCAATTCTAAAGGCCTATATTTTGGCTTGGTGGTTGAACCATCTCTCATCTATGCCCTAATGTTTGGGAAAATTTTCTATTGTGCAGTTTTGCACTTCCTCTAAATGCAAGAGCTCAGCTAATCGAGCCTCCCTATGATCTCCTCCCTCATAAAAATCGTTGATGAACTGAAGAGTTTGAATCTTCAGATGGATGGGGAATATAGGTTCTAGGCCATAAACAAGGTGGAACAGGGAATTGCTGAGGGTAGCCTTGTGGCGAGTGCGATTAGCCCAAAGGGAAAAACAGAGCTGGGTATGCCAGTCCTTGGGATTCCTATCTAGCAGTTTCTTAATTACAATAATCAAGTTTTTATTCATGGACTCGGCAAGGCCGTTGCCCTGAGGGTAGTAATTAGATGAGAATTTAAGGGAAATCCCATAGTCAAATTTTCAACTAGAAAATTTCAATGAAGCAAACGCAGGTCTATTATCACATACCAAAGCATAAAGACAACTAAAGCGATTTAAAATGAAACTTTCTAAGAAATTAGTAACTACTTCAGTTGTGCATTGCTTACATACTATTGCTTCTATCCACCTAGTACAGTAATCAGTAGTGGTAAGAATGTACCTATGTCCTGCAAATGATGGAGGGCTTATCGGACTAATGAAGTCGAGACCCCATTGCGCAAACGACCTTACCTCCAGCATAGGCTGCATTGGGACAGCAACATTCTTTTCCCTGGTGGCAGCGGTCTGACATGTGTGACATGAACGAACATAGCAATGGGCATTCTTGAAGATAGTTGGCCAATAATACGCTACTCTTAATATCTGATGTGCTTTGGAAGAACCAGAACCATGGCCGGTGCCAAATTTGTCATAAAACTCTTTCAAGACTCGATCTGCTTCTTCCTTGTCGAGGCATCTTAAATAAATGCCTCCATAGTTTTTCTTGTAGAGAATAGAACCCTGCAACATGTAGCCATTGCTTTTCAATCTTAGGGCCCGCCTTTGGACTCCTTGCAAGTGCAGTGGACATTTATGGTTTAGCAAATAGTAGACGACATTCTGGTACCACTCTCCTAGGGAGACATCCTCGAGCTGGTACTACTGCACAGTGAGTTTGGGTCAAACTTTTTCTACTATTTCAGCAATTGTGCAGGTGAGTGCCTACCCTCTCACTAGCTTCATCGGTTGGATCTCCATGTCATACTCTTGGAGCAGGGTGACCCATTTAGCTATTCTTTCACCTAATTTATTTTGCATGAGCAACATTTTTACCACTGGGTCAAGGACAATGACAAACACCTTATTGCGTAGGATATAGTGTCTAAATTTCTTTACCCCTTTGATGAGAGAATATGCCTACTTTTCAATGTTGTGATATCATAAATTTAGCATCCTTGAGGGGAGCACTCATAAAGGTGATCGGATGCTCGTTTCCTTCATCGTCTTTCTGGGTCAACATGCTAGCACTAGAATGCTCTGAAGCAAATGAGTAGATGTAGAAAGGCTTTAGATAATCTGGGCTAACTAACACAGGTGCCTCAGTGATGGCCCGTTTGATTTCTTCGAAAGATTATTTGGCATCGGGTGTCCATTCAACTTTGGCGTCTTATTTGAGCATAGCATTGAGAGGTTTAACAATCTCTGTGAAACCTGTGATGAATTTCCAGACGAAGTTGATCTTTCTAAAGAAAGATTTTAATTCTTTCTTGCTTCTTGTGGGTGGGATTTTGAGTAAGGACTCGATACGTTCGGGGTCTATGGAGATTCCCTGTTCTGAGATGATATGCCTAAGTAATCTACCTTCAGTCACTCTAAAAATGCACTTAATGTGGTTAAGGGAAACCCCAAACTCCCTGCATCGCTGAAATACCTG
Source organism: Sequoia sempervirens (assembly GCA_007258455.2). Lineage (NCBI taxonomy): Eukaryota > Viridiplantae > Streptophyta > Pinopsida > Cupressales > Cupressaceae > Sequoia > Sequoia sempervirens. The sequence goes on from VDFB02000015.1 coordinate 227,887,950, forward strand.
GCATAAATCAGAGACATGATCGCCCCGCCCTTTAGAGAATACGGTCAAATCATCCATGTAGATGATTATGCACTTGCCAATTACGTCCTTGAAGGTGATATCCATGGTGCATTGGAAAGTGGCACTGATGTTGATGAGCCCAAAAGGCATTCTTCTGTATGCGAACGTCTGCCACTTAGTGGTGAACGCCCTTTTGTGATGATCATCATATTGTACCATTACCTGGTTGTACCCATAGTATCTGTCAAGGAAAGACATGATCTGGGAGTCGTTGACGATCTACAACACCTCATCCAATGAAGGTACTAGATAGTTGTCTTTCTCTGAGGCACGGTTCAAATTGCGAAAATCCACACATAATCTAATTTATCTATTTTTTTTTCGGACTAGGACCAAATTGGCCACCCACATGGAGTGTTTGACTGGAAAAATGATTCTTGCTGAGAGCAACTTTTGCACCTCCTTGTAAATGATAGGTTCTAGCAAGGCATTGATAGGGCGCTGCCGCTAGCATAATGGCCTCACTTTTGTCTTAAGAGGGATGGTGTGTGTAATGACAGAAGTGTCATATATTTTTAAATCTTCATAGGTCCATGCCACCACATCATGGTACCACTGCAACACATCTGTGATTCCCTTCTTTTCCTCTGGTGTGCACACCTTACCGATAAAAACATTCCTGATCTCCTCAGTTGTCTCAAGGTTGTGAGCATCGCACTGGTTGCTTATAGCCTCCTTTTTCATTTGTTGTTCCTGATCTCTAATTTGGTCCAAGTCAAAAATGTGTTCCAACTGAACCATACCCCTTGGGATCGTATTAGTTTTTAGGTTAATAACCCCCTCTATGTCTAGTTCGGCTTCTTGTGGATCAACTTCATCAATTATTTGAGCTGCAAAGACATCGAAACTTGTGATGAATTAAAGGATATGCTTGTCGTCATTGAAGACTTGCAAGTGGGTAACATTATCTAGGACTGATGGCGTGGATGTTAGCTCAATAATGAATTTTTTGAGCCCAGACAAAGAGAGGGGTTGCAGAGTGCTGGCTGCTTGAGCCAAGGCATCAGCTGTACGATTCTGAGCATGAGGGATCAATTATATATTGAATGCATTTAAGCCCTCTAAGAGATACCAAACCCTATGCCTATAGTTTGTAAGTCTCTGATCATGACAGGAATACAACTTCCTAACCTATTTAACCACGAGCTCGAAATCCTCGAAGACTTGCAGCATTTTTCAATTTTTCTTTAAGGCCATGAGAAGGCCAAGGACTAAGGCCTCATATTCTGCTATGTTGTTGGTGTAACAGAATTGCAGTCTGTCGGCAGCTAGAAATGTCTTACCCGTTGGGTTGATGAGTTCGAACCTAGCCCCAGCTCCCTGCTTGGACTTGGATCCATCAAATTGGAGCGTCCAGCACGTAGAGGGTTCCTTATTTTTGGGACTGATTAATCTTCTATTCCCTTTTAGTTGGGAGGTTGGCCCTGTGATCTTAGGGGAATTTTTTGGTTCGATGCAATGATCAATAGGTGTTTCTACTGGTGCCTCCTTTGGCGTTTCTATCTGAGGAGTAGCTAATTTTTTAACATGTGCAACTACTGTTTGACACAAGCAAGAATCAAATTTAGAATGTGTAGCATTGTGAACCCTACACCAGTTCAGTAACAAGAGATCTTGTAAATTCATTCGGGCCCCTAGGCTGAGTTGATCCCTTGTGCATTTTCTCATGAATTTTTGGAAGCCACTGAGTAGTCCCTAGTCGTCGTCCCTATCATGTTCATCGTCGGCTTCTATCAACACTTCTGTGTCTCGGGGCATTTGTGCATAATAGGTCGAAGGACTACATAGCACGAGTAACACTTCGTCTGCACATTATTCCTGAAGCTCGACCTCATTTTGGTAGGTAAAAGGGCAGTAATTCCCCAGGTCAGTCTCAGCAAATAGCACCTCACTAATATTATTGTACTCCGTGATCATGTACTTCATACGGGGTTCATAGTCGATACAGATTTGACTGGGCAGCCCCTTCTATGGTAGGCACATGTGAGAAAGGTTTGTGGTGTTATATCCATTTAGTGCCTTGGTGAATTCCCTTCCCAAGATGATTCCATATGCATCAGGAATGTCAGCCACTTGAATATCAATGACCTGTTGTATCTGCGGGTCTATGGCAATCTGCATTGGGATATGGTTTATTTCACCCACAATGTTGATCTTCATTTTGTCTAGTTGGGTCACCTTCCTCTTTGAAGGCATGGGAGTGATGCCAAGAGCCTTGCATACTGCCAAAGGCATGACATTGGCATATGCTCCTGAATCGAGCAGGCAGTTGTACAGGTTCTTCCCAAAGACCCTAATGGTGGTCAGGAAAGGGGGAGTTTCTGGTCTCCTTTGGAGGATGCCCGTAGGCGTGTCCATGTGAGCTATCTGACCTTTTTTCTTATCATTGCCCATATCCCTAGTTTTCAAAATAGCTAGTCATTGGAAAGTTGCCTATTAGCCCTTTTTGACTCTTTGTCAATTTATTTACTTGCGGATTGATTCAAGGGAACATCCTTCATTTTGTCGGTATTATCCTATATCTTTGGTTCTTTCCTAGGCTCTTCAAAAATAACCCTATTAGCTAGTGTTTTTTATGTTGTACTAGAAGATGGAGTCCCATTAAGAACCCTAAAGAAGGCATGTCTTATAGTAGGGACCTTGAGCAATTCGAAGGCCGATAAGCTAATTTTTACCTTTTTGAACTCTTCTACTACATATTCACCCATTTCTTCAATTTCTGAGCTAAAAGCCTAGCCTATGGTAGAAATAGGAGGTTGGGCCTTTGTTTGACTAGACAAATTTTGGGATTGGCCTTGAGGCTGATTGTGTGACTGGTTTTGAGGTTCATTCTTGCTGAGGTATTGGGCAGGTATATAAGGAAGTCCAGGGTTATTGCTGGCGTTAGGATTAGGCGAAGTGGCGAAATTGTTTGGTGGGGTAGAAGTTGTAAAGGGTCCACCCGCCTATCTATTCGTAAGGAAGTAGGGAGTCGACCTTTGATGGAACATGTGGACCTCATCTACAAATGGTTCTTCTTCATCTACCAGACCATTATCTACTGAATCAAAGAGCTGAGCTAAGGTTTGTTCATTACTTACCTCGTACGCTTCCTCATCCTTAATAGGAGTAGACTCAACTTTAAGCTCATTGCGATCACATTTTGGAAATGACGTTTGATTAACCACAAGACAGGAGGAATCATATGGCTTAGATGGGACAATGTCCTTGCAGTCGGCATTATCGACTACATTTTGCACTTCCACCTAGAAGATTTCAGCAGCTGTCTAGAACTTGGGACAATCCAACTCAGAGTGCCTACTAGTTTTGTGAATTCGACACCATCCGGACAAGGCTACCTCGGTCAGGTATACACCATTGGACATTTTTTCATTGCTTGCTGGCTGATCAAAAGGCGTAGGGACACCACCATTATTAGGCCTAGTGTTCCACGTGCGATTCTTCCTTTGAGAGGGTCTCCTTTCTACATTTTGATTAGTGTTTTTCCCCTATCATAATTCTTTCTGGAGGAAGTACCTACTTCTCGATTATCCCTGCTGTCCCTATTGTCTCAGTTGTCCCTGTTGAGATTGGCCTGGAAATTATGCTGGGAGGCCTATAACTGGTTATTCTGATTCTTTAAGTGCATCATTTCCATGGATATTTTTTTTATCACCTCAGTTAGTTCCTCTAACTTGTCTTTCTCAGTCACGCTTCCAGGGGACGGCACCGGAGAGAAAAGCGGGTAGGGCTGCCGACTAATTCTAATAGGTTGGAGGAAACTTCAGTCTCGATAGGTACAATGATGCTTGGGGCTGCTGGGGATATGCCTCCTGTTGTGGACCAGCCTAAGAATAGTTATACTATTGTTGGGGCTGTAAATAGGAAGGCGCGGGAGGTGCATAATTCAATGGCTTCTCTCGATGTGGTACCATAAGTAATTGAGGCACTTGGTTCATAAGAGGGGTTTGGTGAGCAAACGCCTAATTAAGCCCCTGAATCTGCATTGGGTGGGCTACCAGCCCCAAAGAAGGTAGCGGACCAGAGATATTCTACCCCAAGTCCACACTGGAGACAACGGCTTCCACATAGGCAGTCACCAGGATAGTGAGCGGTGGGCGCATCCTTTTCACCAAGGCCGACGTGAGGTTGTCTAGCGTCGCGTAATAGACCAGGAGAGCCGCTGCATCATTATAGAGGTATGGGTCTTGGAGCCTTGTGTACGCTCGATGGAAGCAATCATTGAAGGAGCCAATATGTTCATTGACTTCTCTTTTGACGGACATGAACTGTTGGTAAAGCTTCGAACGGCTGATGGGGATCTTGTATTTCTGTAGGAAGACATTCTTCATCAGGTTCCATGAGGTAATGGATCCCCTCGATAGGTTGATGTACCAATAGAAGGCTTCTTCCCCCAACGAATACGAAAAAAGGTGACATGCAACGTCCTCGTGGTCAACTTGCATTTCAGTGATCATTGTCTCGAATATTTTGATATGCTTCTTAGCTATTTTTTGTTGGTCACACAGATGAAACATCGAACAAAAGCCCTCCAGATTCTTGGGCATATCATTGTAGGCAGCGAAATGTATTAGCAAAGGGTTATGTGCTAACCAAGCCATGGAGGGTGGTGGAGGTGGTATCTGTTGTTAGAAGATGGCAATTTAGGGTTGTATTTGCAATACAACAGTAATCCAAGACTGCACTTGAGCTACGGTCGACTGGATTATACCCTGGGCTGGAAAAGCCAGGAGAGGAGCAATCCCCTAGGTACCAAAGATAGGAGGTGCAAATGCAATTTGAAATGGTTGGCTGGAAGACGAAGGCTAGCCAAATGAAGGTGAGGGTGGGATGGAGGTGGATGGAATGGAGAAAGAGGAAGAGACAACGCTACTTCATTGTACTCTTTTTTCCCTCGTAGGAGGCTGCAATTCTTCAAATTCTCCCTTGTTTGGCATTGACCGTAGAACTCTTTGAAATCTCTTCAGGGAGAATGATTCAATTTGATCCAGCTTCACTTTTATCCCTTAACTTGATATTTCCACTGGCAGCCCTTCTTCTAGCTCCAGTTCTGTTGATAGTGTTTTTATGTACTTTTCAACATAGGTAGTGTGTAGGTGCACTACCTCTCTTGAAAAATAATATTCCACAATCGGATTGAAGAACACTATCCCAAGGTCTCTAATGTCAGGTCTTGACAGTGCTTAGAATATCTTAGTAGTTTGATGTGATTTGCTGGAATCACAAGGCCGTCTTACGCAGGAAATGCAAAGCATAGATACAAAGTATGGAAGTTGGATCTTAGAATGGAGTTCTTAGGATGGAAAGTTATCATGCATTGGTTGTAGGTTCAAACAGCAGTCTTGGACTCCATTTTGTGGTTGGATTTGGCTTTACAATGTGCAATGAACCTTAGCATAGGTCGGTCATAAAAAAAGAAAAGAAGGCAAGGGAAAGGAAAAGCTCCTAAGTCTGCAACTAGTTATGAATAGTGACAATGGAGTTCTTCCAATAGAGAATTTCTTAAAACAATATCCCACTTAACCAAGGATTTCATAGTATCATGGAAATTGTGCTATCTTCTAAGGTTTGTAGATATTTTATCCTTCATCCACCACATACATGCATGAATCAAAGATAAAAGTTTGGAGCAGCTTTGAAATCAAGTCCAGGCTAACTTTGCACAGCTATCTACCATCAGCAAACAGCAAAAAGTATGGACGAAGAAATCATCAACATGACAAGAATTTTCATAATCACAGAACAGCATTCCTAAGATCTATCCAAAGAAAGAAGATAGCTAACTAAAACAATAGTAATATCTAAGTCAAACATTTAACATTGGAGAATGAATCAAGTAACATGAGAGAAACCAAGAAAATACACCAAGTCAATGTCTTTTCTTTATAAATTTCTGCAGCATGTCTTTACAACAACTCAACTCTCACTTTTGCAAATAAGAGGAGAGCCCTATGTATAGTTTTTTGAAAGTCAAATGAATGGCCAAGATTAATTCTTATTATGTGGCCAAGATTCATTGCAAAATAGGGTTTCACCTACCCCCCAATATCTAGCAATTTAAAAATTACATTTTGTCTCTTCCCTATTTCCTCTTCTTGTTGATGGCACTGTAGCTCTTTCGTTATTTAGAAGATTGTTGTTTTGCTATAGCTACTCTTTAGGAAGTTCATCTTTGACTGGGCTATCCTCCTATTCCTCGAAAGCTGTGTGTTCTATGTATTTGAGGATGACTGCCTGGAGCTTGTCTATTTCAAGGATTTCACATCGCAGCGTCTAGTAGCTCCACTCCTTTGCATTATCCTCTAGCCTTTTCCAATCCTCATCATACTTTGAGCCTTGGTCTCTGAACAACTCCAATTGATCGAAGGCGTAGGCAGCAAAACTCAGGAATTTCATTGTGATTTCTCCAGCGATCCCATCCTTCATCTTCTCCTAGAAGTAGGGTTTTATCTTTTTTAGATCCATTTGCATAGTGGGCATATCATAGCTCGTCATCATCTTAAGGTATCGAGCACATTCTACCCAGATTTTTTTGATTCACTCGATGTTTGGATCCACCTTGCTCATGATTTTCTCTAACCTCTCCTTCCGGTTGTCAAAGTCTCTGCACCATACATCCATCAGCTAATGATCTTCTTTCTTAAACGCAAACTTCTCCTCCCATGTGGCTTCAGGCATCCGAAAGATAGCTTCAATCCTTGGAAAGGTAGAGTCGTAAGTTACAAAAAAATTGGTGCAGAGCCTCCTTGTGCCCTCTAGAGACTGCATCAGGTCCAAGAACTTGCTGGCTATTCACATAGCCCTGCTAATTCCCATGCTTCTGACGTATGAGACTTGTAGGAACCAGTCCTCTATGGTCTTCTCTAAGTTTTTTCTTCTTTCCATCTTGTCGATTTGTTCCTTGGAAAGCAGCTGAGGTGCAGTCGTGGATGTAGTAGGCAGGTTATCTACTGAAGACCATTATTGTATGTAATCTGTTAGGGCTGCAACCTGTGCCTTGAGCTCATCTTTCAAGATTTTATCTTGTTTTATCAGGTGCACTACTGTAGCCACTGACTTCTCAAGGTGCTCGACCTTTTGTTCTCTGGTTGCAGTTCCCAAGTCAATGGTGAAGATGTTATAACTTACCCTAGCCTGGCTAATCGTGGGCGTTGCAATCTGTGCTGCTCGGGAGCTGGAAGCATCTATTGTTACTCTAGATCAGACCTTGGGCTTCTTCTCCTTCTTTGTCATGATTTGGGCTTGAGCCAAGATGGCCTCTAACCTCACCCTTGGCTCTTTCTGCATAGGGGTTTTTCTTTCGAGCTACTTCTCCAACCATTCGGGCACAGCAGATTTCCCCTTGGGTGAATCGTGGTCACCCTCGCCTTTCTCAGTCAATGCCAAGATCTATGCTCCTTTTTCTTTTTGGGATTCTTCTTTCTTTTGGGTAGCATCCTCTTCCTCTTCATCGGAGTCATGAACGAACACGAGGCGTTTGACAGGTAGCCCGGTGGATGGTTACCGAATGGGGCTTTCTTTTCTCACTATTTATTCTTCCTTCTTTTCCTTGGTATCCTCAACCTCGAGGCTTTTGACAATATGGGTTTCAGCCTTAGTCAAATCCTTTAGCTGCTATTCCTCTGGGGGCTGCCCTTCTTCTTCATGGGGTGACCCTTCTTTCGCTGTCCCAACATCCTTCAGCGGTTGTGCAATTTCGTCCTCAAGGTCATCATCAAAGGTTTGAATGATTTTCTTAGCGCCCGAGCCATCTTCCTCATCCCCACTCTTGGAAGAGCCCATTTCTTCCTCCTCATTTACCACCCTATCGATGGTTCGGTGTTCGTACTCTGGGTGCTTGTGATACTTATCAGCCTCCTCCTTGATAAACTTAGAGGCCTCTTGCTCTCGTTCCTCCAACTCTTTTGAGATTAGCATTGTGGCCTCCATGGTTGGTGGCCCTGTTGGTGGTTGTGAAGGTTGAGCAATTACAAGGACTTGCGCAAGGGCTGCTTGGAGAGTTGCATCTATCAAGATCTAAGAGAGTTCAGGGGGAAGGTTTTGCATATGTTTTTTAAGAGCCTTGGGCATAGTGGCAGTGGGAATAGGTGATGTTATTGTTGTCGGAGGGAGTGATGTGATTGGTGACATGGCAACAAAGGAGGGGGGAGAAGTCATGGTGGAAGATGAGTCAATAATTATCACAAACTCAGTTGGAGGTGAAGGGGAAGGATGGACATAAATTTCCACTGCCGGCAAGGATGCAATGACCATAGCTAGGGAGGTGGGTGGTGTAACAGGAGGAGTAGGGAGAGCTAAGGGAGGCCGCAATTGACCCACACCCTCCGCTTCTTTCTCTTGGATTGAAGGTTGTTTTGTAGCACTCCCTGCTAGTTTGAGTCTTTTGGGAGGTGAGCCTCCCGCTTCTTTCTTTGCATGGGCCTTAAGGTCTGGGGACTATTTGGTCTTTGTTTCTTTTTTTTTTCTTATATCTGGTGACCAGATTAGACTTGGAGGTCCCCCTAGTTGAAGTGGTGGCAGCAACATCCTCTGTGGCACTTGGCTCACTTTTGAGCCCTTCGTAAGTCAAGATTACTCTCTGTTGCTTTAAATGTGCCACCTGCCCATCGATCCACTCGTTGGTGTGAGTTAAGATTGGCTGGGTTATGGTGTCCAGGTCATCGACCTTCTATTCATCCTAGTCAATTGATGGTATTGGTAGATTGGTGGCCACTGGGTACCTTGGATGCATGATAGTGGACTCATCCTCCTCGACTTGGTTCGGTATGGGAAATGGCTGCACCCTTCTTAGGAACTGCACAGTCATTTGCATATAGTGCCTTGGGCTCACTTCCTTGTCATTTTGGCAGTCAGCCCAGAAATCCTCAATGTGATGGAGATGGGCATATGCTGGCCCCAACACTTTCCTGACATGGCCATGTGGGTCCATCTGCGGGTGAGCAGTGTGTAAGTAGAAGTGGTAATCCTTTAGTTCCTTCTCGGAGTTACCAGCACACTGGGAGGTCTGCAATCGGTACATGCCTTGGCTAAGGGTCATGGGGTAGGAGATCCCCACTATATGTTTGTTTCTAAAGATTACCTGCAGGTGTTGGAGTTGCCGAGAAAGCTCTAGGACGATGATTCGATCATTGGGATATTGAGGCAATCTATTTGGTCTTTCAGTGAAGCCCTGGGCTCGGATATTTGTGAACTTCAGATATTGGATATAGAGGAAGGAAAATTATTTCAAAAGCACCCTAGCACTATGGGAGACTCTCCTCTCGAAGTCTCCGGTAATCAATCTGATGACGTGGCCAATGAAGGCGTCGTTCACTCTACAGTAATCTCTTTTGAAATTGCGGTACTTGAGCTACAGATATTTATCAAAGGGTTTGAGTCCTCGCTTTTGCCACTGATCGGGTGCCACAAACAACTTGATGTACTGTCTCTGATCCACCAAGGAATAGATAAGGTAGGAAGTCATGTAAAACTTGGAGCTTTTCTTTACGTTGACAAACTGCTCATGGAAGCAGTTGCTTATGATTCCTCCCTAGTAGAACGAAACCTTTGTTGTGACGTCCTCGTTTCCATGCAGGATCTACTCAATAAAGTATGCCATCCACTCCTGAAAGTAGGCAGTCATAGGAAGACCCATAACCCTACTCAACATGGTTACTAGGTCATGGTAATCCTCGTGGAAATCGCTACAGAAGAGCTCCTGAGGAACCTTCACAGCGCTGCCCCATCTTTCCTTACTCCAATGTAGGTTTATTGAATTCTTGCATCCAGTCGGATTATCATCCCACGCTGCCTGACATTCTTCTAATGTGGGGACCTCCATCTGTTAGAATGTGGGAATGTGGAAGGTCTTGGTGATCCCCTCTGGCGACATGTTAGCAAGAATGTTGCCCTCCTTATCAATAATTGTCCTTGTGTTAGTTTGGTATGCTTCCCGACAAGCCATGACCAGCTCGGGCACCACAAGGGATGGAGGGAATCCCGCAGCCTTAGCTATTCCACTTTGTCTTATTAACCTTGCATTCTTTGTTGTCGGGTTGACCCTGACTCTCTACATGAATTATCAATATCCACTTGGCCAATGTTGGTGTTCGTGATCTCCTTCTAGTCTATTGTGACCTTTGAATGGAGTGACTCACCATGGAATTAGTACTTCATTTGGTGCTTGTCTTCTTTCCCTTGAGGGGTCCTTCCTGACTTCTTCCCCTTGTCCCCTTCGTCGGATGCCCCTGAAGTTCCTGCACCCGATTCCATATATTCTACAAGCAAGGACAAAGTCAGCACAATAGATCACAAACTTATTTGTGATAGTCAACATCTTAAAAACAATATCTATTTCAAATAATCAATCAAACATATCATGAACTTTCATCTCAAGATGTTATTGATATTTTGATTAAGGGAAATTAGACAATTCGGACCCGGAGGGCCAGACTTCCTTGGCAGGAAAGCTGTTTGGAAGGGAAAAAATGGCTGAAGGCCCCCAAAGACTTTCTTTGGTCAAATTTTAATATTTCAAGAGGTTCACAATGAAGAGGACCAAAATCCAGCACGTGGGTCGAAGTTAGATCTCAGATTTGGGTTCGTTTGGATCAATTTAGGAGAATTTAGAACTCACAGACCAGAAAGCTGTAGGGAGATAGCAGTTTGGAGCGACATATAGCAGACATAAATCCAGAGGTGGAACTCTAGGGTCCTGGGCCCGGAGGGCCAAAGGGGGGCCAGCAATATGCAATTTCATCTCTGAGCACTCAGGCCAGCGGCAACGGAAAGGCTCCTCAACTTTTCCATTTCAGAAGGCAAACATCGAATGGAAGTCCGGTGTGGGAAGTCTTGCAGCATGCATTTGCTTTTGAGCTCAGCGGTGATCGGCAGGGTGGAGCCCAAAGGTTGGGATGTCGGGTGGGATTTTTTGTTTCGCAACAGTGGCCAAGGACAGGAGTTCTGAGACATGGAGCCCAACGAGCAAAAGGTCATTAATAGTTCATGCATCATCCAGCAGCAAACGGGAGCTCGGGGCCCGATGATCGGATGGATGGGGTGAAATCTCCCTGACAGCGAGAGAAAGGCAGACTTCCGAGAATGGAAGTCCAGACACGGGGGCCCAAGAGGTGCGAGGGACGCCGACGTGAAAAGATAAGCCAACAGCAGGGCAGAGGGCAGGGTCCAGAGCACAGACAACATCGATGAGTTCGCCATGGGGATGGTGGAAAAGGGAGCAAGGATAGCTGATGTCCGGAGCCTAGAGGTGATAACGATGTAATGGTTTTAAATCGCCCGACAGCAGCAGAAACGAAGGCAGAGTCTGCAGGGTGGGACACCGGATGAGTCCCGCCATGTACGACGGCAAAACACCCAGGGAACCTCGAAGGCGGAACCCTAGGGTCCCGAGCCCAAGAGACCCACAGGATGCATGTTCAATTTTGAAGTTTCACAGTGAGGAGACAGTCGGGATCGAATAGCTAGGAGGTAGGCTGGAGTTTGCAGTTTCAAATGGTTGGCAGCAAGAGTGACTTCTGGACGGGGAAGTCTGATGGCTCGAGCCTGAGGGAAGAGATTGTCGTCGGTAGGTGTTCAAAGTTTATTATGGCGAAGCACGGTCTCGGGGCCGAGGAGGAGGATCTCTCTGTGTGAAGAACAGCTGTGGAAAGGAAAAACTCTGGATCAGCGAGAAACACTTCCTAGAGGTTTTTTTTATTTTCTACCAGGTGGGTATTGTGTGCAATTTCATTTTTAACTACCTTATGCCCTCTTAGTGATTGTTCATTCATTTAAATATCTCAAAATCATGAAACAAAGCTCGGGAAGTGCAAATGGATTGCCTACCTCAAACACGCTATGTGGGGAGACGTGGGATTCACCTATGATCGACGGAATGATGCTGAGGGCGATGATCGTGATGATTTTGAAGATGGTGGGCTCCAAATAACAGCTTGTCCGATCGCTCTGCAATCCTGTGTTAAAAATGACAGGTTGGCTTGGGTATTTTATACCCCTAACCGCCATTAATACACGTATTTATTGCAGGTATGATGGTGAAAAAGTTGTTGGATTCGAAAGGGTCAACGATGGCGACAGGAACATCAGGGCCCGACGGCCAAGGAGGCACTACATGGTAGCTGCTTTGAAGTTTTCATTCAGTTGAACGGCCGCGACAGGAAGCGGGTCGGGGCCTGGATGGCGGGTCACCGTAGGAAGTTCACCGTTGCAGATGGCGAAACATAGACGAAACCCCAGAAGCAGACCTCCGGGGTCCGGGGCCCGGAGGGCAGGACACCACTCGAAAAATTTTGAGAAGATTTTGCAGACAGCGGACGGGGATTCGAACCCCGAGGTCTAGAAGGACGCAGAGCAGACGTCGCCGGGACCAGCAATTCCAGCAGGGAAACCTGGAGAGAGAATCCCGAACGCCCAGGCCTATAGGGCCCGGGGCCGTTGGCAGGGCCAAACTGCCAGAGGGACCCTGCGAGGCGCCAGAACGCAACAAAACTAAAAGGTGGAGGTATGGTCTATTTATGGTGGGACTTTGAAGCAATGTTGACCATCCAAGACATAAAAAAGGGTGGCACGCAAAATGAGGCGGTGACAAAAATGACTCGACAAAGTGAAAGAAAAGAGGGTCCCTATTCTGAACGGGGCATGTGTGCTAAGGGCACAATAGTGTTGTGTTTATATTGTATCATTTATATTAAATATTAATACATATATATCCTCATTCTCTAGTGGATTTCATTATGTAAATGGTTTCTCCCTTTTAAATCCTATATCATTTGCTAAATTTTTCATTTATTGTCTATTAATTTATTTTCATGCATTATTTTTTATTTAAATGTATCAATTTTATTTAATTAGCCTTGATTAAGATGAGGTAACAATTATTATCCTTTGCAAGACTAAAATTTTGTAGAAAAACATAACTAATGTGAAATTGAGATCTACAAAAATAAGATAGATGTTTAACTATCAACCTATCAAAAATAGCACATGATAACATTATTTTGGTGGGTCACATGGAATTATTAGTCTAGTTTTTCTCAACCATATTAACATTTAGTGCCATTAATGTATGAATAGAATATTAAATATACTTTGCTTTAATAATTATCAATAAATAATGTGAAACTAAGATTTGTGAAAATAAGACATATTTTTTAAGCAAAATATACCACATGATAATATTGTTTTGGTGGGATTACATAAAATTATTAGTCCATATGTTCTCATCCATCTTAATATTTAGTTTCATTAATGCATCAAGGTAATACCAAATGTATTTAAAAAAATTAATTATCCATAAATAATATGATATCGAGATGTGGCAAAATAAGGGCATACGACAAATTTGTCATCAATAATTCAATGGTGGAAAATTCACTGCCAACAATTCACTGCGAGAAAATTCACCACCATGGCAATTCACCACACGAAAAATTAATTGCATGAATTTTTGGCTGTTAATTTTCCATGGCGGTGAATTGCTAGTGGTGGTGAATTTTCACACAGTGAATTGTTGATAGTGAATTTTTCGTCGGTGAATTGCTAGCAATGAATTTTCCAAGAGAAAAAAAATAAGATAGATTTTGAATTGTAGCCTACCAAAATATATCACATGATTTTTGTAAATATTTTTTGCAATTTGTGATCCTAGGCTCAATGGTTGACACCAACACACAATTTTTCTTTTCAATTTCCTTGATTCATATTTTCTCTCTCTACATTTTGTCTATATGAGACTATTTATATTTAAAATTACATCCAATGTATTTTTGTTATATCAAAAAGATATGTGTTTTCCTAGATCGACCCCTAGAAATGTGTAGAAACATTAAAGACAACAAGCAATTTAATTTGTTTTAAGTGCATTAAATTCAACTATTTTAATAGTAATTTCTTCTTAGATGCTTTTAGGATGAGATAAAAATGAAAGACAAGTGGATTGTAAAACAATGGATATGAATGCCTTTAAATTAAAAGGCATAACAATATCACACTAACATGTTCTTATTTGTCTTATGATAGCTAGTGAAAAGTGGCAAGGACATTGTTATAGAATTTGGATTAAAAATTTAAAGTGTGAAATCAATAACCATGGGATCAATATCATGCCTAGAAAAATGGCATATGAAGAGAAAATATTTATAAATAAATACATCAATATCATACCCACAAAAAGTTATATTCGAAAGTAAAAATATATATAAAAATGAATGCAAAAAAATGTAATAAATAAGTAATATACAATATTGGGTGTAAATATATATAAGATAAAACAATACATATACATAATTGAAAAATGATTTTTCATTACTATTTCTAAAGTTAAGTGTCTATATCCATTATTTTTGCATTCTTAACACATTTTTTAATTATTATTTAAATGTATACATTTTCCTTGATTAAGATGAGGAAACAATTATTTTCCTTTTCAAGATTATAAAATGTTGTTGAAAAACATAAATAATGTAAAATCAAGATCTAGAAAAATAAGATAGATGTTTAACTATCACACTATAAAAAAACACCACATGATAACATTGTTTTGGTGGGGTCACATGGAATTATTAGTCCATGTTGTACCATCCATCTTAACGTTTAGAGCCATTAATGTATGAACAAAATACCACAAATGTATTTTGCTAGAATAGTTATCAATAAATAATGTGAAATTGAGATGTGTGAAAATAAGTCAAATGCTTAATTGTTATCTTGGCGAAACATACAACATGATAATATTGCTTTGGCGGGATCACACAAAATTATTAGTCCATAGAGTCTCATCCATCTTAACATTTAGTGCCATTAATGTGTGAATGGAATAATGAATGTATTTAATCAAAATAATTATCAATAAATAATATAAAATTGAGATGTGCAATAATAAGACAGATGTGCAATTGTCAGCCTAGCAAAATATACCACATAATTATTAGTCCATGGAATCCAATCCATCTTAACATTTAGTGCCCATAATGTACAAATGAAATAGTGAAAACAAAATGTATGAAATAAAACAGATGTTTAATCGTCCTCCTCACAAAATATATCACATGATAACATTATTTTGGTGAGATCAAACAGAGTTATTAATCCACGTGGTCCCATCCTCCTACCTAACATTGATGCCATTAATGTACAAATGGAATATCAAACTTGCTTAATGGATTTTAGCAAATTAATTATCGAATAGATTTTACAATAGGCCAAACAACGATTAGTAAAGACCACACATTTCATTTTCAAAGCCAATCGCAACTCGTGGGATTGCTGACATTGTTCTTATCGTGAACGGAATATCACCTCCATATAAACCCCATCGCCCCCTCCAATTTTTCCACATCATATTTTCATTTTCCTGTTTGCTTTCAGCAGAGAAAAAGGCATGGCTGCCTTCGTGAAAAGCTTCGCCTCCCTGCTTCTGCTTATTGGTGTACTCGGTCTTTTTACAGTCTCTGCTCAGGTATGTATAAAATTTGAATTTATCCTCCCTTTTCTATCGTACGAGTAGTTGCTTGTTTACGTTCAGATCTGAAAAAGAGAATGGGGAATGTACTTGTGTGTGCAGGGAAAAAAAGTGAACGTGACGATTAAAGTTTAGCAGAATCCGACATACTGTGGACTGCTGAAGATTGTGGGAAACAGTTCTGAATTTGGTAATTCGAACGCTTTATATGCTCCCATCATGAGGCCGACGCCTCCTGACATTTGGACTCTCACTGTGGTATGTTTATTTGATTTATGTAACATAGTAAGTCTATTCTCTTTCTTCCTCCTATTCACTATTTTGGAGTTCTTTTGCTTGCATGTTTGGTGATAAGACGTTGACTGGAGGAGAAACATACGCATTGAATGTAGTGGTTTTGCCTTATGGTGCCTTCTTCGAATGCTATTGTACACCGTATGACCCCCACGTTTTCACCGTGCCATCAGAAGCTGATAGTCACGTGGAAGTATTGAGCGGCTACAGATGTAACCACATTCCATGCCCACTCGCACAAGAATCCAAGATGTTCAATCCCATACGCCGCGTCGTATGACATTCTCCAACGTTAAGCCTCCGCCTAAGGAGTAGCAGACGACGTTTACTTTCATCGTCAATATTATGAATAAATGCTTTAAAGTGCACGCACTTATCTTATATTTATCTATATGAATGGAAATATAATAATATATGTTGTCCTTTTATTATTTTCCTTATCAAGATTAGCTTTGTTCATTTGTCTACGTAGATCATATAATTTTGTAGATTCACTACTAAATTGTTTTTATTATTGATTATACTTGTAATTAATTGGATTATAGAAATAATTTTTTTTTATATAAAAATAAAAAATAAAAAGATTATAATTATCAATTGGAAGGCCTCTATGGTAATCTAAATTTTGTTGTTATTTAAGAAAAATCAAATAATTTAAATTTATTTTTAATAATGATTTATTTTATTTAGAGTTTGCATATCTTTGAAATATGATTAGTGTAAGTACTAATAAATGATTTATTGAAATCTTTATATAACTTTTCATAAATTTATTAAAAATATATTCAATTAATTTTTAATTTTAGAATAGATAACAACGTTTTTTCCATGTACTAATGACTCTTTCAATTCAAAGACTATGTTTTCTGAGTTATATACAATTTTTTGAGTGGGTCTATTTTTAAGTTTTCTTTTCTAATATAAGGTTTTTAAAGAAAATGTTGGATTGAAGTAAGTATATTTAAAAAATATTCTTAAATAAACTATTAAATACCAAATCACGATTCATGTCCATTAAATTTTTAATTTAGAATATTTTTCTTTTTGCATGGGGAAAAACATATCAAACATGGACAATTTAAACACTTCAAAAATGTTTTAAAAAAAAACTCTAAATGATTAAAATAATTAAAAATGAAATGTTGACATATAATCAATTAAAAAAAAATTGAATATGATACTAATTTTAAAATGTTCTAAATTTTTTAATTTCAATCACATAATTTAAGCATGATATGCAACATATTTTGTTTACATAAGTAATATTCTTGAATATATATTTATGTTCATCAATTTTTTTTAAAATTAATTATTTTAATTCATTTTACATTACATGAATGAATAATATGAACCAAATTTTGAGAAAGATAAATAAAAATGTAAAATATACTAAATACTTTAAAAAATTAAAAAATATTCTTAACTAAAAATAAAACAAAAATATTTCTTCTTAATTAAATAATTTTTTTTCTTAAAATATGAGATAAACCACAATAATTGATACTATTGTAAAAAAATAAAAACCTTAAAATATGTAGATTAAATAGAATGGTGTAAAGATCTATTATCTATCTATTAATTGTAGTAATTTAAAGGGCGGCATCATTCTTCTGCATTGCTTCATATTGTATTAGAAAATAAATATAATTAACTTATTGTGAAATATGATTAACTCATTATCAGCATTAAATTCATATGACTAGTTGCATTCAAGTTAATAGGAAAAACCTTGGAACTTATAAATGCTAGAGATTTTTTATTATATCAATATCATCATTATTCTTGTTTTATTTTGGATTGCTTATGTGTCAACATTGAATTTAAAATACAAGTTGCTCTCAGTTCAAATTTTGAGGATAGTTATAGATGTAGAAGTTGATAATCCAACTTCACATATCCCAATGAACAACTACAAACAAATAACCTACCACATAAAAGAGATCAAGAGACACAAAATGGTGCTCTGCAATCATGAAGCAAAAATTCATTAACCAGTATATTAGATTACAAAAGATCAATCCTTATAAAAGGAGATCCAAACCCTAAAGGTGAAAACCCTAGGAATAATAATAAAATAAAGAATGCCTAGGTTTAGGTTAAGTGAAATAAAGTAAAGTTAACTTAATTGATTAATCAATATGATTAATTAATTAAGTAAAAAACCTATTAGTCTAACACCCCCCTTAAGATGAACATAGGGAGAAGCTAAATAACTAAGGATAGATGCATGAAAGAAAAGATGGGTCCTGACAACTAGGCCTCACGAGGTACCCATGTACAAATATAAAATATCTCTCACAACAGGAGAATAGGACGAAACCTCATGGGAAAAACTCCTCTCCAAAAGAGAGAAATATATGTGAAGGACTAGGAAGCCTCCAAACAAGTTATTTAAAATATAGGTTGCTCTAAGTTCAGAGTTTGAGGATAGTTATAGATTTAGAAGTTGATAATCCAACTTCACATATCCCAATGAACAACTACAAACAAATAACCTATCATATAAAAGAGATCAAGAGACACAAAATGGTGCTCTGCAATCATGAAGCAAAAATGCATTAACTAGTATATTAGATTACAAAAGATTAATCCTTATAAAAGGAGATCCAAACCCTAAAGGTGAAAACCCTAGGAATAATAATAAGACTAGGAATGCCTACGTTTAGCTTAAGTGAAATAAAGTAAAGTTAACTTAATTGATTAATCAATATGATTAATTAATTAAGTAAAAAACCTATTACTCTAAGACCTCCCTTAAGATGAACATAGGGAGAAGGTAAATAACTAAGGATAAATGCATGAAAGCAAAGATGGGTCCTAACAACTAGGCCTGACGAGGTACCATTGTACAAATATAAAAGATCTCTCATAATAGGAGAATAGGATGAAACCTCATGGGAAAAATCCTCTCCAAAAGAGAGAAATATATGTGAAGGACTAGTTATAGATGTAGAAGTTGATAATCCAACTTCACATATCACAATGAACAACTACAAACAAATAACCTATCACATAAAAGAGATCAAGAGACACAAAATGGTGCTCTGCAATCATGAAGCAAAAATGCATTAACTAGTATATTAGATTAAAAAAGATCAATCCTTATAAAAGGAGATCTAAACCCTAAAGGTGAAAACCCTAGGAATAATAATAAAATAAAGAATGCCTAAATTTAGCTTAAGTGAAATAAAGTAAAGTTAACTTAATTGATTAATCAATATGATTAATTAATTAAGTAAAAACCCTATTACTCTAACACCCCCCCTTAAGATGAACATAGGGAGAAGCTAAATAACTAAGGATAGATGCATGAAAGCAAAGATGGGTCCTGACAACTAGGCCTGACGAGGTAACCATGTACAAATATAAAAGATCTCTCACAACAGGAGAATAGGACAAAAACTCATGGGAAAAAATCCTCTCCAAAAGAGAGAAATATATGTGAAGGACTAGGAAGCCTCCAAACAAGTTATCGGCATTAAATTCATATTGTATTATAAAAGAAATATAATTAACTTATTGTGAAATATGATTAACTTGTTATCAACATTAAATTAATATGACTAGTTGCATTCAAGTTAATAGGAAAAACCTTGGACCTTATAAATGGTAGAGATTTTTCATTATATCAATATGATCATTATTCTTCTTTTTGTTTGGATTATTTATGTATCAACATTGAATTTAAAATACAGGTTGCTCTGAGTTCAGATTTTAAGGATAGTTATAGATGTAGAAGTTGATAATCCAACTTCACATATCCCAATGAACAACTACAAACAAATAACCTATCACATAAAAGAGATCAAGAGACACAAAATGGTGCTCTACAATCATGAAGCAATAATGCATTAACTAGTATATTAGATTACAAAAGATAAATCCTTATAAAAGGAGATCCAAACCCTAAAGGTGAAAACCCTAGGAATAATAATAAAATAAAGAATTCCTAAGTTTAGCTTAAGTGAAATAAAGTAAATTTAACTTAATTGATTAATCAATATGATTAATTAATTAAGTAAAAAACCTATTACTCTAACATCCCCCCTTAAGATGAACATAAGGAGAAGCTAAATAACTAAGGATAGATGCATGAAAGCAAAGATGGGTCTTGACAACTAGGCCTGACGAGGTACCCATGTACAAATATAAAAGATATGTCACAACAGGAGAATAGGATGAAACCTCATGGGAAAAACTCCTCTCCAAAAGAGAAATATATGTGAAGGACTAGGAAGCCTCCAAACAAGTTATCAACATTAAATTCATATTGTATTAGAAAAGAAATATAATTAACTTATTGTGAAATATGATTAACTCGTTATCAACATTAAATTCATATGACTAGTTGCATTCAAGTTAATAGGAAAAACCTTGGACCTTATAAATGGTAGAGATTTTTTATTATATCAATATCATCATTATTCTTGTTTTTGTTTGGCTTGTTTATGTATTGAAACATTGAATTTAAGATATAGGTTGCTCTGAGTTCGGAGTTTAAGGATAGTTATAGATGTAGAAGTTGATAATCCAACTTCACATATCCCAATGAACAACTACAAACAAATAATGTATCAAATAAAAGAGATCAAGAGACACAAAATGGTGCTCTGTAATCATGAAGCAAAAATGCATTAACTAGTATATTAGATTACAAAAGATCAATCCTTATAAAAGGAGATCCAAACCCTAAAGGTGAAAACCCTAGGAATAATAATAAAATAAAGAATGCCTAAGTTTAGCTTAAGTGAAATAAAGTAAAGTTAACTTAATTGATTAACCAATATGATTAATTAATTAAGTAAAAAACCTATTACTCTAACACCCCCCCTTAAGATGAACATAGGGAGAAGCTAAATAACTAATGATAGATGCATGAAAGCAAAGATGGGTCCTGACAACTAGGCCTGATGACGTACCCATGTACAAATATAAAATATATCTCACAATAGGAGAATAGGATGAAACCTCATGGGAAAAATTCCTCTCCAAAAGAGAGAAATATATGTGAAGGCCTAGGAAGCCTCCAAACAAGTTATTGGCATTAAATTCATATTGTATTAGAAAACAAATATAATTAACTTATTGTGAAATATGATTAACTCGTTATCAACATTAAATTCATATGACTAGTTGCATTCAAGTTAATAGGAAAAATCTTGGACCTTATAAATGGTAGAGATTTTTTATTATATCAATATGATCATTATTCTCTTTTTTGTTTGGATTTTTTATGTATCAACATTGAATTTAAAATACAGGTTGTTCTGAGTTCAGAGTTTGAGGATAGCTATAGATGTAGAAGTTGATAATCCAACTTCACATATCCCAATGAACAACTACAAACAAATAACCTATCACATAAAAGAGATCAAGAGACACAAAATGGTGCTCTGCAATCATGAAGCAAAAATGGATTAACTAGTATATTAGATTACAAAAGATCAATCCTTATAAAAGGAGATCCAAACCCTAAAGGTGAAAACCCTAGGAATAATAATAAAATAAAGAATGCCTAAGTTTAGCTTAAGTGACATAAAGTAAGTTAACTTAATTGATTAATCAATATGATTAATTAATTAAGTAAAAAACCTATTACTCTAACACCCCCCCTTAAGATGAACATAGGGAGAAGCTAAATAACTAACGATAGATGCATGAAAGTAAATATGGGTCCTAACAACTACGCCTGATGAGGTACCCATGTACAAATATAAAAAATCGCTCACAACAAGAGAATAGGATGAAACCTCGTGGGAAAATCTCCTCTCCAAAAGAGAAATATATGTGAAGGACTAGGAAGCTTCCAAACAAGAGGGAAGGCCTGAAGAAGCCTCCAACAAGAGTGAAATTTTCCCAAAATATAGGAACAAAGGATGAACATGAAAAACACCACTGAAGCATGAAAAAGTAGCAAACACTGTCATAGAATGACTACTAAAATACTGAAAGAAGAACCTTCACTAAAACATATGATGATTAGGATGAAGAAGACAAGAATCTATATGAGTGCCCCCAATAGCACCACTCAAATCTGATAGAAAACTAAGGAAAAATTAAAGAAGAAAAACAGTTGAAACCCCTCCATAATGCTAAAAAGGGAGAGTCATGATAGGTACACTGAAACTAAATGCTAGAAAGAAGTGCATGAAGAAGAAACAAGAAAATGTAAATATGAAAATATGAAAGTACCAACAAAGTATAAAGGTTGTGCAAACAAATTAACACACACATGAGTCAAGAATCAATGTGATTCACTATTGTCGTGGAAAGAATACACACTAGACAAAGGTATGATGGAAAACTAAGGCAAACATCAACCCTGCATGTCACTTTATAGAATAATGCAAGTAGAATAATGGCACAATATTATGTGCAAGAATCCTAATAATACACATACAAATCTGAGACACTTTATTTTAGTACATTTATAAATGATAAATACATGAAATGTGAACCCATAAGGTCCAAAAAGGACTAAATCTAAGAAGAAGGATTTTTAGAAAAAAAATCAAATCTAGAAACCACCTATACCACTATAAAGAGCTCAAAATAGGCTTTCTGATGATATCTTGTTTTCCCATTTTCAACATCATATGCAAAAGTTATGCTAAAAACAATGAAGATAACTCCAGAAAAAGAAGATTTGAATTTGACTAGAAATAATAGGGACCTAAGGAAAAACCTCCAAAAAATACCTCCACCATTGGAAAGTGCTTTGAGTCCCATTTTTGACGATATCTCTTTTTCTCGATTTCGACATTGTGGGCAAAAGTTATGGCCTTCGGAAGAAAATTGCCCTAAAAGGGAAATTACATAGTCTACTAGAAAATTTTGATGGCCATATGGTCATCACAGTAAAAATACGACATTAAAATTGAGAGCCAAATGGTAGTTGCCATATTTTCCCAATTGGACTTATTTTAAAAAATATATTTAGAAAAAAAATAAAAATTAAATTACATTAATATTTTTTTTAAAATGAATTTTTTGTTTAAATTATTTAAAAAAAGGTGGCCCATAGGCCACTACCCCTGGGTGGTTCCCAAGGGGTTGCTGCCCTGCCAATGGTAGGATGTGGTACCCTATGGTACCACCCATGGGTGGGACCCAAGGGGTTGCCACCCTACCATGGTAGGGAGGTGGTACCCCTTAATAAAAGCTTGTATTTTTTTTCAAATAACTTTTAAAAATTCAAAAAACCTATGTCAGCCTTCAGAAAAGGCTTTAATTTTTTTTTTTTTAATTTGATTTTTTTTAACACAAGATTTTTTTTTTTAAATTACCTCGATCTACATGTTGGGGAGGACATACGACCTTCCTAGCAAAAAATAATTTGCCTCAAAGACTCCCGACATAAATTTTGATGATTTGGTAGATGATCTTAGGGTTTCTGGGCCTTTTGAGCGTGATGGTGAGGTCTATTTGTGCGCAAATTGCTCTGAAAAACAAGTTACCCCCTGCATTTGGCAAAAAAACTTTCTTCAAACCCTCATAGATCTAACAAATGGTAGCCAATTTTGACAAAACAAAGGTCAATTTTGACTATTCTAGGAGCTCTGAATTCAATGGAGAAGTCTGATTTGACCCTAGATGCACAAGAAAAAATTGCTTCAAGGCAATATCCCTCAAGAAAAGAATAGGAAGCTTCATATCTGGAGGTATGATACCATGTAGAAGTTGATAATCCAACCTCATAGATGCCAATGAACACCTGGAAACAAGTAACCTGTCAGACAAAATAGATCAAGAGACACAAGAATGGTGCTCTACAAAAATGAAGCAAAAATGCACTAACCAATATATTAGATTTCAAAAGACCAATCCTTATAAAAGGAGATCCAAACCCTAAAGGTGAAAATGCTAGGAATAATAATAAAATAAAGAATACCCAAGTCTAACTTAAGTGAAATAAAGTAAAGGTGACTTAATTAATTAATCAATATGATTAAATTAATTAAGTAAATAGCCTATTACTCTAACAATAGACTAGATATTTTTACTTTTTTATCTTTGAAATTTATGGTAAAATAAAAAGGTGGCATTTATTTTTGCATTTAAACAAAATCCATGTTTATATAAATATTTAATGTTAAAAAAGAAAACTTTAACAAGAGATTTTTTTTATTATAAAGGGACACTATATTTTTCAATTACTCCTACATGTATATACATATACATATACATATACATATACATATACATATACATATACATATACATATATAATATAATATTATGTTTGTGTTCTTATGCTTATGGCAATCCAACTAAACATATACAAGATTGTGAAGGAAGTATATAATTTTCTATTTGTTAGTCAATCAATTATGATAGGTAATGTTACTTCTAAAATCAATAAACTAAAAACTACTAAGAAATTCAAGAAAAGAAGTGTCTTTATTATCTTCATTATTAACCTTAGAAAATGAATAATTTCTTATGTGATGAATGCATCTATTTTTTTTAGAATCATTGTTGATATACAATTTTAGAAAGAGGTGAGTGAATATAAGAACCATGTAGTTTAAGTGATTTTTTATATTAAAAATACTTGGTTGAAATAATTAAAAATCACTTTTATTGATGATTCACCGTGTCTCACACTTGAAATTAATCATATGTATCATGCATAGCTAGAAGGAAGTTGTGTAGTGGATAATTTTTGTTAGTGCATAATAATAGTTCTTAGATGGCTTTATGACCTTTGATTCTTTGAGGATCTACTACTCTCATGAGGAGTATGGTCACTTCTTGTAGGAAGTTTTGTGGGGGCCACCGGTTTATGTTCGGAGGAAAAACCCTCCAAAGTGATCCACCTAATAAAGTCATATTCTTAGATTTTTTATTTATGTTAATGGTTTTGGATAAGGCAGGCTAGTGGGTTTAGAATGTGGAATTGTAATTATGCTTGATATGAAAATATTATTGCATGGATGATATGTTAGAAGTATAAATTTGTCTTCTTTGTCAAACTCTTATTAATTAGGTATCAGATTCACATTTATTTTGTTCAAAGCTATATATGAAGGCATTGGTTTGTAGTATAGGGCTTAGGGTTTCCTCTTTTTTCACCATTTTCTTGCTAGGCATCTAAAATTGTTGCATTGATCCTACACAATGATGGCATTCCTATCACTGCTGAGAAAATTTCCACCTTGATGAAGGTTGCAAATGTTCAAATTGAATCCTATTGGCTTGGTTTCTTTACCAAGTTGTTGGAGATCAATTTGGACTTCTGTGAAATCAAAGTGGAGGTGGGCTCATTTAGAATATTGCTGGAAAAATAATACCACATTGGCAGCATGGGGTATCTTTTTTACATTTAAATAACTTTGCAATGTCTTTAATTGTTGTGAGCAAGTCTTATAGGTGGTTACTTTTTCTTGCATGCTCGATGGAGTTTTCTTAGTGTTGGCATGGAGATAAAGTAATGGGATTCATGATTTTTTGCACCAAATGAGGCTTAATTCTTTTTTGGATGTTTTTGAAAGCACTATCTTTGAATTTTTGAAGAATTTTTAGTCATAATGGTTTCTTTGGAGAAAGGGAACTTTAGGAAATGGAGTGATTTCATTCTCACTCATCTTAGTGACTAGAATATGTTTCCATATTTGTATAATGAAGTTCCTATTCTAGGCACACATAGTGGGTATATTATCTGGAAAGTATATAGAGCTACAGTCTATAGAGTTATTTTTTATCATATAAATGATTAGGACCTTTTGGATTCACTTGTTCATTTTGAGAGCCCTTATGCTAGTTGGACTTACCTTCGAGAATCATATGGATGTTTTAAAGACTTCAGATGAGGTTGTGGTTGCTTCAAAGATTCTTGATTCTTTGTCAGAGATAGTTTATCCACCTTCATTAAGTACTTGCAACATTCCTTAGCAACATGAAAATGATTATCTTCTTGATTGGGATTTGTATTTGTTGGACATTGGTTCATTATTTGTGGAATATCACATTTTTGACTTGGAAGACACATTTGAGGGTATATCCCTTCTAATTGATGATAGTTGTGGTACAACTATTGTCACACCATCTCAGTCTCTAGAGAATGTTCAAAATCAGTTTCCAGTGGTACCTTGTTTATCACCTTCTATTGTGATTGGGCATGTTTTTTATTGGTTCGTGGCATCATCTTCCAAGGGCTTGGTGACACATGAGCATATTTCAGAGACATTTTCATCCTACATTTAAATATTACTTGCTAATTCCCATCCAGAGTGGGAAGCATACCTACATTTGTATTTGGTTTTATTTCTTCCAAAAGTGAGACAAGTTGTTTGTTGACATTGGATCATGTTTTATCTTCAGGCACTTACCATTTTTGTAGGAGATTACACATTTTTGGGGGGCTATATAGTCTCTCTCTTCCCCTCTTATGGGGGGTCATTGATTATATATACATGATGTATGTAGTCCTTGGGGGTGTTATTGAGTCCTCCATCCATGTATCATTTTTGTTTCTTTTCTCTCTTTTGGAGAGGAGGTTTTTCCCACAGTGTTTATCTCTTTTTCTCTGGTTGTGAGAGATTTCTTCTTTGCAGTTGTAAATGGTTACCTAACATGGTTGTTTAGCTAGGACCCATATTGCATCTTGATTTTGCATAATAATCTCCCTAAGTTTTAGTTAAGGGGGTGTGTTAGGGTAAGTAGGATTTACCATGCTTAATTTTAGTTAGGCATAATTATACATTTAATTATGAAAATAAGTCAAATGGTTAATTGTTATCTTGGTGAAACATACCACATGATAATATCGCTTTGGTGGGATCACACAAAATTATTAGTCCATAGAGTCTCATCCATCTTAAAATTTAGTGCCATTAATGTGTGAATGGAATAGTGAATGTATTTAACCAAAATAATTATCAATAAATAATATAAAATTGAGATGTGCAAAAATAAGACAGATGTTCAATTGTCAGCCTAGAAAAATATACCACACAATTATTAGTCCATGCAGTCCAATCCATCTTAACATTTAGTGTCCATAATGTACAAATGAAATAGTGAAAACAAAATGTGTGAAATAAAATAGATGTTTAATTGTCCTCCTCACAAAATATATCACATGATAACATTGTTTTGGTGAGGTCACACAAAGTTATTAATCCACGTGGTCCCATCCTCCTACCTAACATTAATGCCATTAATGTACAAATGGAATATCAAACTTGCTTAATGGATTTTAGCAAATTAATTATCGATTAGATTTTACAATTGGCCAAACAACGATTAGTAAAGACCACACATTTCATTTTCAAAGCCAATCGCAACTCGTGGGATTGCTGACATAGTTCTTATCGTGAATGGAATATCACCTCCATATAAACCCCATCGCCCCCTCCAATTTTTCCATATAAAGCTTCACCTCCCTGCTCCTGCTTATTTGTATGCTCAGTCTTTCTACAGTCTCTACTCAGGTATGTATAAAATTTCAATTTATAATCCATTTTCTATCGTACGAGTATCTGCTTGTAAAAGATTGGTTTACGTTCAAATATGAAAAAGCGAATGGGGCATGTACTTGTGTGCGCAGTGAAAAAATGTGAAAGTGACGTTTCTAGTTCCGCAACATTTGAAATATGAAGGAGTGTTGAAGATTGTGGGAAACAGTTTTGAATTAGGTAATTCGAACGCTGCTGCAGCACCAGTCATGATGTCGCCAACTCTTGACATTTGGTTTGTCACTGTGCTATGTTTATCTCATTTATGTAACATAATAAGTCTACTTTCTTTCTTCCTCCTATTCACTATTTTGGTTTTCTTTTCCTGGCATGTTTTGTGATAGACATTGAGTGGAGGAGTACCATACCAAACTTAAATGTAGTGGTTTTTCCTCTAGGTGCCTTCTTCGACTGTTATTGTAGACCATATGACCCCTACGTTTTCACCGTGCCATCATAAGGTGATAATTACACGGTAGTATTGATAATTGCAAGAAGTGAAGATGATCAATCCCATTCACCCCATTGTATCAATATTCTTGTTTTTGTTTGGATTGTTTATGTATCAACATTGAATTTAAAATATAGGTTGCTCTGAGTTCGGAGTTTGAGGATAGTTATAGATGTAGAAGTTGATAATCCAACTTCACATATCCCAATGAACAACTACAAAAAAAACCTATCACATAAAATAGATCAAGAGACACAAAATTGGTGCTCTGCAATCATGAAGCAAAAATGCATTAACTAGTATATTACATTACAAAAGATCAATCCTTATAAAAGAAGATCCAAACCCTAACGGGGAAAACCCTAGGAATAATAATAAAATAAAGAATGCCTAATTTTAGCTTAAGTGAAATAAAGTAAAGTTAACTTAATTAATTAATCAATATGATTAATTAATTAAGTAAAAAACCTATTACTCTAACACCCCCCTTAAGATGAACATAGGGAGAAGCTAAATAACTAAGGACATATGCATGAAAGAAAAGATGGGTTCTGACAACTAGGCCTAACAAGGTACCCATGTACAAATATAAAATATCTCTCACAATAGGAGAATAGGAGAAAACCTCATGGGAAAAACTACTCTCCAAAAGAGAGAAATATATGTGAAGGACTGAGAAGCCTCCAAACAAGAGTGAAGGCTTGAAGAAGCCTCCAACAAGAGTGAAATTGTCCCAAAAGATAGGAACAAAGGATGAAAATGAAAAACACCATTGAAGCATGACAAAGTAGTAGACATTGTCATAGAATGACTACTAAAATTTTGAAAGAAGAACCTTCGCTGAAACATATGATGATCAGGATCAAGAATAGATGAATCTATATGAGTGCCCCCAACAACACTACTCCAATCTAATGGAAAAATAAGGAAAAATTAAAGAATACAAAGATAAAAATGGAACAAATACCAATAGTCTAAAGAATTGATCAAGTGAAAATGGAAGTTCACCTCCTGAGTGCAAGAGTGTCCATATGGTAAGTGATCCATCTCAATTAAATACAAGTAACCAACCATTGATATACTTTGTTTTTGAAATTGCATAGGAACAAATACTAAATACATAGCTTAGTCCAACAAAACCATGGAAGCAATATCATTAAGAGTAGAACCCCCCCCATAATGCTGAAAAGGGAGAGTCATGATGGGTACATTGAAACTAAATGCTAGAAAGAAGTGCATGAAGAAGAACCAAGAAAATATAAATGTGAAAATATGAAAGTACCAACAAAGTATAAAGGGTGTGTAGACAAAGGAACACACACATGAGTCAAGAATCAATATGATTCACTATTATTGTGGAAGGAACACACACTAGACAAAGGTATGATAGCAAACAAAGGAAAACATCAATCCCCCATGGCACTTTATAGAATAATGCAAGTACAATAATAGAACAATATTATGTGCAAAAATCCTAATACTACACATACAAATATGAGGCACTTTATTTTAGTGCATTTACAAATGATAAATACATGCAATGTGAGCCCATAAGGTCCAAAAAAGACTACATCTAAGAAGAAGGTTTTTTAGAAAAAAATAAAATCTAGAAACCACCTATACCACTATAAATAGCTCAAAACAGGCTTTCTAATGATATCTTGTTTTCCCATTCTCAACATCGTATGCAAAAGTTATGCCGAAAACAATGAAGACAACTCCAGAAAGAAGATTTGAATTCAACTAGAAATATCAAGGAATTGAGAAAAAGCCTCCAAAAAAATACCTGCACCATTGGAAAGTGCTTTGAGTCCTATTTGTGACAATATCTCATTTTCTTGATTTCGACATTAGGGGCAAAAGTTATGGCCTCCAGAAGAAAATTTCCCTAAAAGGGCAATTACATAGTCTACTAGAAAAAAAATGATTGCCATATGGTCGTCGCAGTCAAAATACAACATTAAAATTGACATCCAAATGGTAGTTTCCATATTTTCCCAATTGGACTTATTTTTTAAAAAAATATTTAGGAAAAAAAAACAATAAAAAAATTTACATTAATATATTTTTTTTAATGAATTTTTTGTTTAAATTATTTAAAAAATGGTGGGCCATAGGCTACTACCCTTGGGTAGTTCCCAAGGGGTCACTGCCCTGCCAATGGTAGGAGGTGGTACCCTGTGGTACCATCCATGGGTGGGACCCAAAGGGTCGCCGCCCTGCCATGGCAGGGAGGTGGTACCCCTTAATAAAAGCCTGGATTTTTTTTTTTAAATAACTTTTAAAAATTTAGGAAACCTATTTTAGCCTTTAGAAAAAGGCTTTTAAATATATATTTTTTTCAATTTGATTTTTTTAATGAGGGAATTTAAAAAAAAAAAAATTTACCTCGATCTACATGTTGGGGAGGTTGTACGACCTTCCTAGCAAAATTTTTTTTCCTCAAAGGCTCCCAATATAAATTTTTACAATTTGGTAGATGATCTTAGGGCTCTTGGGCCTTTTGAGTGCAATGGTGAGGTCTATTTGTATGCAAATTGCTCTAAAAAACAAGTTACCCCTTCCATCTGGCAAAAAATCCCTTTCTTCAAACCCTCATAGCTCTAACAAATGGTAGCCAATTTTGAAAAAATAAAGGTCAATCTTGACTATTTCGACAACTTTGGATTCAATGGAGAAATCTAATTTGACCCTCGATGCACAAGAAAAAATTGCTTCAAGGAAAGATCCCTCAAGAAAAGAATAGGAATCTTCATATCTAGAGGTATGATACAATGTAGAAGTTGATAATCCAACCTTATAGATGCCAATGAACACTTAGAAATAAACATCCCATCACACAAATTAGATCAAGAGACACAAGAATGGTGCTCTACAAAAATGAAGCAAAAATGAATTAACCAATATATTAAAAGATAAATCCTTATAAAAGGAGATCCAAACCCTAAAGGTGAAAACCCTAGGAATATTAATAAAATAAAGAATTCCTGAGTATAGCTTAAGTGAAATAAAGTAAAGGTGATTTAATTAATTAATCAATATGATTAAATTAATTAAGTAAACAACCTATTACTATAACAATAGACTAGATATTTTTACTTTTTTATCTTTGAAATTTATGGTAAAATAAAAAAGTGACATTTATTTTTGCATTTAAACAAAATCAAAGTTTATATAAATATTTAATGTTGAAAAAAAAATATTTAACAAGAGAAATTTGTTTATAAAGGGACACTATATTTTTCAATTACTCCTACATGTATATAGATATACATATATAATGTAATATTATGTTTGTGTTCTTATGCTTATGGCAATCCAACTAAACATATATAAGATTGTGAAGGAAAGTTATAATTTTCTATTTGTTAGTCAATCAATTATGATAGGTAATGTTATTTTTAAAATCAATAAACTACAAACTACTCAGAAATACAAGAAAATAAGTTTGTCTTTATTATCTCCATTATTAACCTTAAAAAATGAATAATTTCTTATGTGATGAATGCATTTTTTTTTTAGAATCACTATTCATATACAATTTTAGAAAGAGCTGAGTGAATATAAGAACCATGTAGTTTAAGTGAATTTTTATATTAAAAATCCTAGGTTGAAATAATGCAAAATCACTTTTATTGATGATTCATTGTGTCTCACACTTCAAATTAATCATATGTATCATGCATAGCTAGAAGGAAGTTGTATAGTAGATTATTTTTGTTAGTGCATAATAATAGTTCTTAGATGGCTTTATGACCTTTGATTCTCCAAGGATCTACTACTCTCATGAGGGGTATGGTTACTTCTTGTAGGAAGTTATGTGGGGGGCCAACCGTTTATGTTTGAAGGAAAAACCCTCCACAGTGATCCACCTAATAAAGTCATATTCTTATATTTTTTTATTAATGACAATGGTTTTGGATAAGGTAGACTAGTGGGTTTAGAATGTGGAATTGTAATTATGCTTGATGCGAAAATATTATTCCATGGATGATATGTTAGAAGTATAAATTTGTCTTCTTTGTCAAACTTTGATTGATTTGGTGTCAAATTCACATTATTTTTTTTCAAAGCTATATATGAAGGAATTGGTTTCTAGCAGAGGGTGTAGGGTTTCCTCTTTTTTCACTATTTTCTTGCTGAGCATCTAAAATTGTTGCATTGATCCTGAACAATGATGGCATTCCTATCATTTCTCAAAAAATTTCCACCTTGATGAAGGTTGCAAATGTTCAAATTGAATCCTATTGGCCTAGTTTCTTTACCAAGTTGTTGGAGACCAATTTGGGCTTTTGTGAAATTGAAGTAGAGGTGGGCTCATTTGGAAGATTGCTAGAAAAATAATACCACATTGGCAGTGTGGGGTATCTTTTTTACATTTAAATAACTTTGCAATGTCTTTGATTGTTGTGAGAAAGTCTCATAGGTGGTTACTTTTTCTTGCATGCTCGATGGATTTTTCTTAGTGTTGGCATGAAGATCAAGTAATGGGCTTCATTTTTTTATGCACCAAATGAGGCTTAATTTTTTTTTGGATGTTTTTGAAAGCACTATCTTTGATTTTTTTGAAGAATTTTTAGTCATAATCATTTCTTTGGAGAAAGGGAACTTTAGGAAATGGAGTGATTTAATTCTCACTCATCTTAGTGAGTAGAGTATGTTGCCATATTTGTATAATGAAGTTCCTATTCTAGGCACACATAGTGGGTATACTATCTGGAAAGTATATAGGGCTAGAGTCTATTGAGTTATTTTTGAGCATATAAATGACTAGGACCTTTTGGATTCATTTTTTCATTTTGAGAGCCCTTATGATCTTTGGAATTACCTTAGAGAATCATATGGATGTTTTAAAGACTTCAGATGAGGTTGTGGTTGCTTCAAAGGTTCTTGATTCTTTGTCAGAGATAGTTTATCCACATTCATTAAGTACTTGCAACATTCCTTAGCAACGTGACTATGATTGTCTTCCTGATTGGGATTTTTATTTGTTGGACATTGGTTCATTATTTGTGGAATATCACATTTTTGACTTGGAAGACACATTTGAGGGTATATCCCTTCTAATTGAAGATAGTTGTGGTACAACTATTGTCACACCATCTTAGTCTCTAGAGAATGTTCAAAATCAGTTTCCAGTGGTACCTTTTTTTTCACCTTCTATTGTGATTGGTCATGTTCTTGATTGGTTTGTGGCATCATCTTCCAAGGTCTTGGCGACACATGAGCATATTTCAGACACATTTTCATCCTACATTTGAATTTTACTTGCTAATTCCTATCCAAAGTGGGAAGCATACCTACATTTGTATTTGGTTTTGTTTCTTCCAAAAGTGAGACAAGTTGTTTGTTGAAATTGGATCATGTTTTGTCTTCAGACACCTACCATTTTTGTAGGCGATTACTAATTTTGGGGGTGCTATATAATCTCTCTCTTTCCCTCTTATGAGAGGTCATTGATTATATATACATGATGTATGTAGTCCTTGTGGGGTGTTATTCAGTCCTCCATCCATGTATCATTTTTGTTTCTTTTCTCTCTTTTGGAGAGGAGATTTTTCCCATAGGGTTTTTCTGCTTTTCGTTGGTTGTGCGAGATTTATTCTATGTAGTTGTAAATGGTTACCTAACATGGTTTCTTAGCCATGACCCATATTACATCTTGATTTTGCATAATAATCTCCCTAAGTTGTAGTTAAGGGGGTGTGTTAGGATAAGTAGGATTTACCATGCTTACTTTTAGTTAGGCATAATTATGCATTTAATTACTCTAGGTGGTTTCATTCGTAGCGGATAGTTTTACACCCATTGCATATTTTCATGCCTTTTTAAGGCACTATTGTACATTGTGTAGGATATCTCATCTCAATATTTTTCTCTAGTGAAATAGCCTTGTGTTGATTCTCTCATTTTTGTGAAGATTTTTTGCAATTTGCGATCCTAGGCTCAATGGTTGACACCAACACTCAAATTTTCTTTTCAATTCCCTTGATTCATATTTTTTTCTCTACTTTTTTTCTATATGAGACTATTTTATTTGGAATTACATCCAATTTATTTTTCTTATGTGAAAAAGATATGTGTTCACCTAGATCAACCCCTAGAAATGTGTAGAAACATTGAAGACAACAAGCAATTCAATTTATTTTAAGTGCACCAAATTCAACAATTTTAATATTAATTTCTTCTTAGATTCTTTTAGGATGAGATAAAAATGAAAGAAAAGTGGATTGTAAGACAATGGATATGAATTCCTTTAAATTCAAAGGTATACCAATATCACACCAACATGTTCTTATTCATCTTATGATAGCTAGTGAAATGGGGTAGGGACATTGTTATAAAATTTGGATTAAAAATTTGAAGTGTGAAATCTACAACCATGGGATTAATATCATACCCACAAAAATCACATATGAAGAGGAAATATTTATAAATAAATACATCAATATTCATAATAACTAGATATTTAAGATGAATGTAACAAAATAAAAATTTATATTAGAAAGTAAAAATATATATAAAAATGAATGCAAAAAAAAGTAATAAGTAATATACAATATTGGGTGTAAATATCTATAAGATAAAACAATACATATACGTAATTGAAAAATGATTTTTCATTACTTTTTTTAAAGTTAAGTACCTATATCCATTATTTTTGCATTCTTAACATATTTTTTAATTATTATTTAAATGTTTCCATTTTATTTAATTAGCCCTGATTAAGATGAGGAAACAATTATTTTCCTTTGCAAGATTATAAAATGTTGTTGAAAACAATAAATAATGTAAAATTGAGATCTAGAAAAATAAGATAGATGTTTAACTATCACACTATCAAAAAATACCACATGATAGCCTTGTTTTGGTGGGGTCACATGGAATTATTAGTCCATGTTGTACCATCCATCTTAACGTTTAGCGCCATTAATGTATGAACAAAATACCAAATATATTTTGCTAGAATAGTTATCAATAAATAATGTGAAACTGAGATGTGTGAAAATAAGTCAAATGCTTAATTGTTATCTTGGTGAAACATACCACATGATAATATTGCTTTGGTGGGATCACACAAAATTATTGGTTCATATAGTCTCATTCATCTTAACATTTAGTGCCATTAATGTGTGAATGGAATAATGAATGTATTTAACCAAAATAATTATCAATAAATAATATGAAATTGAGATGTGCAAAAATAAGACAGATGTTCAATTGTCAGTCTAGCAAAATATACCACATAATTACTAGTCCATGCAGTCCCATCCATCTTAACATTTAGTGTCAATAATGTACAAATGAAATAGTGGAAACGAAATGTGTGAAATAAAACAAATGTTTAATCGTCCTCCTCACAAAATATATCACATGATAACATTGTTTTGATGGGTCCACAAAGTTATTAATCGACGTGGTCCCATCCTCTTACCTTACATTAATGCCATTAATGTACGAATGGAATATTAAATCTGCTTGACAATCGGCCACACAACAATTAGTAAAGACCACACATTTCATTTTCAAAGCGAATTGCAACTCGTGGGATTGCTGACATTGTTCTTATCGTTCAAACGGAATACCACCTCCATATAAACTCTATCGCCCCCTCCAATTTTTAATCCACGTGGTCCCATCCATCCTACCTAACATTTAAAGACCACACATTTTAATGGCATTGTTCTTGTCGTGAACGGAATATCACCTCCATATAAACCCCATCGCCCCCTCCAATTTTTCCACATCATATTTTCATTTTCCTGTTTGCTTTCTGCAGAGAAAAAGCCATGGCTGCCTGCGTGAAAAGCTTCGCCTCCCTGCTCCTGCTTATTGGTGTGCTCGGTCTTTTTACAGTCTCTGCTCAGGTATGTATAAAATTTCAATTTATCATCCCTTTTCTATCGTACAAGTAGCTGCTTGTAAAAGATTGGTTTACGTTCAGATCTGAAAAAGCGAATGGGGCATGTACTTGTGTGTGCAGGGAAAAAGTGTGAAAGTGACGTTTCTAGTTCCGCAGCATCTGAAATATGAAGGAGTGTTGAAGATTGTGGGAAACAGTTCCGAATTTGGTAATTCGAACGCTGCTGCAGCTCCAGTCATGACGCCCACGACTCTTGACACTTGGTTTCTCACTGTGGTATGTTTATTTCATTTATGTAACATAATATGTGTACTTTCTTTCTTCCTCCTATTCACTATTTTGGTTTTCTTTTCCTGGCATGTTTTGTGATAGTCATTGAGTGGAGGAGCAGCATACCAAGTAAATGTAGCGGTTTTGCCTCTAGGCGCCTTCTTCGACTGTTATTGTAGACCATATGACCCCTACGTTTTCACCGTGCCATCAGAAGGTGATAGTTACACGGTAGTATTGACCGGCTACGAATGCAACTTCATTCCATGCCCACTCGTACAAGAAGCGAAGATGATCAACCGCATTCGCCGCGTTGTATGACATTCTCCAACGTTAAGCATGTCGTCTAAGGAGTAGAAGACGATGTTGCCTTTCATCGTCAATATTATGAATAAATGCTTTAATGTCCACGCACTTATGTTATATTTATCTATATGAATGGAAATATAATAATATATGTTGTCCTTACTTTTATTATTTTCCTTATCAAGATTTGTAATTTTGTAGATTCACTATCAACAAATTTTTATTATTGATTATACATGTAATTAATTGGATTATAGAAATATTTTTTTATTTTAAAATAAAAAAATAAAAAGATTATAATTATTAATTGTAAGGTCTCTATGATAATCTAAACTTTATTGCTATTTAAGAAAAATCAAATAATTTTAATTTATTTTTAATAATGATTTATTTTATTTAGACTTTGCATATCTTTGAAATATGATTAGTGTAAGTACTAATAAATGATTTATTGAAATCTTTATATAAATTTCATAAATTTATTTAAAATATATTCAATTAATTTTTAATTTTAGAATAGATAACAATATTTTTTCCATTTGCTAATCACTCTTTCAATTCAAAGACTATGTTTTCTGAATTATATAGAATTTTTTGAGTGGATCTATTTTTAAGTTTTCTTTTCTAATACAAGGTTTTTAAACAAAATGTTGGATTGAAGTAAGTATATTTTAAAAAAAATCTTAAATAAATTGTTAAATACCGAATCATGATTCATGTCCATAAATTTTTTAATTTACAATATTTTTCTTTCAACGTGGGGAAAAACATGTCAAACAAGTGAAGGACTAAAGAAGACTCCATTCAAGAGTAAAGGAATTAAGAAGCCTCCAACAAGAGTGAAATTATCCCAAAAGATACGAACAAAGGATGAACATGAAAAACACCATTGAAGCATGAAGAAGCTCCAAACACTATCATAGAATGACTACTAAAATGCTAAAAGAAGAACCTTTGTTGAAACATACAATGATTAGGATCAAGAAGACAACAATCTATATGAATGCCCCCAAAGACACTACTCAAATCTGATGGAAAACCAAAGAAAACATAAAGAAATCAAAGATACAGATTGCACGAGAACCAATAGTCTAAAGAATTGATAAAGTGAAACTAGAAGGTAGCCTTCTAAATGCAAGAGTGTCCATATGGTAAGTGATCCATCTCAATGAAATACAAGTAACTAGCCACTGACGTACTCTGTATCCAAAAGTACATATGAAAAAATACTAAATACATAGCTCACTTATATGAAACCAAGGAAGCAATATCA
Source organism: Sequoia sempervirens (assembly GCA_007258455.2). NCBI lineage: Eukaryota > Viridiplantae > Streptophyta > Pinopsida > Cupressales > Cupressaceae > Sequoia > Sequoia sempervirens. The sequence continues at coordinate 227,925,384 of VDFB02000015.1, forward strand.
CCAGCAATAGAAACCCCCCCATAATGCTGACAAGGGAGAGTCATGATAGGAACACTGAAATTGAATGCTAAAAATAAGTGCATGAAGAAGAACCAAGAACATCTGAATGTGAAAACATGAAAGTACTATAAAGGATGTGCAGATGAAGGAACACACACATGAGTCAAGAATCAATGTGATTCACTACTGTCATGGAAGGAACACACACATAAGTCAAGAATCAATGTGATTCACTACTATCATGAAGAAACACACACTAGACAAAGGTATGATGGAAAACAAGGAAAAATATCAACCCCCCTTGGCATTTTATAGAATAGTGTAAGTACAATAATGGCACAATATTATTTCCAAAAATCCTACTAATACACAAAAAGCTGAGGCACTTTATTTCAGTGCATTTACAGATGATAAATACATGCAATGTGAGCCCGTAAGGTCCAAAATGGACTACATCTGAGAAGAAGAATTTTTGGAAAAAATAAAATAAAATCTAGAAACCAATTGCACCACTACAAATTCCGGCAATATCTTGTTTTCCCATTTTCAACATCATGTGCAAAAGTTATGCCAAAAACACTAAAGGAAACTCCAAAAAAGAAGATCTGAATTCAACTGAAAATAATAGCGACTTGAGAAAAAATATTCAAAAACTATCTACACCACTAGGAATTTCTCTGAGTCCTCTTTTTGATGATATCTTATTTTTCTGATTTGGACATCGTGGGAAAAAGTTATGGCCTTCGGAAGAACCCTGCCCTGAAAGGGCAATTACATAGTTAGCTAGAAAAAATTTGATGGCCATATGGCCATCACAGTAGAAATGTGGCATTAAAATTGATACTCAAATGGTCGTCACCATTTTTTCCCAATTGGGCTTATTTTTTTATAAAAATTACACTAATAATTTTATTAAAAATTGATTTTTTTAAAAAAATTATTTTTAAAAAGGTGGGCCATTGGTCGCCACCCTTGGGTGGTTCCCAAGGGGATGCTGCCTTTCTAATGGCAAGAGGTAGTACCCCATGGTACCACCAATGGGTGGGACCCAAGGGGCCGCCCCCTACCATGGCAGGGGGGCGCTACCCCTTAATAAAAGTGCAATTTTTTAAAAAAATAACTTTTAAAAATTCAAAAAACCTGCATCAGCCTTTAGAAAAAGATTTTAGATTTTTTTTTTTCAATTTTTTTTAAAAACGCAGAGAAAAAAATTAATATATATATTTTTTAAATTTCATCGATCTACATGTTGGGGAGGTTGTACGGCCTTCCTAGCAAACAAAAATTTTCCTTAGAGGTTCCAAACACAAAATTCAATGATTTGGCAGTCAATCTCAAGGTTTTGGGGTCTTTTGAGAGGGATGGTGAAGTTTGTTTGTGCGCAAAGTTCTCTAAAAAACTAGTTACCCCTGGATCTAGTAGAAAATGCCTTTCTTCAAACGCTCAAAGATCTAACAAACAAAAGATAATTTTTACAAAAAAAAGGTCAATCTTGACTATTTCAATAGCTTTGGATTCAATGGAGAGGTTTGATTTGACCCTGGATGCACAAGAACAAATTGCTTCAAGGCAAGATCCCTCAAAAAAGGAATAGGATGCTACAGATCTGGAGCTCTCATACCATGAAGAAGTTGATAATCCAACCTCATAGATGCCAATGAACACCTACAAATAAATAACCTATCACAAAAAATAGATCAAGAGACACAAGAATGGTGCTCTACAAAAAAGAAGCAGAAATGCATTAACCAGTATATTAGATTACAAAAGATCAATCCTTATAAAAGGAGATCTAAACCCTAAAGGTGAAAACCCTAGGAATAATAATAAAATAAAGAATGCCTAAGTTTAACTTAAGTGAAATAAAGTAAAGTTGACTTAGTTAATTAATAAATATGATTAAATTAATTAAGTAAATAACCTATTACTCTACCGATAGACTAGATATTTTTACCTTTTTATCTTTGAAATTTATGGTTAAATAAAAATGTGACATATTTATGTTAGCATTTAAACAAAATCCATGTTTATATAAATATTTAATGTTAAAAAAAAAATCTTTAATGATAGTAATTTGTTTATAAAGGGACAATATATATTTCAATTACTCATACATGCATATACATATACATATACACATACATATTATAATGTAATCTTATGTTTGTGTTCTTATGATTATTGAAATCCAACTAAACATATATAATATTGTGAAGGAAATATATAATTTTCTATTTTTTAGTCAATCAATTATGATAGATAACATTATTTTTGAAATCAATAAGCCAAAAACTACTAAGAACTTTGAAAAGAAGTCAATCTTCATTATCTTCATTATTAACCTTCAAAAATGAATAATTTCTTATGTGATGAATGCAACTACTTTTTTAAGAACTAGTGTCGATAAACAATTTTAGAAATAGGTGAATGAATATAAAAACCATGTAGTTTAAGTGAATTTTTATATTAAAAATCCTTGGTTGAAATAATGCAAAATCACTTTAGATTCATCGTGTCTCACACTTCAAATTAATCATATGTATCATGCATAGCTAGAAGGAAGTTGTATAGTAGATTATTTTCACTTGTTCACAACAATAGTTCTTATATGGCGACCTTTGATTCTTCGAGGATCTACTACTCTCATGAGGGGTATGGTCACTTTTTGTAGGAAGTTGTGTGGGGGACCACTAGTTTGTGTTTGGAGGAAAAACACTCAGGTGATGTTCTCCCTCTTGTAGTTGAATTCTAAAAACTTGGATTATCTGAGACATGATTCATGATTCCACTTTATATTATAGTATTAATGTTTTACCATTGTTCAGTTGTGAAAAATATTTTGACGTTATTAGATGGTATAACATATAATATGTGAGAACATTAAGATCTAATCTTTCTGATTCATTTCACTTAACTTGTTTAGATAAATAAACTAATTACTAAATCCAAACATTTCAAATAGATATATTAAATTTGTATTAAATATCTAAAAATATTATCAATTTCTTTTTTATTTAAAATCAATTTATTTTCTTAATAAAATAGAGGTTATTTTTAACAAAATAAACTAGACTATAATAATCAATACTAATATTTGACAATATTCAAAACCCTTAAAATCTTAAAATTAAATAGAATTCTAGAAATCTCTACAATTAATCTACTAAAAAAATCCTAGAAGTTTACTAAAAGTGTAAGGCTATTGTCATATAGAAAATTAAGCATTAATCACTTTTCATAATAAAATCAACTTATTATATCATTAGATTTATTAATAATAAAAAATAATATATTTTTAAATTGATTAAAAAATTAACTTTAATAAATTGTAAAAAAATCTAAAAAATAAAAAAATAATTATAATATTTTTAATGTCAAGACAACATATCTTAATACTATAAAATAAATTTATTTGATGTTTAGTAAATAATATTTTCCATTTTCTATAGTAACAAAGTATAAAAGGAATTCATTCAAATTTAATCAGTGTATTTTTCTAGTACTTGAAAAGAGGTATTTATCAATTCATTTTTCAATCTAAAGAAGTATTTTTAATTCTATCTTTTCAAGAATATTTGATAGAGAATAGGAATATATACACTCTAATAAATAATTTTGTTAAAATTTTCTAGTATTTTTTGAAATTAAAAATTATTTGAAAAATTATTTAAGTTAGTTTTTAATTAGGGGAAAAATAGGTTTTGATGGGACCTAAAACCTATAAAGAAGAAAGATACAAATAAATAAAAACACATACAATAAAAAAACCAGAAATTACACAAGACTACCCATGCTCCAAAGCAGAGGTTTGGAAGGGGATGTGAAACCCACAACAACCAGGTTTTGACGGGGACCTAAAATGAAAACAAAAAAGAATGAATACCTAAAGGAACTTGTAAACAATGATTTTGGATTGCTTAAATGCTTTGAGCTCCTTCTAGGGTTTTTCACATAAAAGGAGAAAGAATTGGGGTCCAAAATGCAAGTTTCTACACTCAAGATTAATTTAAATAAGATGTAATGTTCTAATTATGATGTAATAATGCATTGATCTAAAAATAAAATGATTTAATGATGCAAAACCTAAGAAATGCATGTTTTTTGGAAAACACATTGTGATATGCAAAAACACCTAAAAGTGCAAGTAAATGATGAAATAACTAAACAAAACTGGAGAGGTGCACCTCAAATATGGAATTTGATGTGGAGAGGTTCTCAAATCCTATAGAATTGACTGAAAATGTTGTTTGTGACACTTACACCAAGCTAGGCGAATTAGTCCCAGTTTTGGAAAAAACTACTAGAACAAGAATCTGCCAAATGGGTATCCAAAAATGCAGAAACTACTTTTCAAGCCTGGTAGTGGGACTAATTCTCCACTGGTGGTGACTTAGTCCACTTTCATATTTTGAGAATCTTTGGATAGGATCCTATAGCTTCAGGTCTACACTTGCTTTTTTGACATGTGTCTAATCTTGATTATGTAGAAAATGGGATAAAAAGAGTCTCCAAGGTTGAATTAGGTCTTTTTTGACTTGAATGAATTTGATGAATTCTTGACCACTTTTCAACACCTATTTCTTTGACAAATCTATTTACAAAGCCTACAAACACACATGCAAAGAGGGGAAAAATGGTGAAGGGTTAGAGTATAGGGGTTTTCCTTGGTCAAACCCCACTTTGGTAATCAAACCCTAGATAGTGAAATGAAATGAGAAGAGAATGATAAAAATAGAACATGTAATGTTATAAACGAACCAAACTCTTGATGTATAAATTTGAAGATATGGAATGAAGTGCTCCAATGGATGACTTGATTATGCTTAGAGTGTTTGAATGCTTGAGAATGATTATGTTAATTGCTTGAATGAATTGAGAGATGAAAAATGAGGATAAAAACCCTTATTTATACTTGATTTTACTAAACTTTCTAAAAATAACACATCACAGTCTGACCTCAAGGGTTCGAGAACAAAATCCTGCTAGAAAACTGAAATAATTTTCATTTTTGTGTCAAAAAGGACTAAGTCACCCCTATTGGCAACTTAGTCCCACTTAAAAAAATTAAGTGGGTGTCAGGAATTAAAAGGCATTAAATGTTGTCTAACAGGAATATCCTCAAAAACAAACTTAAGCAAGGCCGAAAAGTGCATTATAGGGTCATTTAAACATGAAAAAGGGTTGAATTAGTGATGACAAGTATAGAAAAGCATGAAAGTGGGTTACAAAACTTTACAACACTTTGAAATAAGACTTGGTAAGTGATAAAAAGGATTATTTAGGTGAATTATAACAAGAAGATTCTATAAAAGTGTGAAAATGTCTTACAACACTTCACAACACCTTTACAAGACATCTGAGAAATCTTAATGATTTACAAGGGTCCAAAACCTAATGTGAACATGTTGACCACATTACAACATTAAATCTAGGAAAAATCAAGCTAAAATTCACTAGGAGGGCCTAAACATGAAAAAGTAGAAGGGTTACTTTTTTTGTGTCCATAGTTAGCCCCCACTTTAGTGAGAGGATGAACTTGCTTCAAACTTGCACTAAAGTAGTCGATCAATGCAACCAAGAGGGGGTCTAAATGCACTAATGCTTGATAAAGTGAGATAATGATACTCAAGAGGGATGATCAAGCCCCTAGGATCATGATCCCATGTAAAATAAAACATGAATGTAGAGGAACACACATGATGATGAGAAGAGATGAAAGAAAGCTTCAATTATTTTTCTAGCCCGTTGTGGATCAAATCTAGGCTATTTGTTTAAAACAAGAAATGTGTATTCACTTTAGGGAAACAAAACTTCTTTTTGTTTGTCGAGTGAGAAGGCCCAAGTATACTCAATCTAGGGCCATGAAACTTCTAGTTGTCTATGGGGTGAGAAATCCACAACATACTCACTTTGGGGCCACATAACTTTTGGTTGTCCGCAGGGTGAGAAATTTTGAAAGGTGGCTATGGGGAGAGTCATGCCTTAGAATTAGCTTCCCACTCAACCATATCAAAGTTATACGTCTTGATAACTCTAATAAGAAGCCACAAAGACAATGTCATTTCGTCCTTCATGAGACTAGCAAAGCTTTGTATGCTTAGAACTCATGAACAAATGAAATGGCACCATAGGAATGCAAGTTGTGTTATGCAAGGTGGCCATGTAAATGAAAAATGAAAAATGAAAAATAAATGTTCAAATGAGTCTTGCCTAGCTCATCAGAGGTCTTAACTCTGGGAACATTGTGCCTAATGTCTCCAAGAGAGGACCAATCAAAGAATAGAATATTCACATCTTAGGGGATGCAGTGCATCACATCAAGCCACTAAGAGGAATGCAATATGTTAAGATAGATCATGCTTATGATGGACATCACACCCAATGTCATCTAGAAAGTGAAAAACACATCGTATGAAGTAACAAGGCTGCACTAAGAACCAAGAAAAGAAATAAATGCAAAATGAATAATGCCAATGTATGCCCCAACTTTAAAGGAATTGCTACACGCTGTTTTGTGAGAACTTACTTTAAAGTGGGAAATGAAAGATGCAAAAAGAAACAAGACATGAGAGCCAACTTGGAAAGCCTCTATGCAAAGTCATATGTTTTTGAGTAAGGCTACATCATGCAAAGGAAAAGGAACAAAAGAAATAGGGGTTCCCGCAACAAAGGAACACACCAAGAACATAAGGGATCTATGGATTTGCGGTCAATATGTTGATTGCTACAATGTTTTTATGAAAGAGTTTGGAATTGTCATCATTCTCCAAAGACATAGAACTAGAAGAATGACACAAAGAGAGAAAAAACAATAAAATCCATTTTGGGTCAACATGGAGGAGACATTTCGGTCTCAACACTTTGCATCATCCCCAAAAGGAAAACATAGGCAGAAAGAAAATGAAAAGGTGAAAGAAAAGAAAAGATTTTGGGTCAACATAAAGGAGACATTTCAGTCTCAATGCCTTGTGTCATCCCCAAAAGGAAAACACAAGAAAAAGACAAAGTAAAAAGGAAAAGGGACCATTTGGGTCAACATGGAAGAGACATAGGGCATCTCAACATTTTGCGTCATCCCCAAAAGGAAAAAACAAAACAAAAAGTGAAAAATAAATGACCTTTTGGGTCAATACATATGGAAGAGACATAGGGCATCTTTACACTTTGCGTCATCCCCAAAAGGAAAACACAAAATAAAAGTGAAAAAAAAAAGAAAAAGGACCTTTTGGGTCAATATGGAAGAGACATTACAGTCTCAAGACTTTGCGTCATTCCAAAAAAACAAACAAAAAAAAAAGCAAAAACAAAAAATGTAAAGGATGACATATAGAAGAATATAGGTACAAATAGAGGAAGTGCACAAAGAGAGGGAGAATAGAAAATGTCACATCACAGGGGAACACGACACACACATATAGAAAATAAGAAAAATAAAATAAAATAAAATGCAAAAGGCTAGCGAAGAAAATGCAATTCAAACATCTAATAGGTCATCTACCTCCCAATCATGTTCAGTGTATTGTGAGGGTGGTTGACTATCCAAAGGGAAAATTGCAAGTGATGAGCTAGGGGAAGTACCAGATTCTTCACTTGGTGCAGGAAATTTATCATTTAAGCTCATGGAAGAGGAGAATAGCATATTCAAATAATTATGCACCTATTCATCTATTTTAGAGACCACCTCATTGTCATCATCATCCAGATTAATCATGATGGTAGGACAAATGGTAATCTACAAGGAAGGATGTATTAGGAGTTTGGGTTGTTGTATTTTATCATTTTACTATGATTGGGGAGGCGGGTCATTATTTATTGCTCCTATCAAAGGAAGAGGTTGATTTTCTTTGTTTTCTTCAGTTTGTAATTGATGAGCAAGGAGACGACGTTGACATCTATGCTCCCTAGCACCATAGTTTCATTTTATTCTATTTTGAAGTTGTGTGGGTGTAAGGGTGATTTGATCAACCATAGGATCCTTTTCTTCTTGAGGGGGAGGTTAAGGGTGATCCCACAAAGCTGGTTTACAATTTTTGGGAGATTCTATTTTTTGCTGAAATTACATATTTTTAGAAATTATAATGATTTAAACCTTTAAAATTTCCATTTAAAGCATTCTAATTGAAGATGGTTTGATCAAACTACCTTATATCAAAACCCCTTGGATAGAACCACACTACTTTATAACCATACCTATAATAGAGTCTCCTTTACACCTATCAAAATGTTGATAAAAAACCACTTTTGAGTTACCTTTTGTGGGATCAAATGAATTCATTTAAAATTTATTTTCTATAAGTATGTATTCCTTATTATAAGCTTCCCAAAAAGTATAATTTTAATTAAATTAAATTTTATTATTATATTTATTTTTTATTTCTAGTGAATGTAGGTTTTTCAACAAAAATAAAGCTCTTTGTTCTGCACATGTGAAAAAATAGAAGATTATAAATTGATTTTTTTAAAAAAATATGAATGCACTAGATATTGAAGTCCTTGATCTAACAAAAAAAATAAATTTTGATACATACAGAAAGAGTTGTTATACAGTTCGCCTATGTCTGAATTGTAATTAGTTTGACTTTGAAACTTTATCAAGGAAAAAATATTCAATAAAACACTATGAAACCAATTGAAAGAACTAGATATTGTAGTTAAAAATCTAAATTTGAAAAAAATGGAATTTTATCCTCCGTGGAAAAAATTTATGGGTTATACAATGAGCATCACTCCTTAAAAATTGTGTTTACTGAAAAAACTAGTTTTCGAAGGAGATGGAAAAAGAAGTGCAATCTGATTCCAAAAATTTTCAAAAAAATATATTTAAAATCTATAGACAAAATTTCACAAATCACTATTTTTCATCATCTTCAAATTCCTCATGGTTTAGCCTCTATAGGTGCCCGAAAGTGAAGATTTAGTTAGAAAAAAATAGTTTAGTGTCTAGTTTGGCCAAAAATTGTAAACCAATATTGTGGGATCACGCATAACGCAAGGAACAAAAGGAGATGAGCCAATCACTTTCTATTTTTATTTGTAAATTTTTTTAATGTGAGGAGGCATGATAGGGTTGGTTTCATTATCTCGTGGACGTTTGGATGAATGAGAAGTGTTTAGTGGTGGGTTATCTAAGTTTTTTGTTTCAAGTTCAGGTTGAAGCATTGTCTTGTCAAGGATGTGGGTGTTGGAAGTGGATGGGGATTGATTGATTAGGGACAATTCAGTAATTTTCTTTCCTTTAAATTTTTGATAAGAAATGAAAAATAAATCTTTACGAGGTGTTATGGGCTCCATGAGCTTTGGCCAAAATTATTCTAAGGAGAAGTTTCCTTTAGAAGACAAAGGGTTAAAGCCATTATGGTGAATAATGAATATGTCATTATCATGCTGAAACTTTAAACATTTGTGTATAACTAAAGGAACAAATTTCATCAAGCAAAGTCATGGATGGCCTAGCCACAGATGAAACTAATATGATTGTGGAATGATAGAGAATGTAACATCCATCATTTTATGTACTATTTTTAACAGAAGAACGACCGTTCTAATCGTAGGGCACACAAAACCATTATGTGTTTTGATCCATGCTTTTTGTTGGTCATAGTTATCTTGATAAATTTCATGTAATACCAAAAATTCCTCAGTGATCACATTCTCACCATAGGTGGGATCTATGAGTATCCCATTAGTGGGCTTGTCATTAATACACTTGGCTATGTAGAGAGGATCATCAGGAAGATTCAGAAGAATATCTTTAGAAGAGAATGTAATATCAAGATTTTTCATAGTTTTTCCCTTACGAGGGATGACATATATCACTCGTACCATTTCATCCATAGGACTAATAGAGGGTGTATGTGGAATAGGATCAGGATGTTCAATC
>VDFB02000015.1:227935363-228332587 GCA_007258455.2 Sequoia sempervirens
TCAAAGAGTTATATGTTGGTATAATATTATTTATGTTTAGATTGAGGCAAATAGAAATAATAATATTAAAGTACGGTGGAAATGTGGAATATTGGTATTAAGGATTGTTTGACTTTTGACTACAATAATCGTACTACTGTAGAAAGAATAAATAATAATTATTGTGGTAAAAATTTGTAAACTATAAATACAAAAAAGGGTAGTATAGTAATGGGATACAATTAATGGTACACATTATATTTAGTAATACTAATTTATAAATTAGAAACGTTATTGTTACTTTGTGGTACACTAATAAAATTACTATCATAAATAATGTTATTGTTAATTGGTGGAATAATAATAACATTACTATTATATTTCCAAATAAGTTTATTCTTAATTCTGATATATAGCGTTATTCTTAATTCCAGATACTTCATCCACTTATATTGCCATTTAGATTTTCTCAACTAAAGGTGAATTGGGAAAAGGGTCTATAGAGACATATAGCCAACACATCTTTCCAGATTTCCAATTTTATTCACAAGTATTCTCCCATTAATTACATCAGTTTATATCCTCTAATATTTCTTTTCATTGCAATGCATACTTTTGTAGACCTTAAACTAACGCACTTCTCATGTTACAAATATTAGGCTTACATGTGCTTGAATAAATGTGCTTTCTAAAAAAAAACGTAGTGGGTGGAATTTAATAATAGTTATGTATATAGATTTTGGATTTAATTGTCCTACTTCCTTATTGTTAAAAGGAAAATAACATCATGAATATAATCGGCATTTTAATCTATATTTATATTTTTTTAACTTGATTCTGCATATAAGCGAATTTGTATGTTTCCGTATTGGTCTATGCTATTTCTTAAAAAAGTGTAGTTTAATTTAAAATCTATTCCTATGATAGAATTTTTTTTTTTAAAAAAAAAATGAATGCAACTTTTTATTTGTTGATCTAAGGACAATATATATGACTAATTCAACTGATACAAGATCTCCCGTCATCAATTCCAAACATGCTCGTAAAGATACTCATTATTTCATTTTACAAGCATTCCTTAGTGAAGATTTTTGTTTCCATTGTGGTTGTCATTTTCCCACCCCATTTCCAAATGTCCTTTTACAAATCACACACATGCAACTTTTATTGTTATAAAATAATCACAGTTGTTCCTATTTAAAAACTCCCCAGGTGATGGCAAACTTGCACCCACCAGCAGACATTATCACAATATCTAGCAGCTCGTCTGAGGGAGACATTACAGGATCAAAAGCTACTGATGCTCCTCCCTCACCTTCAGACTCTTCTTCTGTTGTTTGGAGTGGCGTCTACAAGAGCAATGTTGCAGTCCTCGCAGAGAACATTGTGAGAGGTTGTGAAGAGACTATTGAAGATGCTAAAAAGACATGCGAAGAAGCCTTCCAAGTGGAAAACCATGACATCGAGATGGTGCAACAGGCAGTCCAAAAGTTCCATACAGCTTATTTTGTTTTGGATGCGTATTGCGACTTCCTTCGAGCAATGAAATATGATGCATTGTATGGAATGGGAAATGGTGCTAGGATTAAGGAAGATTTTCTAAAACTCCTAGCAGACATAAAGTAGCCTGTAAATAGCTTGCTTAAGATAGCTACTTGTTTTTTGTGGTTTTGGGGACAATCATTTTTTCTTTGTGACAAAACATGATGACAACAACTTATGGCTTTTTTTTGAAGATGAGGAGCATGCCTTCCCTCTTGATATGGAATGTAATACAATGCCTACTAATCATCCAACCCCTTCTTTTCCCTAGCACAACAAGCAGTAAAACCTTATATCTGGTTTTCGAATATCTACTATGTAGTGGGAAGAATGTACAACTCCTTCCCCCCCCACTCTACTACTTTTTCCCTTGGTCCTTTCCATTGTACATATGCATCAACCAATACGGCAATTGACTCAATGTATATCTATGTTCTACTTTTTTGTCTTGTTCACTCCATGTATCTTGAACCTATTCTATTTGAACTATACACATGTATCTTTGAGCTGTTGCAATCAAAACTATACATATTCCATGTATGCAACTGACTAAAAATTAGTATAGCTGATAGTAAATTGCATAGAGAGTATCTAATTTTCCTTTCCTCTCTCCACATAATGAGGTAGATGTTCATAAAAAATGTGCATAATTGAATTATTCCTAGCCATGTTGCTACTTCCACCCAACTTCAATTTAGTTGCTTGGCTCTTCTTTCGACTACTCGAATTTATCTACCAATAAGTTGCTATAGTTTGATGAAAGGGTTGTTCTATTGACTCCTTTGCACAAGTGCCTTACATCCAATACATTTGTGCAGGATTCTCTCCTTGCCTTGCACCATGGCAAGCTTGTTGACTCCAGATGCAATTAGATTGATGCATGGAGGAAATGTCACTTTGGAACCTCATGTCCAAGTCATAGCTATCTCGAGTTTTGGCTTTGAATATACGCACAACAATCGATATAGGTTGGAAATCTCTGATGGTGTGCACAAGCAGAAAGCATCATTGCCAACTAAATATAACTCCTACATAGAATCCAATGTGCTTGTACCTGGCTCCATCGTGCAACTGAACAGATACAGCTGTCCTCAAACAGCTAGCACACGGTATGCTCATGATCTATCTTCTACATGGCACATGAATAAGTGAGACCTACTCTCCTCTTATATTTTGTTACTTATACTTTATCTCGCTTTGAATATTTAGGTGGATTGTTATTGTCGACCTTGATATTGTCCACACAACACATGCTATTGTTGGGGAGCCAGTTTTCCTATGCACAAAACATCTTGAACAACTTGAGCACTCAATAGGAGAACCCTCTAGCTTGGCCACTTCTTCAAAAAACACCTCGTTCCTGAAAGACTGGCTCCTCGACGTCTACTATTTGGGGTCAATCCAATCCTACCAAAGGAGGCACCACTGACAATAACGCCTATCAAAAACTTGAATCCATTTCAACCAAGGTGGACTATTAAAGGTCGTGTAACTGTGAAGACTGATATACGTATCTACACCACACATAAAGGAAGTGGCCATATCTTCACCTTTGATATCATAGATTGTGAAGGAACTGAGACATGTGTGACATGCTTCAATGAAGCAGCTCACACCCATTGTGATAAAATTATCGAAGGAGCTACATACACATTGTTTGGAGGCACGGTTCGACCTGCTAATAGAGTCTACAACAAGCTTAATAGTGGGCTGGAAATTTCTCTTATGCCTGACTCAAGGGTTTCCCTCTATGAAGATGATGATTCCATCCCTAAAGAGCACTACTCTTTTACACCCCTCAATGCATTGGTAAGCAAAAGCAACGGTTCAAATGTTGATGCAATTGGAATTGTCACTTGTGTACATCCATGCACCACAATCAGGAGAAGAGATGGGACAGAGGTCGCAAGATGAACCTTAACAATTCTTGACATGTCCAACACAAATATAAATGTTACTTTATGGGGGTCATTAGCCGAAAAGCAGGGTGCACAGCTGCACGAGAAATACCTCATGCGTGAATCACCAGTACTTGCTATTCGAAATGGGCATGTGGCTGAATTCAATGGAAAGGTGATCAACACCTCATCCACTACAAAACTATCAATTGAACCTCAAATAGAAGAGTCAGAACAGATTAAAACATGGTTCAAAGAAAATGATGCTACCATTCAAGCTTTGACTACTAGCTCCTTTCACATGGCCCCACCTGCTAGAAGACTGACGATCAATGCCATTCATGAAGAGGCTTGAAATACAGCTCAACCTCTACAATGCATGTTGGTGGCAACAACATGATTCATAAAAACTGACTCATTTTGCTATCCAGCATGCCCTTCCCGGTCAAGTAACAAGCCTTGTAAGAAAAGACTATCACAAACAAATGATGGAAAGTGGTTTTGTGGAAAATGTAATGCAATATGTAATACCTGTGACTATAGGTATATACTTCAAGTCAAGTTGCAGGACCACACAAATATAATATGGGCAATTGCATTCAACGAAGGGGCGACACAACTCATGGGCGTGCCTGCAGACAAACTATATAGTCTACAATTTGATCAAGCTGCTGATAGAAATGTGGAAGAGGTGATTAGGAGTGTCTTGAACAAGCATTATGTATTCACATTGCGTTGTAACCTTGAAATGTACAATGCAGAGCAACGCTTAAAAGCAACCATTTCCAAGGTCGAACAACTAGATTACATTGAAGAGAATAGTTTTTTGCTCAAAAAAATCCAGGAAATTTGCAATGCAAAAGCTCCTCCCCCCATTGAGCCCGTTGTTGTGCCACAACTTGTTGTGGAACTCGTAGGCTCACCCTAGCCATACTACAGCCCCTGATATAGTTGCGATGCTCTCTTTACAAGTGTAGTATGACTACAGATGGTATGCATGGCAAAAAAAAACTGATGTTGTACATAACTATGGCAATATCTTTTTCTTTCTAAAAAACTATCATGTTAATGCCTTTAGATGGATATAAATATGTAAAATATTGTTTCTCTTGATATACAAAAAAATGCACATGTTTGTTTAGCAGCTTACATATGCACCTTTCTCTTGTGCCTCCAAATTGTGTTCCTCCTCATATTGCAACATGCATTCGTCAACCAATTAGGAATATCTTTACATGTTCATCTACATTTTGGTTATATAAGCATTTTTTTTTCATCTGGTTTTGCTATGCTCGTATTCCTGATCTACCCTGACGTGTCCAGACCCAAATATGGCAGACTCCTCAATAGGGAACAATGCAAGTGACCCATATCAAAAGGAGGTGAGAAGACAACAAAACCGGGAAAGAAATAGAGCTTACTATGCTCGCCATAGAGAAGAGATAGCTACTCGAAGGCGACTAAAAAGATTGCATGAAAGTCAAAATAGCCCCCAGCTAGCAGAAGCCCGAAGACTACAAGATTGTGAGAAAAGTCGAGCTTACTATGATCGTCATAGGGAGGAAATAAATGCAAAAAAGCGCAATAGATCTTTACAGAAACAAACATGCCTAGATGAACATGGAACAACATGCATCAACAATGATAACTTCATGATGGCGATGAAAAAATTTCGTCAAAGAATAGATGCACTGTCCAACCGAAAAACATGCATTGTATGCAAGGAATGTTACCCAGGCATGCACATCCATTCATCAGGTGCTAACGCAACTTGTAAGAGATGTTTCGCTGAGAGAGGCATCCATCGGTTCTCTGCACTCAACAACATGGACCCAGGAGAGCAACCGTTTGTTTTGAAAAGACTCACCCAAGTGGAGGAAATGCTCATTGCCAAAATCAGCCCAGTACTACAGGTAACCCACACTATTGGAGGCCAGTATAGATATAGTGGCCACACGATTAGCTTCCCGCAAGATATCACTAACATTTCAAAAGTTCTTCCACGAAGAATACAAGAGTTGGACATTCTCATAGTTTGAAGATTGCATACAGAAGGTCATTATTATGATTGTTATGTCAGTAGAAGTCATATCAGAGATGCGTTGCAATACAAAGTCAAATATGACCCATACTATCATGATGTTGCAATAAGTTTTGAGCACTTAGAGCAATTCCCTGAAGCAAGAACAAACATATCGAATATGCTACATACCCTTGAAACCAATGAAGACATGGTCGTTCCAAGTAATGAAATTGCCTCTGATGGGGATGATATTGAACGCAGCACAGTAAACACATCATCATTTATGGCTAGACTTCCAAATAGATGCTGTGAGTTAGAAATTATTAAGAAAACATTAGACCTTGACGACAACACAAACAACATTATAGACTGGCCTGAAATAAACTCATCGCCGATAAATGAATACAATACTGAAGGGTTGCTTGATATGGCATTTCCAACACTCTTTCCAACTGGAGTTGCGCTACAAATGCAACCACGAATTAGGGAAGTGCACATGCATGAGTATGCACTCCACTTAATGAGATTTCATGACCATAGATTTGGAAGGCATCCAAGGTTCCGATATTTCATGCTTAATCTTATGATGCGACATCGTAGCCAAGGGCTTGCTGTAGTTTTCATTAAAAAAAATGCAGAAGAGAACATGCCAACCACTATTGAGGACCTTCGAGCACACTTGAAAAACTTGCCTGACACACAATTAGCTCAAGAGCTCATGCACTTTGGCTCTTCAATGCGAGGCACAAGACCATATTGGAACAAATGTCGTGCTGAACTAACAAATATGATCAACCAGATAGGGTCTCCCACTCTATTCTTCACATTAAGTGCAGCAGACACAAAGTGGCCAGACCTACAATGTTTGATATCGGATGGTGCGCCGGTAGGAATGCAAACAAATAAACAGCGCTTAGAAAATGTAGTCAACAACCCCCACACCACATCATTGTACTTGCATCAGCGATTCACAGTGTTCCGTGAAGAGGTTATTGAGAAACTCCTTAATGCAAAAGATTACTGGTACAGGTATGAATGGCAGCATCGTGGCACTGCACATGTACATGGATTCCTTTGGCTCTATGACGCACCAAACATGGATAAACTTGATTGGGATGACAGTGTAGCAGTTCAACAGGCTAGGAAATTCTTTGACAGGTATGTCAGTGCTTGGAATCCCCGTGCTGCATCAGCAAGAAACAACTTGATTTTTTGATCTTTCCAAGACGATCCTTGCTTACTAGACACAACACAAATATTTGCTACAGACCCCTCTCATGACTACGAAGAGATCATAAATCGTGTCCAAAGGCACACAAAATGCAGAGAGGGGACATGCTTGCGAAAGAAAGGGAAAAAGGTAGAATTTCGATACAAAGCTCCATGGAAAGAGAAAATTATATCTACCCTATCACGTGACAACTGTGGGACAAAACAATATGAACCTGCACGGAATGATGATAGGTTAAACATACACAATCTAGAAATGATTTCAATATGGAGAGCCAACATAGATTGTCAACCTGTCATCTCGCGGGCAGTTGTTCTAAAATACATTGCCAAGTATGCATCAAAAGCAGAGAGAGCATCTGAGACTTGTACTGACATGCTAGCAAGAATATCTGCAACCCAAAAACAAGATGTCCCGGCCCTCGCAGCATATCAAAAATTCATGGCAGAAATCGTGGCAGAGCGTGATATTGGAGCACAAGAAACATGCCATATGCTTCAGAAATTGCCGCTTAATGTTTGTAATCGACCTTTTACATCTTTGAATGTTGGACGCAAAATGTTCCATCGAATAACAAGAGGTCCACATGAAAGCCATCTACAACCTAGCTACCTTCAGTCGTACATTAATCGACCTCCAGAATTGGAGACAACAACGCTACTTGAATCTGCACGATCTTTCTCGTACTCTGCGAGTCGCAAGGGATGCAAGTGGAAAGAAAGAAAGGTCAAAGCGATTGTCAATGTTTTCCCAAAGTTCTACACCATCCCAGACGAGGACTCAGACCAGTTCGAAACTTTTTGTTGGAGTGAGCTCCTGCTGTACAAGCACTTCCGAAGCTTGGAAATTGACATAGGGATAACTAAGGATACAATACTTGCAAATTGGAAGCAAATGAATACATCCAAATATGATGTATGGCATGTCCCGCGCATCGCCCCGTCAGACGTAAACACCGACGATGCAGAATCAGACAGTGAAATTGACATGGACAAAAGGGACATGCTAGAAATGAATGAATGGGAATTATTTTCGCAAATGGGCCCCTCAAACAACATCAGCCTAAATGAGCTTGACCTGCTTGGCATGCGTGAGTTTGATAGCAGCTACAGATGGGAACAACTTTCAGTGCCCCAAGAGCTTCATGAAATTGCCACACAATTTATAAACATGGAGAAAGCATGTAGCCATGAAAGGCATGCTCCAACTAAGTATGATGTCCCAGACTATACATTATCTTCCAAACAAAAACTAGCACTCACACATATTATCAACCATAGCAAACATCAGTCAAATAAACCATTACACATGATTATTCAAGGGACAGCAGGTACAGGGAAATCATACTTGATTGCTCGCATAAGAAAAGCACTTGATACTTACAATCTGCACCAGCAGCACCAGCTACTCACATTGGCTCCTACAGGGGTTGCTGCATTTAATATACATGCATCAACTATACATTCAATGCTTCGAATTCCTGTCAAAGAAATGCACCCATTGCAAGGCCAATCATTAATAACATTTCAGGAAGAGATGAAACACATAAGATATGTGTTGATTGATGAGATGAGCTTCATAGGACCAAAGTTGCTACTGAAGATAGATGCGAGACTACGTGAGGCCTTCCCGCATCGACAACATCTTTATTTCGGTGGTGTGTCAATAATCCTAATAGGTGACCTCGCACAGCTCCCGCCTGTACTTGACAAGCCTATTTACACATCACACTCAAATGCAAAAACACTATGGGACCAGTTCACGACCGTTGTCACCTTAGACACAGTGTTTCGTCAATAGGGTGAGACTCCAGACCAAAGACAATTCTGCCAACTATTGCAAAACATACGCAATGCAAAAGCATCACAAGAGGATTGGGAACTTTTAAAAACATGCACAGATAAGCATCTCACCTCTAGCGAAAAAGAAATATTCGACAATTCAATGCACTTGTTTGCTACCAATGATTTAGTTAGACTTCACAATAGAAGAATGTTGAAATTGTTAAACCGTCCAATTGCAATAAGTGCTGCAACTACCACCAGGGCTGAAGCAGATAATGCAACTACTGATGAACAGCTTGAAAAGCAGGTATTACTTTGTAGAGGGCAGCGCATCATGCTGACAACCAACATATGGACACAAGCAGGCCTTGTAAATGGAGCTTTAGGTGAAGTTGTTGAGATAGTTTACAGCCTTGGTTCCAAACCACCAGATGTTCCACTTTATGTTGTGGCAAGGATCGATAATTATAGTGGGCCAGCATGGAATGCAAATGACCCCAAAAGTATACCGATAATACCTGTATCATTGGGCAGTCGTAGGCAAATTCCACTCACAATGGCATGGGCTATTACCATACACAAATCCCAAGGCCTAACGCTATCCAGCGCAACTATCGACATTGGAAAAATAGAACGCCAAGGACTTACATTTACAGCTATATCCAGAGTGAAATCGTTGAACAACCTTCGTATTCAGCCAATGTTCTCCTTTGAGAGATTCTCAAAAATGCATAACCACCCATACACAACTATGAGAAAAGAAGAGGAAGCCTGATTACAACAACTATCTCTAAAAAGTCAAGGTGCACAACTCTTTTCCCTTTCTCCCTCATGTTGCTCTTGCATATTCTTATATCAGCAATTTCTCTTTTAGAAAGTAAATATAGATGTATATTTAATAGTTTTATAATAAATTGAACATGGAGCAATCATTGTACATTTCAACAAATAATGTTCCCACCTAACCATTCCATTTCTTTTGCTTTGCAGGCCTTGAAACCGAATGGCATATATCATAGCTCCTCACCATCAAACACCAACAATTGTACAGTGTTTAGTCCAAAAAAAAGTTCTAATACAAAATTGTTCACCAGTATTTTGACTTCTCATAGCACACATTTTGTATATCATGCACTACCAACAAATGTACTTGGCCCAGTTGAGCTATAATGTTCTTACACTTCAACCATTTAAGATAATATATTGTTTTCTTCATCCACTTGGCATGTTCTACTCTACTTAAAAAAAACCAAACTCCACTTTCCCCATGCATTCTCCCCCCCTCTCTGCCCTTCGATACACTACCATAGTATACCCTCCTATCGGCGTAACCCTTGCGCCTTGCTAAGGTGCGCTAGTATATGTTGTCCTTACTTTTATTATTTTCCTTATCAAGATTTGTAATTTTGTAGATTCACTATCAACAAATTTTTATTATTGATTATACATGTAATTAATTGGATTATAGAAATATTTTTTTATTTTAAAATAAAAAAATAAAAAGATTATAATTATTAATTGTAAGGTCTCTATGATAATCTAAACTTTATTGCTATTTAAGAAAAATCAAATAATTTTAATTTATTTTTAATAATGATTTATTTTATTTAGACTTTGCATATCTTTGAAATATGATTAGTGTAAGTACTAATAAATGATTTATTGAAATCTTTATATAAATTTCATAAATTTATTTAAAATATATTCAATTAATTTTTAATTTTAGAATAGATAACAATATTTTTTCCATTTGCTAATCACTCTTTCAATTCAAAGACTATGTTTTCTGAATTATATAGAATTTTTTGAGTGGATCTATTTTTAAGTTTTCTTTTCTAATACAAGGTTTTTAAACAAAATGTTGGATTGAAGTAAGTATATTTTTAAAAAAATCTTAAATAAATTGTTAAATACCGAATCATGATTCATGTCCATAAATTTTTTAATTTACAATATTTTTCTTTCTACGTGGGGAAAAACATGTCAAACAAGTGAAGGACTAAAGAAGACTCCATTCAAGAGTAAAGGAATTAAGAAGCCTCCAACAAGAGTGAAATTATCCCAAAAGATACGAACAAAGGATGAACATGAAAAACACCATTGAAGCATGAAGAAGCTCCAAACACTATCATAGAATGACTACTAAAATGCTAAAAGAAGAACCTTTGTTGAAACATACAATGATTAGGATCAAGAAGACAACAATCTATATGAATGCCCCCAAAGACACTACTCAAATCTGATGGAAAACCAAAGAAAACATAAAGAAATCAAAGATACAGATTGCACGAGAACCAATAGTCTAAAGAATTGATAAAGTGAAACTAGAAGGTAGCCTTCTAAATGCAAGAGTGTCCATATGGTAAGTGATCCATCTCAATGAAATACAAGTAACTAGCCACTGACGTACTCTGTATCCAAAAGTACATATGAAAAAATACTAAATACATAGCTCACTTATATGAAACCAAGGAAGCAATATCACCAGCAATAGAAACCCCCCCATAATGCTGACAAGGGAGAGTCATGATAGGAACACTGAAATTGAATGCTAAAAATAAGTGCATGAAGAAGAACCAAGAACATCTGAATGTGAAAACATGAAAGTACTATAAAGGATGTGCAGATGAAGGAACACACACATGAGTCAAGAATCAATGTGATTCACTACTGTCATGGAAGGAACACACACATAAGTCAAGAATCAATGTGATTCACTACTATCATGAAGAAACACACACTAGACAAAGGTATGATGGAAAACAAGGAAAAATATCAACCCCCCTTGGCATTTTATAGAATAGTGTAAGTACAATAATGGCACAATATTATTTCCAAAAATCCTACTAATACACAAAAAGCTGAGGCACTTTATTTCAGTGCATTTACAGATGATAAATACATGCAATGTGAGCCCGTAAGGTCCAAAATGGACTACATCTGAGAAGAAGAATTTTTGGAAAAAATAAAATAAAATCTAGAAACCAATTGCACCACTACAAATTCCGGCAATATCTTGTTTTCCCATTTTCAACATCATGTGCAAAAGTTATGCCAAAAACACTAAAGGAAACTCCAAAAAAGAAGATCTGAATTCAACTGAAAATAATAGCGACTTGAGAAAAAATATTCAAAAACTATCTACACCACTAGGAATTTCTCTGAGTCCTCTTTTTGATGATATCTTATTTTTCTGATTTGGACATCGTGGGAAAAAGTTATGGCCTTCGGAAGAACCCTGCCCTGAAAGGGCAATTACATAGTTAGCTAGAAAAAATTTGATGGCCATATGGCCATCACAGTAGAAATGTGGCATTAAAATTGATACTCAAATGGTCGTCACCATTTTTTCCCAATTGGGCTTATTTTTTTATAAAAATTACACTAATAATTTTATTAAAAATTGATTTTTTTAAAAAAATTATTTTTAAAAAGGTGGGCCATTGGTCGCCACCCTTGGGTGGTTCCCAAGGGGATGCTGCCTTTCTAATGGCAAGAGGTAGTACCCCATGGTACCACCAATGGGTGGGACCCAAGGGGCCGCCCCCTACCATGGCAGGGGGGCGCTACCCCTTAATAAAAGTGCAATTTTTTAAAAAAATAACTTTTAAAAATTCAAAAAACCTGCATCAGCCTTTAGAAAAAGATTTTAGATTTTTTTTTTTCAATTTTTTTTAAAAACGCAGAGAAAAAAATTAATATATATATTTTTTAAATTTCATCGATCTACATGTTGGGGAGGTTGTACGGCCTTCCTAGCAAACAAAAATTTTCCTTAGAGGTTCCAAACACAAAATTCAATGATTTGGCAGTCAATCTCAAGGTTTTGGGGTCTTTTGAGAGGGATGGTGAAGTTTGTTTGTGCGCAAAGTTCTCTAAAAAACTAGTTACCCCTGGATCTAGTAGAAAATGCCTTTCTTCAAACGCTCAAAGATCTAACAAACAAAAGATAATTTTTACAAAAAAAAGGTCAATCTTGACTATTTCAATAGCTTTGGATTCAATGGAGAGGTTTGATTTGACCCTGGATGCACAAGAACAAATTGCTTCAAGGCAAGATCCCTCAAAAAAGGAATAGGATGCTACAGATCTGGAGCTCTCATACCATGAAGAAGTTGATAATCCAACCTCATAGATGCCAATGAACACCTACAAATAAATAACCTATCACAAAAAATAGATCAAGAGACACAAGAATGGTGCTCTACAAAAAAGAAGCAGAAATGCATTAACCAGTATATTAGATTACAAAAGATCAATCCTTATAAAAGGAGATCTAAACCCTAAAGGTGAAAACCCTAGGAATAATAATAAAATAAAGAATGCCTAAGTTTAACTTAAGTGAAATAAAGTAAAGTTGACTTAGTTAATTAATAAATATGATTAAATTAATTAAGTAAATAACCTATTACTCTACCGATAGACTAGATATTTTTACCTTTTTATCTTTGAAATTTATGGTTAAATAAAAATGTGACATATTTATGTTAGCATTTAAACAAAATCCATGTTTATATAAATATTTAATGTTAAAAAAAAAATCTTTAATGATAGTAATTTGTTTATAAAGGGACAATATATATTTCAATTACTCATACATGCATATACATATACATATACACATACATATTATAATGTAATCTTATGTTTGTGTTCTTATGATTATTGAAATCCAACTAAACATATATAATATTGTGAAGGAAATATATAATTTTCTATTTTTTAGTCAATCAATTATGATAGATAACATTATTTTTGAAATCAATAAGCCAAAAACTACTAAGAACTTTGAAAAGAAGTCAATCTTCATTATCTTCATTATTAACCTTCAAAAATGAATAATTTCTTATGTGATGAATGCAACTACTTTTTTAAGAACTAGTGTCGATAAACAATTTTAGAAATAGGTGAATGAATATAAAAACCATGTAGTTTAAGTGAATTTTTATATTAAAAATCCTTGGTTGAAATAATGCAAAATCACTTTAGATTCATCGTGTCTCACACTTCAAATTAATCATATGTATCATGCATAGCTAGAAGGAAGTTGTATAGTAGATTATTTTCACTTGTTCACAACAATAGTTCTTATATGGCGACCTTTGATTCTTCGAGGATCTACTACTCTCATGAGGGGTATGGTCACTTTTTGTAGGAAGTTGTGTGGGGGACCACTAGTTTGTGTTTGGAGGAAAAACACTCAGGTGATGTTCTCCCTCTTGTAGTTGAATTCTAAAAACTTGGATTATCTGAGACATGATTCATGATTCCACTTTATATTATAGTATTAATGTTTTACCATTGTTCAGTTGTGAAAAATATTTTGACGTTATTAGATGGTATAACATATAATATGTGAGAACATTAAGATCTAATCTTTCTGATTCATTTCACTTAACTTGTTTAGATAAATAAACTAATTACTAAATCCAAACATTTCAAATAGATATATTAAATTTGTATTAAATATCTAAAAATATTATCAATTTCTTTTTTATTTAAAATCAATTTATTTTCTTAATAAAATAGAGGTTATTTTTAACAAAATAAACTAGACTATAATAATCAATACTAATATTTGACAATATTCAAAACCCTTAAAATCTTAAAATTAAATAGAATTCTAGAAATCTCTACAATTAATCTACTAAAAAAATCCTAGAAGTTTACTAAAAGTGTAAGGCTATTGTCATATAGAAAATTAAGCATTAATCACTTTTCATAATAAAATCAACTTATTATATCATTAGATTTATTAATAATAAAAAATAATATATTTTTAAATTGATTAAAAAATTAACTTTAATAAATTGTAAAAAAATCTAAAAAATAAAAAAATAATTATAATATTTTTAATGTCAAGACAACATATCTTAATACTATAAAATAAATTTATTTGATGTTTAGTAAATAATATTTTCCATTTTCTATAGTAACAAAGTATAAAAGGAATTCATTCAAATTTAATCAGTGTATTTTTCTAGTACTTGAAAAGAGGTATTTATCAATTCATTTTTCAATCTAAAGAAGTATTTTTAATTCTATCTTTTCAAGAATATTTGATAGAGAATAGGAATATATACACTCTAATAAATAATTTTGTTAAAATTTTCTAGTATTTTTTGAAATTAAAAATTATTTGAAAAATTATTTAAGTTAGTTTTTAATTAGGGGAAAAATAGGTTTTGATGGGACCTAAAACCTATAAAGAAGAAAGATACAAATAAATAAAAACACATACAATAAAAAAACCAGAAATTACACAAGACTACCCATGCTCCAAAGCAGAGGTTTGGAAGGGGATGTGAAACCCACAACAACCAGGTTTTGACGGGGACCTAAAATGAAAACAAAAAAGAATGAATACCTAAAGGAACTTGTAAACAATGATTTTGGATTGCTTAAATGCTTTGAGCTCCTTCTAGGGTTTTTCACATAAAAGGAGAAAGAATTGGGGTCCAAAATGCAAGTTTCTACACTCAAGATTAATTTAAATAAGATGTAATGTTCTAATTATGATGTAATAATGCATTGATCTAAAAATAAAATGATTTAATGATGCAAAACCTAAGAAATGCATGTTTTTTGGAAAACACATTGTGATATGCAAAAACACCTAAAAGTGCAAGTAAATGATGAAATAACTAAACAAAACTGGAGAGGTGCACCTCAAATATGGAATTTGATGTGGAGAGGTTCTCAAATCCTATAGAATTGACTGAAAATGTTGTTTGTGACACTTACACCAAGCTAGGCGAATTAGTCCCAGTTTTGGAAAAAACTACTAGAACAAGAATCTGCCAAATGGGTATCCAAAAATGCAGAAACTACTTTTCAAGCCTGGTAGTGGGACTAATTCTCCACTGGTGGTGACTTAGTCCACTTTCATATTTTGAGAATCTTTGGATAGGATCCTATAGCTTCAGGTCTACACTTGCTTTTTTGACATGTGTCTAATCTTGATTATGTAGAAAATGGGATAAAAAGAGTCTCCAAGGTTGAATTAGGTCTTTTTTGACTTGAATGAATTTGATGAATTCTTGACCACTTTTCAACACCTATTTCTTTGACAAATCTATTTACAAAGCCTACAAACACACATGCAAAGAGGGGAAAAATGGTGAAGGGTTAGAGTATAGGGGTTTTCCTTGGTCAAACCCCACTTTGGTAATCAAACCCTAGATAGTGAAATGAAATGAGAAGAGAATGATAAAAATAGAACATGTAATGTTATAAACGAACCAAACTCTTGATGTATAAATTTGAAGATATGGAATGAAGTGCTCCAATGGATGACTTGATTATGCTTAGAGTGTTTGAATGCTTGAGAATGATTATGTTAATTGCTTGAATGAATTGAGAGATGAAAAATGAGGATAAAAACCCTTATTTATACTTGATTTTACTAAACTTTCTAAAAATAACACATCACAGTCTGACCTCAAGGGTTCGAGAACAAAATCCTGCTAGAAAACTGAAATAATTTTCATTTTTGTGTCAAAAAGGACTAAGTCACCCCTATTGGCAACTTAGTCCCACTTAAAAAAATTAAGTGGGTGTCAGGAATTAAAAGGCATTAAATGTTGTCTAACAGGAATATCCTCAAAAACAAACTTAAGCAAGGCCGAAAAGTGCATTATAGGGTCATTTAAACATGAAAAAGGGTTGAATTAGTGATGACAAGTATAGAAAAGCATGAAAGTGGGTTACAAAACTTTACAACACTTTGAAATAAGACTTGGTAAGTGATAAAAAGGATTATTTAGGTGAATTATAACAAGAAGATTCTATAAAAGTGTGAAAATGTCTTACAACACTTCACAACACCTTTACAAGACATCTGAGAAATCTTAATGATTTACAAGGGTCCAAAACCTAATGTGAACATGTTGACCACATTACAACATTAAATCTAGGAAAAATCAAGCTAAAATTCACTAGGAGGGCCTAAACATGAAAAAGTAGAAGGGTTACTTTTTTTGTGTCCATAGTTAGCCCCCACTTTAGTGAGAGGATGAACTTGCTTCAAACTTGCACTAAAGTAGTCGATCAATGCAACCAAGAGGGGGTCTAAATGCACTAATGCTTGATAAAGTGAGATAATGATACTCAAGAGGGATGATCAAGCCCCTAGGATCATGATCCCATGTAAAATAAAACATGAATGTAGAGGAACACACATGATGATGAGAAGAGATGAAAGAAAGCTTCAATTATTTTTCTAGCCCGTTGTGGATCAAATCTAGGCTATTTGTTTAAAACAAGAAATGTGTATTCACTTTAGGGAAACAAAACTTCTTTTTGTTTGTCGAGTGAGAAGGCCCAAGTATACTCAATCTAGGGCCATGAAACTTCTAGTTGTCTATGGGGTGAGAAATCCACAACATACTCACTTTGGGGCCACATAACTTTTGGTTGTCCGCAGGGTGAGAAATTTTGAAAGGTGGCTATGGGGAGAGTCATGCCTTAGAATTAGCTTCCCACTCAACCATATCAAAGTTATACGTCTTGATAACTCTAATAAGAAGCCACAAAGACAATGTCATTTCGTCCTTCATGAGACTAGCAAAGCTTTGTATGCTTAGAACTCATGAACAAATGAAATGGCACCATAGGAATGCAAGTTGTGTTATGCAAGGTGGCCATGTAAATGAAAAATGAAAAATGAAAAATAAATGTTCAAATGAGTCTTGCCTAGCTCATCAGAGGTCTTAACTCTGGGAACATTGTGCCTAATGTCTCCAAGAGAGGACCAATCAAAGAATAGAATATTCACATCTTAGGGGATGCAGTGCATCACATCAAGCCACTAAGAGGAATGCAATATGTTAAGATAGATCATGCTTATGATGGACATCACACCCAATGTCATCTAGAAAGTGAAAAACACATCGTATGAAGTAACAAGGCTGCACTAAGAACCAAGAAAAGAAATAAATGCAAAATGAATAATGCCAATGTATGCCCCAACTTTAAAGGAATTGCTACACGCTGTTTTGTGAGAACTTACTTTAAAGTGGGAAATGAAAGATGCAAAAAGAAACAAGACATGAGAGCCAACTTGGAAAGCCTCTATGCAAAGTCATATGTTTTTGAGTAAGGCTACATCATGCAAAGGAAAAGGAACAAAAGAAATAGGGGTTCCCGCAACAAAGGAACACACCAAGAACATAAGGGATCTATGGATTTGCGGTCAATATGTTGATTGCTACAATGTTTTTATGAAAGAGTTTGGAATTGTCATCATTCTCCAAAGACATAGAACTAGAAGAATGACACAAAGAGAGAAAAAACAATAAAATCCATTTTGGGTCAACATGGAGGAGACATTTCGGTCTCAACACTTTGCATCATCCCCAAAAGGAAAACATAGGCAGAAAGAAAATGAAAAGGTGAAAGAAAAGAAAAGATTTTGGGTCAACATAAAGGAGACATTTCAGTCTCAATGCCTTGTGTCATCCCCAAAAGGAAAACACAAGAAAAAGACAAAGTAAAAAGGAAAAGGGACCATTTGGGTCAACATGGAAGAGACATAGGGCATCTCAACATTTTGCGTCATCCCCAAAAGGAAAAAACAAAACAAAAAGTGAAAAATAAATGACCTTTTGGGTCAATACATATGGAAGAGACATAGGGCATCTTTACACTTTGCGTCATCCCCAAAAGGAAAACACAAAATAAAAGTGAAAAAAAAAAAGAAAAAGGACCTTTTGGGTCAATATGGAAGAGACATTACAGTCTCAAGACTTTGCGTCATTCCAAAAAAACAAACAAAAAAAAAAGCAAAAACAAAAAATGTAAAGGATGACATATAGAAGAATATAGGTACAAATAGAGGAAGTGCACAAAGAGAGGGAGAATAGAAAATGTCACATCACAGGGGAACACGACACACACATATAGAAAATAAGAAAAATAAAATAAAATAAAATGCAAAAGGCTAGCGAAGAAAATGCAATTCAAACATCTAATAGGTCATCTACCTCCCAATCATGTTCAGTGTATTGTGAGGGTGGTTGACTATCCAAAGGGAAAATTGCAAGTGATGAGCTAGGGGAAGTACCAGATTCTTCACTTGGTGCAGGAAATTTATCATTTAAGCTCATGGAAGAGGAGAATAGCATATTCAAATAATTATGCACCTATTCATCTATTTTAGAGACCACCTCATTGTCATCATCATCCAGATTAATCATGATGGTAGGACAAATGGTAATCTACAAGGAAGGATGTATTAGGAGTTTGGGTTGTTGTATTTTATCATTTTACTATGATTGGGGAGGCGGGTCATTATTTATTGCTCCTATCAAAGGAAGAGGTTGATTTTCTTTGTTTTCTTCAGTTTGTAATTGATGAGCAAGGAGACGACGTTGACATCTATGCTCCCTAGCACCATAGTTTCATTTTATTCTATTTTGAAGTTGTGTGGGTGTAAGGGTGATTTGATCAACCATAGGATCCTTTTCTTCTTGAGGGGGAGGTTAAGGGTGATCCCACAAAGCTGGTTTACAATTTTTGGGAGATTCTATTTTTTGCTGAAATTACATATTTTTAGAAATTATAATGATTTAAACCTTTAAAATTTCCATTTAAAGCATTCTAATTGAAGATGGTTTGATCAAACTACCTTATATCAAAACCCCTTGGATAGAACCACACTACTTTATAACCATACCTATAATAGAGTCTCCTTTACACCTATCAAAATGTTGATAAAAAACCACTTTTGAGTTACCTTTTGTGGGATCAAATGAATTCATTTAAAATTTATTTTCTATAAGTATGTATTCCTTATTATAAGCTTCCCAAAAAGTATAATTTTAATTAAATTAAATTTTATTATTATATTTATTTTTTATTTCTAGTGAATGTAGGTTTTTCAACAAAAATAAAGCTCTTTGTTCTGCACATGTGAAAAAATAGAAGATTATAAATTGATTTTTTTAAAAAAATATGAATGCACTAGATATTGAAGTCCTTGATCTAACAAAAAAAATAAATTTTGATACATACAGAAAGAGTTGTTATACAGTTCGCCTATGTCTGAATTGTAATTAGTTTGACTTTGAAACTTTATCAAGGAAAAAATATTCAATAAAACACTATGAAACCAATTGAAAGAACTAGATATTGTAGTTAAAAATCTAAATTTGAAAAAAATGGAATTTTATCCTCCGTGGAAAAAATTTATGGGTTATACAATGAGCATCACTCCTTAAAAATTGTGTTTACTGAAAAAACTAGTTTTCGAAGGAGATGGAAAAAGAAGTGCAATCTGATTCCAAAAATTTTCAAAAAAATATATTTAAAATCTATAGACAAAATTTCACAAATCACTATTTTTCATCATCTTCAAATTCCTCATGGTTTAGCCTCTATAGGTGCCCGAAAGTGAAGATTTAGTTAGAAAAAAATAGTTTAGTGTCTAGTTTGGCCAAAAATTGTAAACCAATATTGTGGGATCACGCATAACGCAAGGAACAAAAGGAGATGAGCCAATCACTTTCTATTTTTATTTGTAAATTTTTTTAATGTGAGGAGGCATGATAGGGTTGGTTTCATTATCTCGTGGACGTTTGGATGAATGAGAAGTGTTTAGTGGTGGGTTATCTAAGTTTTTTGTTTCAAGTTCAGGTTGAAGCATTGTCTTGTCAAGGATGTGGGTGTTGGAAGTGGATGGGGATTGATTGATTAGGGACAATTCAGTAATTTTCTTTCCTTTAAATTTTTGATAAGAAATGAAAAATAAATCTTTACGAGGTGTTATGGGCTCCATGAGCTTTGGCCAAAATTATTCTAAGGAGAAGTTTCCTTTAGAAGACAAAGGGTTAAAGCCATTATGGTGAATAATGAATATGTCATTATCATGCTGAAACTTTAAACATTTGTGTATAACTAAAGGAACAAATTTCATCAAGCAAAGTCATGGATGGCCTAGCCACAGATGAAACTAATATGATTGTGGAATGATAGAGAATGTAACATCCATCATTTTATGTACTATTTTTAACAGAAGAACGACCGTTCTAATCGTAGGGCACACAAAACCATTATGTGTTTTGATCCATGCTTTTTGTTGGTCATAGTTATCTTGATAAATTTCATGTAATACCAAAAATTCCTCAGTGATCACATTCTCACCATAGGTGGGATCTATGAGTATCCCATTAGTGGGCTTGTCATTAATACACTTGGCTATGTAGAGAGGATCATCAGGAAGATTCAGAAGAATATCTTTAGAAGAGAATGTAATATCAAGATTTTTCATAGTTTTTCCCTTACGAGGGATGACATATATCACTCGTACCATTTCATCCATAGGACTAATAGAGGGTGTATGTGGAATAGGATCAGGATGTTCAATCTCTTTATGAACAATCACCACATAATTGTTTTGAGTTTCACTGGTTTTGATGAATGACACGTTATGTTTAGGCACGGGATTTGTAAAAATTTGCAAATTTTGATTGGGTGGAGCAATAGATGTGTTTCCTTTTACATTAATGTTTGAAACAGATAGACAACTAGAATCAACGAGGTCTTTCTCTATGTGTTTAAGATGCTTACATTATTCTATGTCATGTCCATTTTTTCTTTGATAATGGAAATAAGCATTCAGTTAAAAGGTTGGAGGCATAGATTGAGTTGTATCTAATAGTTTAATAGGAGGTAAAGAAATCATTTGTTGCTAGATAAGTTGGGTCATTGTGTTATGAGGAGTGTCTGGTAATGGTGTAAACTATCATTTTGGATTTCCATAACTATAAGGTATCACAACTTTAACAACTACTACTTGGTTTTAGACGGGTTGAGGCGATTGTTGAGGAGGAGGATTGAATTGTAAAAACACTTTGTCTAGTTTGTGAAATGGCTGTGAATTTTTTTGAATTGCTACCTGTTCAAATTTCTCAATTCAGTTGGAAGTGGACTTTGCATCATGACTACTAACCAAATTGTGATAATCAAAAAGGGTTGTGCACAAGTGCATAAAAGAGGGAAATTTCATCATGGTTAATCTATCTTGAATTGGACTTTGCAAAATTTCAATAAATATCTTTTGGAGATGAGGATCAGGAACCTTAACATCAAGTTGCGCATAAAGTGACTGATAGCGTGAGATGAAATCAATTACTTTGTCATCTATATTTTTTTGCATCTCATTAAATCAACCAATGTCTTCTTTGGAGTCATATGAACTTGAAAATTACTTATCAATGCATGAACTAGTTAATTGAATGAATTAATTGAATTATTGGGTAAGGATGAAAACCATTCTAGATAAGATAGTGTCTTTTAAAGTCCTAGGAAATAGTTTGGCCAATAGTTTATCGTCAAGGAAAAAGTCACTGCATAAGGTTGTATATGCATTAACATGATTATTAAGATCACCCTTTCCTCCATACTTCTCAAATCTAGGCATTTCTATTCCTTGTTGCATCGCTGTTCTTAGGATTTCTAAAGATAGTGGGCTGCTATGAATATAATAGGTAGGTGAGCCATTCTTGTTTTGGTTGATGGTTGATATTTTTTTTTGCATAGAGGAGGTAGTTTAGAAGAGTTATGTGATGAAAGGGTCAGTGTAAGTGGGATGTGGTTGAAGGGAAAGTGGTGATCTGGAATGCATGTAGTGGTAGGGAAAGTGAATGGAATGTGAATGGATGGTATGGTGGAAAAGGAGAGAACATTTGATGCCACATAAGAATTAGGAATGCTAAGAGGGATAGTCAAAGAAGGAATCACATTGCTAACTTGTTGCATTGTCGTGGTGACTTGTAGAATGGTGTAAGTAGGTATGGATGCTACTATGGAAGGAGGAGGGGTGTTAAGTCCTCCTTGTCTAACCACAGTGTTTGCTAGTTGAGATGTGCTAGAGTTAGAAGGAGCATGTTTGTTGTATATCTCAACAATTCTTTTCATAACTTTTAAACCATCATCACTTTCAATCAACCAATGAATTTTGTCTATAATAGGTATCACAATGGTGGAATTTTCTTCAAGAAATAAATCTTGTTGTAAATGTGCAAAATCCTCACGAATACTAATGACATTATCTTGCAGGATTTGATCGTTTTATGTGTCAATTTACATATTATTGGAAGGCACATTATTGCTAAAGGTAGGGTCCATGCCTAATGTACTATTGTCAACACTAGGAGTAGTATCTCAAGACAACCCAAAGTCCAAAATGAGTGTGCTATCATGGGATGCCATGATTTGGGAACTTCTCACTAAAGTATTAGCAATAGGACACCAAACACTCATCCTTGAAGGTTTTGAAATGCAGGTGAATTGAAATGCAAGGAAATGAAAAGAAATAAAATGCTAATAACTACAATTCTAGAAACTGTAACAAGAATAATAAAAAAAAACATAAATGTGGAAAATTCCTAGAAAATGCTAGAAATTACAGTGCAAAATGTGCAGAATGACTAAGTCACCTAGTGTAGCGAATTAGTCCCAGTGATGATTTTTTTTAGTTTTTTAAGAAATTTTGAATGTAATTTTATATCTTTCGGATGCATAGATGCATCTATAGTATGAAAATGCAGAATTTTTGTTTTCTTCAACATAAAAATGATGCAAAAATGCAAGCTATTTGAGCTTTTCACTAATGCAATTTTTAAAACCCTAGGATGCAATTCAAACAATGCAATAACTAATGCAATGCTAATGTAAATGAGACTGAGGATGCAAGTGAAATAAAAAGTAAATATGTTCAAAAATTCATGTTCACCAAAATGTAAACAATGATTTTGGATTGCTCGAAAGCTTTGAGCTCCTTATAGGGTTTTTCACCTAAAAGGGGAAATAATTGGGGTCCAAAATGCAAGGTTCTACACTCAAGATTAATGTAAATGAGATGTAATGTGTCTAGTTAAGATGTACTAATGCACTGATCTAAAAATAAAATGATTTAATGATGCAAGACCTAAGAAATGCAAAGTGCTAGAAAACACACTATGATATGCAAAAACACCTAAAAATGCAAGTAAATGATGAAAAAACTGAACAAAATTGGAGAGGTTCACCTGGAGCATGGAATATGATGTGGAGAGGTTATGCAATCCTGCAAAAGTGAATAAAAATGTTGACTAGGACACTTATGCCAAGCTGGGTGACTTAGTCCCAGTTTCGAGGAAAACTTATCGGAATAGGAATCTACCAAATGGGTATCCAAAAATGTAAAAACTAATTTTCAGGCTTGGCAGTGGGGTTAATTCACTACTAGTGGTGACTTAGTCCACCTATAGATTTTGGGAATCTTGGGACAAGATCCTATAGCTTCAGCTCTACACTTGCTTTTCTGACAAGTGTCTGATCTTGATTCTATAGAAAATGGGAGAAAAAGAGTCTCCAAGCTTGAATTAGGTCTTTTTTGACTTGAATTACTTTGATGAATTCTTGACCACTTTTTAGCAACTATTTCTTTGACAAATATGCCTACAAAGTATGCAAACACACATGCGAAGAGGGGAAAAATGGTTAAGGGTTAGAGTATAGGGGTTTGCTTTGGTCAAACACAACTTTGGTAATAAAACCCTAGATAATGAAATGAAATGAGAAGAGAATGATAAAAAGATAACATGCAATTTCATAAACTTACCAAAATATTGATCTAGAAATCTAAAGATATGCAATGAATTGCTCCAATGGATTACTTGATTATGGTTAAAGTGTTTGAATGCTTGAGAATGATTAAGTTAATTGTTTGAGTGAATTGGGAGATGAAAAATGAGGAAAAAAACCCTTATTTATACTTTATTTTAGTAAAGTTCCTGAAAATAACACATCACAGATTGACCTCAAGGGTTAGAGAACAAAATCTTGCCAAAAAATTGAAATAATTTTTATTTTTGTGTCAAAAAGGACTAAGTCACCCCTATTGGTGACTTAGTCCCACCTAAGAATATTAAGTGGGTGTCAGGAATTAAAGGGAATTGAATGTTGTCTAATGGGAATATCCTCAAAAACACACTTAAGGAGGGTTGGAAAGTGCATTAAGGGGTCATTTAAACGTGAAAAAGGGTTGAATTAGTGATGACAAGTCTATAAAAGCATGAAAGTCGGTTACAAAACTTTACAACACTTTGAAATGAGACTTGGTAAGTGATAAAAAGGGATTATTTAGGTGAATTACAACAACAAGATTCTAGAAAAGTGTGAAAATTTCTTACAAAACTTCACAACACCTTTACGATAAATCCTAGAAGTTTTAATGATTCACAAGGGTCCAAGACCTAATGTGAACATGTTGACCACATTACAACATTAAATCTAGGAAAAATCAAGCCTAAATCCACTAGGAGGGCCTAAACATGAAAAAGTAGAAGGGTTACTTTTTCCATGTCCATAGAACCAAGCAACAAGAAACCACCATAATTAGCTAGGTAATAAGGTAGTGAGACTGCAACTGTAGCGCAAAAAATGTATCCCTAGAAATTTTAACCCTCATTTGGGTCTTTCTTATGGATATTGTCCTAGTTTTTCCTAGATTTATTGTTGTAATGTGGTCAACACATTCACATTAGGTCTTGGACCCTTGTAAATCAATAAGAATTCTATGATGTCTTGTAAAAGTGGTATGAAGTGTTGTAATCCACTTTCACACTTTTCTAGGCCCTTTTTATTATAATTCACTTAAATAACCTCTTTTTATCACTTACCAAGCCTTATTTCAAAGTGTCATAAAGTGTTGTAACAAACTTTCATGCTTTTCTAGGCTTGTAATCAATAATTTGACACTTTTTTATGTTTAAAAGGCCCTTTTATACACTTACATGCCCTACTTAAGTGTGCTTGAGAGAATAATCCCATTAAACATCAATTAATGCACTTTAATTCCTAACACCTATTAAAAATGCCCTGGTGGGACCAAATCACCACTTGGGGTGACTTAGTCCCACTTGGCTCAAAAATCAAAATTATTTCAAAATTCTAGCAGAATATTATTTCCTAATCCTTAAGGTTGGCCCGTGATGTGGTATTTTTAGAAAATTTTGTATAATCATGTATAAATATAATGTTTTCCTCTCATTTTCACCCCCAATTCATTCACTCACTAATTCATTCACTTAATTATTCAATCAATTATCAAGCATTCACTTTGGCATTATCAAGTCTATATCCATTGGACTTCTACATGCATATCTTTAGATTTCTATTTCAAGGGTTTGGTGAGTTGTAGCATTGCATGTTGTTCATTCCTCATTCTCCTTTTATTTCATTTCATTTTCAAGGGTTTAAATACCAAATTGGGGTTTGACCAAGGTAAACCCCTTTTCACTAACCCTTAACCCTTTTCCCCCTCCTTCCATGCGTGTTTTGCAAGTCTTGTATGAACATTTGTCAAAGATAAAGGTGTTAAAAGGTGTAAAAAATTCATCAAATTCTTTCAAAGTCAACAAAGCCCTAAAAGAATCTTGGAGATCACTTACAAACCAAATTCTGCAGATTTGGATTTAGAAACTTGCCAAGAACCAAAGTGCAAATAGAGAGCTATAGATTGCACTTTCAAATTTCCTAAAACCTGAAGGCAGACTAAGTTACCATCAGTGGTGAATTAGTCCCACTTCAAGGCCTGGAAATTGTTTTCTATAGATCTAGATACCCATTTGGCAGAAATGGGCTCCTGAGCAGTTTTCTAGATCTTGGACTAAGTCGCCTAGCTTGGCGTAAGTGTCCCAGTTGGCTAGAAAATTAGATTTTCTAGAATTTCATAATCATCTATGGTCTGCACCCTGGACTCTATCATTTTCCAAGTACACTCTTTCTATTTGGCTTCTTTGTTTTGTTTTATATTGTATTCAATTGATCTTTCTACATATCACAATGTGTTTTCAAACATCTTGCATTTCTTTAGTTTTGCTTTAATAATTCATCTCTTTTATTAGTTCTTTGCATCTAGGGAATTCTATTTAGATATATTTCAATCATATTTTCATTAATCTTGAGAACAAAATAGATTTTTCGGGATTCTCCTTTTAGGTGCAAAACCCTAGAAGTGTAAGAGAGTGCCTATCCCTAAAAAATTATGATTTAGTAACAAACCATCTACTCAATAACCTCATCACTATTTCATAATAAAGAGGGTAGCAAGAGCTCCAAATCGAATAAAAAAACCATATGGTAGTAAAAACCTCCTTGAAACACCATCCAAACCAACACACCAACTAATTCTCCACCTCTAAAGGATAGACCTCCCCTCTATAAG
Source organism: Sequoia sempervirens (assembly GCA_007258455.2). Taxonomy (NCBI): domain Eukaryota; kingdom Viridiplantae; phylum Streptophyta; class Pinopsida; order Cupressales; family Cupressaceae; genus Sequoia; species Sequoia sempervirens. Next base: position 227,962,032 of record VDFB02000015.1, read on the forward strand.
AGAGGATTACATTAGCATCCTTTCCCCCAAAGCCACTTCTCTCCAACAACCTTAGCCTCCACCTCAATAGGAATAATAGAAGAGGAAAACATAGAAGATAACTTCTAACCATGTCAACAATAACCATATCTAGCTCAAAAGGAGAGGATTTCACATCCATTAAAATAATCTTCACCTTAATAGAAGACTTGAAATGTAGAACACAAGAGAAAGAAAACACTCTAATGCAAAGGAAAACCATAATATCCCTTGGTAGCCATGGCATCAGGGACCTCAAAAAGAACTTTGAAAGCAACCCAACCAATAGAAAAAGGGCACCCTCCTACCACAATATCGATGAGGACAAAAAATATAACTCAACCATCAATAGAAAAATAAGAACAAAGGTAGAATAAGATATATTCATCTCCAAGACCATCTGATTCAAGAATAAACACCATCCAACCAATAAGAAAAACTTTAGGTGCATAAAATAATTCATTATGAACAACCCAAACAACATACAACAAATCAAAAGTAGGAAAGGCACCACTCCCAAAAGCGCACTCAAGCCATGGGTTGTGAAACTGGTAACCACCACAAGTCACACCTGAATGCAAAAAATCTCCTACAGTAGAAAAATCACCAACACTAGCCACAAAGAAGCTCTCTTTTAAAAAAGGAATAGCTAGGAATATAAAGAAGGCCCAAAGAGCAGCCCAACACACAAGAACAATTCATGAAAAAAAGAATAAAATTCTCCAAAAAGGAGTAAGAGAGCACCCCTTCTAGCCAAAAGGAAACTAGAGAACATCAAGTAATACTGGGAATGAAAGAGAAGCATTGAACTAGTCCCAATCAACAATAAAAGACTCAAAATTCCTAGAAGAGCCTACAAAAGGTGCACCAGCCACCAAGATATCTTAAAGATGATAGAGAAAATCCCACTCCCTAAGGAAAAAAAGATAGTCAGTAGCCCGATGCACTCCAAAATGGAAGAAACCGAAGCAAAAATCTTGGGAGAAGTAGCACCTAACTTCCACAAGAAGCTCACAACACAATTGAGGAAAGGAATACCACACACACAAAAGGAGAAAATAAAGTAGGGAGTGTAAAACCGAAGGAGAGAAGACCAAGGCCAAAGGCAGAAGGGTAAGGAAATCCAAACCTATAAAGAAGGACAAATGAGGCCAAAAGTAGCAAAAAATCCCCCAAAAGTCATCCTTCTAAAGGATACTCCAACCTATTTGGTGTGGAGCTTGATCAGTCTCCAAGTGGGAGATTGTTGGTATGTGGCAACTAATCATGCTATACTATACACTCTTCATGTATCCTCACCATTGTCACCGAAAAAGAAAAAAATGACTTTGTAAAACCTTAATTTTGGAAGATTCTAAAAAGCTTTTTATAAGGGGTTGGGATGGGAGTTATAGTGTGAAAAAAGGTGTTTACTCGTGAGATTGTAATAATTTTTGCACTGGATAATAAAATCAAGTTACAATATGAAAAAAAGGCGATTACTTGTGAGATTGTAATAAGTTTTGCACTAGATAATAAAATCATTAGATGGCTATGGTTTTATGGATGTAGCCCAGATTGGGTAGACCATGTTAAATTCTCTATGTTGTCTTGTTTCTACAATAATTTTCTATGTGTTTTATTTCTCTATTTTATTGATCAAATTTGTATTTAATTGTTAGATATTTTGCTTTTAACCCTAACACAACCAAGGCCAACCTAGGTGACACAAGGGAAATATCGACGAAATCACCCCAAGACCAACACCCATGCACCAATGGAAAAAGATAAACAACCATTGAAGGTCACAAAACCACCAAGCCATCTAGATCTCCATCATCTTTTTCCTCCTCTCAACCATTATATTTGAAATTTCCCCCATACCCTTTCCCTCTCACCACTCCCAACTCAATAGTTAAAACTTATTTAGTTTAGTTATATATAGAAATGATAAGTTATATTTATTTTTCATGCCCTAATAGTTTTGCTAAGAAAATCAACCTTTTTTTTTTGAAAACAAGTTACTTAACGAAGGTATTTATCTCTGCAAGTGTTCAAAGTACTTAATGTAGTCATGAAATTAGTTGTACACTTTTGTGCAAGCACCTCTTAGCCAAAATATGGAAGTTAACTCTCTAGGATTTTTTAAATGGTCACCACTACATCTTAGTTGCAACATGCCACCTTGTACTCTACTAGTGTTGACTCTGTTAATATTAGTCTTGGTTTGAGTAGGGTTTTCTTGTAAGACTAAGGTTTAAAACCAACATTTGACCAAATATTAATTTAGGAGAAACTTAGATTAGATAAAGATTATTAAGGGTTAAATATATGTTGAGTACTAAGGAGATTAAATACATTTAAGTAGATATTGTTCTAGTAGTTTATTTTATACACATGTGGTTAAATAATATTAGACTCTATTTCAATGAGTTAAGACGTTATCATCTTTCAAACCTTAATTATCTAAATTTACCTTGATAAATTTAACCTTCTCACCTTGAGGTGAGTTAAATAAATTAGTCATATTTTATTATAGGGGTCGTCTCAATCCTATTATTGATATTCACTAATTAATGTAAATACACATTAGGTTTAATTTAATATTGGAAAACCCCTTAAGTCCCAAGAAGAACTAACTATACAATTTATCAAGTTACCTAAATTTGATCATTATATAATATTACATACATACTTATCCGATTATTTGAAATAAGGTGGAATCATCATATTTCTTAGGTTGATCAAATTACTCTTATCAATGGTTTAAGTTAGAACCCTTTAATAGAGGGGTAGTTAAGTCTCACCTCATTAATTTACAAGGGTTAGTCATTTCCCTGATTTTGACTAGGTTAAAATCAATCTAAGGGCTTGTAATGATTACAATGTAGCCATTCAGGTAGAAGAGAGTTGGCTCACATCAAGTGATATAACAAAAAATAAGTGCAAGACTCACAAGAAATGAGCCAGGAAAGAGGAACAAACTAACAATGATTTTGACCAAAGCATGGAATTGCTATAAAAACCAACTTCAAATAAATAGAGGTAGAAACAACAAAGAAAACAAATGTAGAAAACACAATAGTCCTAAGATAGGAAGAAAACAAGCAAAATCCTAGAGCTTAATAGAAAAATATTCACTACCAAAATGGGTAGAACTAGGAACCCAACACCAATCTTAATCTCCACCTCGATAGGATAAAAATAGAAAACTAAAAACTAAGGAAAAAAAAAACCATTACTACAACTCCAACTTGCTACCAGTTGTGTGGTTTCACAACATGTCCCAAGACTATAAAACATGGGGTCCCAAGTGAAAACTAATGCTTATGACAAGTGTTGGCTAGAGGAAGAGATCACTAGAAGGTAAAAGTTAAAGGAAAAATTTCTAAGTATTTCGTGATTCAAGAGTACCAAGCACCAAGAATCGGGTATCGGGAAGCCATAGATTTAAAATTTAAATGCAAAGTTTCAGGTAAAATGTTCCTATCAGAGAGTAAAGTTCGAGTAAAATGGATGTTTCAGTAAAGTTTGAGGTATGGGAAAATTTGTTGATAAAATCTAAAGTATCGAGTATTGGGTACCAGGTGACAATGTTAAGTTTAAAAGTAGATGTTTAATGTTTCCCCAAAGTTCCAAAGGTCTAACAACCCGACTTGGATAGAATAATTATGCAAGAATATGATATTTTTAAAGCGCGATATTTATGATGATTTAAAATGATGATTTATTTACAATGATTTTCTTTTCATGAGAATCTTATGAATGTTTTAAAAGGGATTCAATGTGTGGAATTTGTACTTGCAGGAGAAGAAAATTGTAATGCAACATTTGGGTATGGAAGGTTAGGAAAACTTGGATCGTAGATAGAATCATATCTAGATCAAGCAATGTATTCAGGGATGTTATGCAAAGGAGGATCTTGAGTCATTAGAATATGAGAAACATTGGTATTATGATTGTGGTGAGAGAGAGCGCCAACCTTTGGTGTGACCCATTCCTGAGAGTAGAAAGCCTAGGGAAGAACCAGGATATAGGAGCAAAATTATAAAGCAATCATTCTAAATATATGGAAAATTTCCTACATACTACCCAGATTCAAGTTATTATCCTGGTGATAATAAGAAGAAAAAAGAGCCAAAATATATTAATGTGCTAATGAAGGTTGACATCTTTTGACTTTGTTAGCAATTGTCTTGTCAGTTGTCATATTCCACATTCCTTTTCATGAATCATCCCTTGGATTTCCTCTCATATTTTTTTTTATCTTCCCTGTTTCTTGTTCGTATAAAAGACTAGAAGATGTTCCATTTTAAGTTAAGTTCAAAATTTGTGGATTTCGGAAGAGCCAAAACTTCTTTATGTTTTGTTCTGTCTTCCTATTTTCTAAATCATTCTGGATTATAAACTTGTATGAGCATAGAACTAATCAATATCAAAGCTAATTTGAAAGCAACCAATTTTTATCTTTTGTAACTAGTTGTTTGTTCAGCTGGACAAGACTGAATGCTACATCGTTTAAGGGTGCATACAAAACTTACCTAGTGTCCAAATTAAATCCCCCTTCTTTAAAACCTCACACCATTCTATGCCTAGCTATGAAGAAATATGGTGGTGTATAGAGTGGTACGCTTTGATTTGGTTAATTCTTTAGGCATGCATGGATAATAACTGAGAGCTTTTTTATTTTTAAAGTATTTTTTATGCTTTATTTTAGACTAGATGTTTAAATTTCAAAAAATGTACCAAAAAAAAGAGATGAATGAATGAAAATTTATTGTAAATCTTTCATTTACATTGTATTGTTGAATTCTTAAAGCTAAATCTACTTAAGTTATATCAATTTCTTTTGGAATTCATGAGATATTATTGCATATTTGTTGATTTCATGGAATTGTTTGAGAATATCTTTTACCAAACCTTATGATTGGTTTTAGAACTAGAAATTACCATTTACTCCTCGTGATTAACAACATTGTCACAACAAGTTACATTGATGTGAACCTTGTATGGTCAAGAACTTACTTAAACGAACCTTGGGATTAAGCTGAGTCAACCTGAAGATTTAGGTTGTTTTGGTTTAGTCTTTCAAGTAAGGATAGGTTACCATAGTATATTCATGAGGATTTATTTGCACTATTGGTGTTCAAATAACATCGTGATCAATAGGAATTGGCGCTAGGAGGGCCTCATATCTTTTCCCTTTGGTTTTGTTAGGAATCAATATTAGTTCCAGGTTTAAAATTTTCTTGTAAGATGATAGTCTATACAAGCTAGTAGTAAGAACATGGAAGTTGATAAAATTTGAGGAATCTTAAACTAAAGATTACATCCTTTGAATTTTTTCACCTTTGGTAGGGTCACTGAGTGTAGAATTTATGATACAATTGATGATGGTGAGCTTGATTGTGAACTTTTTTTGACTAGAGTAAGTTTGGCTATGCATAAAGTGATTTTGTTAACAAAAGAGGTTTTGAGTGTTAGAAGAAAGGAACTGTTAATGAGAAAAATCTCAAATTATGATAAAGTGCATAACCCTAGTGAAATCAAAAATATAAAGAGCTTAATTGCTAAATCAAAATGGTTTGTTAACTACAATTGTTATGAAGAAAATATTAAGATTTTTTAGGAAAATAGGAAAGAATATCGAGACTTGGAAATACCACACTAAAAATGAGGAAATAGAAGTGGCGAGTCATCATTCCTCTCACACATGGAAGATGATCATGAAGTAGAAAAGTGGGAAAATAACGTGGGGGATGCATTTTTTTTGCTAGAAACTAAAAAATCCCAAGTTTAAAAGGGAAAATTTCTTGATCTCATGCAAAAAACATAATATCAAGTTTATATTTTCTCTCTTTGATAATAGTCTAAACTATGTTATTGCTTCGCCTAACAAAGTTAAAAGTGAAGATAGGGCCGAAGACTTAGAGAGGAAGAAAATCAAGAAATGAACACTGTTGTTCATGGAACTGAACAAAATAAAGAAGAAGACCATGTGAATTGGGGCTGGAGGAAGACAAAGTATGGAGGAATCTACAAAGGTGTGTGCAATTGACTTTTAATGAGGTCATTTTCATACATATAAGATAATTTATTGGTAAGTATGCTTTTCAATTTATGTTTATTAAACATAGAAAATTTAAGATAATTCATTGTTGTAGTAGGAAATTTAAAGCCTATTCAAGTGAATTTGAAGATGAACCTATTGTAACTTGTATGAAGAATAAGTTATGAAAATAGTGATAGAGATTAATGTAAATTGGTTAGTTAGGGTTAATTGTTGCTTAGGGTAATTTTTTTTAGTTGGTTAGGGTTAGTTTTATTTCATAGGGTTTGTTTTGTTTCATTTTTTTTGTTTTTTGTTTCATTCTTTGCATTAACATTTTTTTCTTAATTTAACACACACATGAGAATAAATTGAAATATTCTAGAAAAATTACATTGTGAAATGAAAAGAAACAAAATTATGCATAGTAAATACACACTTAAGTACAAAAATGAAAAAAAGCTTCATGTATACATGTGTATATTTTGTCTATAGATGGAAATAAAAAATTTCTCATTGTAAAAGAGTAAAAAATAAAAAGGGAGGAGTTGAGCTATAGGAATAGGGGGACCAGTTAGTCAATCTAGGAAACTTCATCCATGAGAGAAAAATATCGTAAGTAGGAATTTCCTGGTGAGTGCCATAGTCAGGGGTATGGAGGTCAATCAGAAAGTGCCAGAGGGGAAGTGCTTCTCCTCATTCCAAAAATTGAGGGATGTCATCTGCAGAGGGGATCCTGATGCCTAGGTGCACAACAAATAGGATGTAGTCCAAGTTCCCCAAGAAGGTAGGTCACACTATCATATTTGCAGCCCTTCAGACTTCTTCAATAGAGAGGCAAAGATCTAGGAGTGAGGTTACAAATCATGAAGCCAAGTAAGAATTAGCTGGTAGTATGATCTAGATTTAACAAAAATTTCTTTGGGGACCAAGTGCATATTTGGTGCAATAAAGCCAAGAGTCTACAAAAAGAAAAAATTGTGAAGTTGTTGGGTAATTATGCAGCCCATGAAGCCATTTTGGCAGTGAACGTAGGTCAAGCAAATTGGAGTGTCCATGGCCTTGAAGAAAGCAAGCACAATTACAGTAGAAAAGCTAAGTGATAATTCAAAAGGAAGAAAATGTGAAGAATTTGAAATAGAAGTACTTATTTTATAGAAAACCATGGAGTTGTAGTACATAGTTTCCTAGAGCGAAGTCTTGGAAAATTTAAATTGAGGTGGCAATCAAACGAGCTTATCTAGAGTGGAATGTTAAATCAAATTAATTCTAACATAATTAGTTGCAACTTTCTTTGAAGTTTTCCAATACATTTCCAGGAAATTGAAGATTTCCAAATTAATGGTTGTCATTGCATTATATTTTTTTGAGTCGTATTAATCATGAAGGTGTACATGTGTGCAATGCAAAAAGGAAAATCAAGCTGGTAAGGTAGCACACATCAACATCTGGGAATTGAAAAGAAATAATACGTGTGTGTTAAGGCATGTGAATTAAATGAAAAGTATTACAGTCAAAATTAAGAATCATGATGATAATTATGATGCATTAATTTGGTACAACATTGTCAAATTGGAATTGCTAGTTGAGTGTTTAGCAATTTCCATAAATTAAAGATGGAAGGGTAGTAATTAGTAGTTCTAAATTTATATTTAATTTGTTGATTCAATTGTTTGCTACTAAATTTTAACTTATGCATATTTTTTAACATATAGTGAATTGCAGTTAGCTAGGATTTGGCATAAGGGTGGTAAAATTTAGTTGGAAAGTCACATTTACATGGAATAATTAAATGAGTTTTAGCGAATTGGTTAAATGATGAAGGGATTTGTATTGAATGAAAAATAAAAAGGTAACCTTCACCACCACTATAATTCCCAACCTAATAGTGGGCTTCACTTCTTGCAAGTTGAAGAAAATGAGCTTATATTACAATATCTAAAAAAATGAGTATCAAGGAAATATCCAAAGAGAAAAATTCAACTCTTTAGGCAATTACAATATCTCTACCAAGGCTATGGATGCCTGGTTGGCAGTAGAGCTATGTTTGGGGGAATTACAGAGATAACCTTGCTAGGGCTAAGGATGCTTGATTGGTAGGAAGGATCGATCCATGGTTGGCTTTGTAAGACTAACAAATTATGTAGTTCAATGTCAATGAACAAGTTTTTTCACCAAGTTCCAGAGGCTGGAACCAATCAAAGCACACACTGGTACTTTCTAGAGAAACTTTATTATCTTTATGTCAGAATCTAGGTGAAGGTAAGTTGCTATTGTTTTGAAATATGTATAAGTTGAGATTTTTAGTAGGTAATTTAATATTGAATTTCTTTTAAATTTGGTTTTATTAGTTGCAAGTTGTTGTTTAGTCTCACAACACGCCCCAAGATTGTAAAACTTGGGGACCCAAGTAAAAAATAATTCTTATGGTAGGTGCTAGATAGAGGAAGAGATCCTTGGAAGGTAAACATTAAAGGAAATATTTCTAATTATTATGTAATTCAAGAGTACCAAGCCTTGAGAATCAAGAACCAAGAAGCCAGAGATGAAAAACGTATATGCAAAGTTTTGAGTAGAATGTTGTCTGAGAGTTAAGTTCTAGTAAAATGGAAGTTCTTGTAAAGTTTAACGGTTGAGAAAATTTGTTGATAAAAGATGAAGTGTTAGATATCGGGTAGCAGGTGACAATGTTAAGTTTAAAAGTTAGATGTTTAATGTTACACAAAGGTCCTAAGATTTGGTAACCCGACTTGGATAGAATAATTATGCAAGAATATGATATTTTAAAAGTGTGATATTTATGATGATTTATTTACAATGATTTTGTTTTCATAAGAGTTTAATTAATGTTTTAAAAGGAATTTAATGTGTGGAATTATACAATGCAACATTTAGGTATGGATGGTCAGGAAAATTTGGATCATAGATAGAATCATATCCAGATTAGGTGATGCATTCTAGGAAGTTATGCGATGGAGGAGCTTGAGTCATCAGAATACCAAAAACCATGGTATTATGAATTTTGTGATAAAAAGCACCAACCTATGGTGTGACCCATTCCCAAGAGTAGAAATCCTAAGGTAGAACTAGGATGTAGGAACAAAATGATAAAGAAATATTTTTTAATAAATGGGAAAGTTCCTACATACTATGTAGATTCAAGTCATTATCCTAGTTATAATAAGAACATAAAAGACCCAGAAGATATTAACGTGCTATAGAAGGTTCACATTTCCTAACTTAGTAATTCTCTTGCTAGTTGTCATATTCCATGTGTCGTATCATGATTCATCACTTGGATTTCCTCTCATGTATTTGTCTTATCTTCCCTAGGTGTCTTGTTCCTATAAAAGACTAGAAGATGTTTCATTTTTAAGTTAAGTTCAAAATTTTTGGATGTTGGAAGAGCCAAATTTTCTTTATGTTTTTTTTTTTTTTTTCCCATTTTTTGAAAATTTATGGATTACAAACTTGTATGCACATAGAACCAATAAATATGATCAAAGCTAATTTGAAAGCTACTGATTGTTATCTTTTGTAGCTGGTTGTTTGTTCAGCTAGACAAGATTGTATGTTGCATCATTTAAGGGTGCATATAGAACCTAAGTAGTGTCCAAATTAAATTGCCTTTCTTTAAAAACTCACACAATTTTATTCCTAGTTGTGATGCAATCTAGTGATGTATAGAGTGGTTTTCTTTGATTTGGTTAATTCTTGTGGCATGTGTGGATAATACCCATGAGATCTTTTATTTTTCAAGTATTTTTTATGCTTTATTTTACATTTGATATTTAAATTTTAGAAAATATACCAAAAAAGAGATGAATGAATGGAAATTTATTGCAAATCTTTTGTTTCCATTGTATTTTTGAATGTTTAAAGCTAAATCTACTTAAGTGATATAAAATTTGTTTGGAATTCATTAAATATTACTACATATTTGTTGATTTCATGGAATTGTTTGATGATCAACATAAGAATATCTTTTACCAAACCTTATGATTCCTTTTAGAACTAGAAATTACTATTTACCCCTCCCGATTAACAATATTGTCATAATGAACCCTGATGCAAACTTAGTACGGTGAAGATGTAACTTAAATGAGCCTTGGGATTAAGCTAGGTTTTCCTAGTCAGTATTTCAAGTAAATATAGGTTCCTGTAGTTTGTTTGTGGGGATCTATCTGCACTATTGGTGTGTGACTGACATTGTGATCAACACTACCATCAATCAAGAGCCAATAGCTAAATAGAAAAATTTCACCTATTTCCTTTCAATGCAGAAAATCACAATCATAACCCTTAGCTCCAACATTAGGAAAAAAGGGAGGAGAACAAAAATGAGGCTACAAGATCCCCTTTTCAATATTTCACAAACTCTCGAGTAAAAGGAAAACTCCACCTCAATACGAGAGGTCTTCACTAGATAAAGAGAAGTACCCACTAGAAAAAATAGAATTCCATCCATACCAGTGAGAACAATCTCCACCTCTATAGGAGAAGTCACCACCTATAGGTAAAAAGGAATACACCAAGAATTATAATAGAAAATAGAGGCTAGGATGCACCAATCTAATGTCATTCCCCAACACCAACCAAATCACTAAGAAGATAAGGTTCTTCAACCAACAGAAACAAGGAACATCCCACCCAACCAATCAAAATACAAGAAAATACTGTGAGAAATCAACACCAAAAACGTAATATGGAGTTCCAACACCACCAAAAAAAGAGAAGAATATCACCATTTGAAGCATGAGCAAGAAAAAAACAAAAAACTCTAGTGATAAAAATGTTCAAAATTTTACTAGGGACATACTCCAAAAGCTTCCTGATAGTCCTCTCTACATAGCTGGCCAAATCTATGATAAGCCCACTAATGGGATATTAATAGATCCTGCTTGTGGTGCCATTGTGATCACAAAAGATTTTTTAGTATTACATGAACTATATCATGATGATTACAATAAACCCACTGCATGGATTAAAACACATAATGGTTTTGCATGCCCTATGATTGGATCAATAATGCTACCCTTACAAATAGGACCTAAATATTTGGAAGTCGCAATCTCAATTATTCCATAATCTGACCAATTTCATTTGTGGCTAGGCCTCCCTTGGCTATGCTCAATGAAAGTGGTCCCATAAGTTGTTCATAAGTGCTTGAAGTTTCCACATGACAATGAAATAGTCACCATACACCATAGTGGCTTTAATCCTCTATCTTCCAAAGGTAACTTCTCATTAGAAGCCTTTTGGCCTACACCTATGGAACCCATTACCCCTCGCAAGGATTTACTTTTCATAGCTTATGAAAAGTTTAAAGCCAAAAAGATAGCCAAATTATCTCTTTGTAACTCATCCCTGTCCACTTCCGTACCTCCTATCATAGAAAAAACCATGCTTCAACCTAATTCTAACTTTGAGCAACCCATACAACCTCCTGAACAATCACCACTTGAGATTTCCCCACCATCATTTAAACAACCAAGGGAATATGAAAAAATCCTCACTTAGCCTCCTCACGTTAAACAAGTTTACAAAGCAAAAGAGAAAGTGGTTGATCCATCCTCTTTGGTTTCTACTATTCTTCCCTCTTTGGAAGTAGTAGAACCTATGATGATTCAATCCACTCTTACACCTCAACAAATCCAAAATAGAATTAAATGGAACCGTGGTGCTAGGGAATGTAGGTGTCATCGCCGTCTCCTTTCTTGTCAATCTTGCATAGAAGAAGATAAAGAAAATCAACCTTTAACTTTGATAGAAGTAATAGATGACCACCCTCCTTCTCCTGACCTGCCATAGGGTAGTCTAGTACAACAATTGTAGCAAATTGACCCAATTCAACAACCTCAGCTTTTGATACATCCATCCTTAGAAATAACCCTTCGTCTACCTATTTTCATAAATCTTGATAATGATGATGATGGTGATCATGATTTAGAAATTTCCAAAATCGATGAAGAAGTGCATAATGATTTAAATTATTTATTTTCATTTACAATGAGCTTAAATGAAACATCCTCTCCACCAAGTGAAGAACCTACTACAACTCCTGGTTTGGCACTTGCAATTATTCCTTTGGACAGTCAACCTCCCTCACATTACACTAAACAAGACTGGGAGGCAGATGACCTATTAGATGCTTGACGTGCATTTTCCTAACTAGCCTTTTTACTTTTCTTTTTCATGTGTGTATTGTGTTCCCTCGTATTGTGCATTCGATGTTCTCTCTTTGTATACTTCTTCTATTTGTACCTCTATTCTTCTATTCGTCATATTTTGTCTTTTTGTATTTTTGTTTTGTGTTTTTCTTTTGGGGATGATTCAAAGCGTAGAGATTCCCTATGTCTCATGTAACGCCCCACCATGGTTTCCATTAAAACAAAACAAAAAGAACAAATTAACCTAATTTTTTTTAAAGAGATTCGATTACATAACTGTCTTAAGGATTCCAAGACAATGCTACATAAACATTATAAATAAGATCAACACATCATAACATAAAACATAAGTACAAATTAAATTCATGAATGATCCATTTTTCAAAACTTTATACAATTAGGTTACAAATATTTCCAGATTACATCCTGTTAGATTTTTAATAAATCTCAATACATCATAATGATGATACAAGAGTACACTCATTATCATGAGGTAAATATACAAAAGCGTAATGATCTCATCATAAATAACATTCATATTCAGGAACTTGTACTCCATCCACTGTCACGAACAATGAAGTAACTGGAACCAACTATAAGTATAGTATCATTTGTAAGAATATCCAAGGAAGGTATAGAATGGTTTCCTCCCAACCACGTGAAACCCAAAGGTCCACTCCCTTTATGCTTGGAGATAATGGCAGGTCCACAAAACAAGAATGCATAACAATACATTTACGTGTCTTACATTCACATAACAACATAACAATATCAAAACATAATGAACAAAATCCTAGAGACAAAACACAACTAGAGATAACTCAACACAAAGGATCACAATCATGTAATAGGCAAAGAGTGGCATCACACTGTCGGGATAGGTTACCTTGGTGAATCTTCCTAGACTACCGGCCCTCTCCAAGAGTTACCTTGGCAGTCTCTATCGATTCCTGACCCCTAAGCAAACTAGTGTGGATTCGTTCCATCTTTCAAGAAGACAAGATAGGTGACTAGCCATTCCAGGCCTTCTCAACCTTACCTTAACCTAAACAATTGTTAAGACGAAAGGTGAGGCATAATTTTTTTTGAATTAATGTTTAATTCTAACCAACCCCTAGTACATTAGTTACGTTTCCACTGGATTATAAAACCTATGATAGGTTACCCTGACAACCATTTAGGGTTTCGGCCCCTACCACAAGCCATTCTTCCTAAAAACATGATGAAACATTAAAATACCAAAGGCAACTGATATACACATTAACCAAACCATGAGAATACAATTCTCAATTACATCTTAGATCATTGAATATTTAAATAAAGTCAAGGTAACAAATAATTTATGTGCATGGCTAAAGTCTCAAACTCATAGATAAATACTTTAGAATCGACATTTATTCTCATAGTACAAAATGACCTTCAAGCCTCTGGAAGAATTAAAAATTCCATAATATAATCCACAACAACAATTAAAAGACAACTTAGAAATAATAACTTTTTGTTATTTTATTAAAATGTCAATTTGACCATTTTCATAAAGTAAAAATAAGCATTCCTAATAAACTATTTATATATCATATAGATATTCATTTTCTCATATATTAAATAACTCCCATAAAAATTTTAAATTAACTATAATTTTGTGAGACAAGTATTCCAATACTGCTAGATTCATTTGTCGTACGTAATTCAAATAAATATTTTCAAAAATATATTTAAATATTATCATGCAGTCTTATCTACTCATTTAATACCTATAGTTAACATGGATTAACTTTTGTCCCACATGCATTTCATGCTAAATATAAGTATATAAACTTTCATTCAAGATTAAATCCCCGTAGCACTAATATTTCATCTCTAGAGTTGACTAAACCATATTTAGTGTCAACTAAAGGGAAATAGGCCGACGATATCAATATAAGTCATAAGAATAACCGCCATTGCATGAACTACAAATGTGTATTTAATTCAGGGTCTGAGATAGATGATGAAAGTAACAAACGTCCAAAGCATTCAAGTCACATGTAGGGACTATTTAGTAAGGGATAATAATTCTAGAATTCAACAAACTGTAGGAGATAGGTAATGGAAACTGTCCACTTCAAATCGTTTTGAAAGGGGTTTTGTCCACATATCATACAACCATAAGACTCCTTCTGCTCATCGACCGGTGCCGAATTTGGGAGTAATAATTACAATTATAAATAATAGAGATAGGCAACCAAAACAAAGACATGTTAAACTTTCACAAGTGCTACACATGATTAATTTTCAAATATAACTGGTATAATTTATATAATAACTCAGTGAGTCAAGACAGATTAGATTGAAATTCTTTAGGTGTAGAATCAACAATTCTCATAATGAATAAATTATGGCTATTAATTTTAAGAAGCTATAGTTTGAATATAAGAAGATTTCTATCTATTTATCCACTGCTATGGCCACTCAGATAATACGGTATGTACAAGAAAATTACAACATTAATAGTGATCTGGTGACTAAACTATTTTCAAATACATTTTAGGCAATAATCACACCTCATCATGAAGAGTACGTGTATTGAGGAAAATAATTTATCAAAAAATTTAGGAAGTAGATATTAATCTATGTTTTCAAGCGTTGCAGTTATAATAGGCTGCATATAGGAACAAGGAGTCTATTTATGTCTCTAAATATTATTTCTTCTAGCGCTGCAGAAGAGACAAAATACCAAAAGGACTCTGGAAGCTTATCTTTTAAAGGTTCGTACCCTTCAAATTTCAAATGTTGCAGCTGTTACAGGTGCCAACAACATTAGAGAGGTTATATAAATCTATACAACCTAAGTGATGCAGCGATGGGAGATTTTCATAAGAATCAAGGAATATATCATATGCCATTTCTATTCAATCTAAATTGTTTAAAAATAATTCTAGGATGCCCATGCCAATATCAAGAAGGTCATATTTTGAAGAGAAGGGGAGACAATGGAAAATGATTTACTGAGAAAGAAGAGTAGTCTCAAGCATCAATAATTCATACCAAAAAACATGAAAGGTTGTCTGGACATTTAGCTTCCAAGAAATCAAAATTTCACCTAAAATAATTCACTGATGGCATTGATTTAAAGAAAGAAACATATTATTATTTACAAGCTGTAATTTCGTAAAGGGCAGTCTGACATTTTAAAAGTAACGATAGCTCTTGTTTATAGTAATCATATAATGAATTGTTTAATATAACTATATTTCAGTAAGTCTTATATATCTTTGTTTTTCTACGATTCTCTTTAAACTTGAAAATTTGTTCTAATTATCTCTCATTTGCATGCGTAGGTTTGGTAAAGAGTTTATTTTTCCACAAAAAATTACTCAAGAATTTACAAGAAAACTAAAAGAAGAAAACCTGATTAAGCCTGATAGCTTAATTGAATTAAATTCTGAAGTTTCTGTCAATCCTGATCAAACACTAGCTATTTGATGAAGAAATCCAAGACAATCCAATCCAATAATACACTTGTAATTCAAAATTTAAGATGAAAACTTTTCCAGAACAATTGCCATGCTAAAATTATTCCAGAATATTTTCGTGAATTAAAAATTGCAACCCCCAAAAGATTTTAATGCATTTAATTAACTCTCAATCATGAAGCTTAAATGATAGTCAATTATGCATTCAAAATTGATCAATCAGTTCTAACTTACCCTTTTAACTTCATATCACATTTTCAACTCCAATACAAAATTCCATAACATATTGAAAACAACATCTTTTTAAAATATCTATGTTCCATGTAAATCACATTTGCACAACTAAGTCAACAATTATATTTAATTAAATATTTTACAAAATTAACTTTCACTTTAAAAGTAAATAACTTATTTAATTTAAATTAATAAATTAAACCACAAACATAACCATAAGCATTTAATCAAATACAAATATATTAATAGATAATCATTGAAATTAAATACTAAATTCCCAATTAAACAATATAGACAAGTACAACACAACATAAATGGACTAGAGAACAAGGAAGGGTAACAAAGAGGTACTCATTCAATAAAGAACGATGGTTCAATAAGGACCTGTCATGACCTCAAGATCAACATAATTTCATCGGATTATGGTACACTTAGACCTTACAAGCAGGTGGAGCCAATACTCGATATCTGTATCTGCATGAAACATAATTGTTAAACATATAAACTTATATTAGAAAACACACCGTGAAGAAGAATTGCAGCATAGCAGGGTACTCACAAATGAGTAATACTTCACTCTGTTCTTCACCAAAACTGACAAACAACATATATCATAAACAACCATTTCAACATGATAACCACATAAAAACTCATAAGCAACATAATCCATATCATGTACGTGTCTATCACAATATCATCACACAAACACAACTAGATAATCAAGATGTCAAATGTATCATCCATGGAGTGTAAAAACAACATAGTATCATAATCAAATAAAACATCTATCTATCAAACTAAATCAAACTAAAATAGAGTGTCACAATCTGGAGGGACACTACATCTCTTCCATGTTGACAAAAAAGGTCGTTGTCTTTTTCTCTTTTTGTTTTGTGTTTTCCTTTTGGGGATGATGCAAAGCATAGAGATGATGCAATACATTGAGATCAAAATGTCTCCTTCATGTTGACTCTAAAGCCTTTTCATTTTCTTTTTCCTTTTTTTCATTTTCATTTCTCTTTCACTTGTGTTTTCCTTTTGGGGATGATGAAAAGCATCAAGACTATAATATCTCTTCCATGTTGACCCAAAATGGACTTTCATTTTCCATTGTTTTCGCTCTCTTTATGTCATTCTTCTAGTTCTATGTGCTTTGGGTAATGATGATAGTTTCAATCTCTTTCATATAAAAAAATTGCAGCAACAAACATACTGACCCCAAATCCATAGATCCCTTATGCGTTTGGTGTCCTTTCTACAGGGTAACTCCCTTTCTTTATTTTTCATTTTTCTTAACATGACGTAGCCTAATTTCGAAACATATGACTTGGAATAGGCCTTTCCAAGTTTGTTCTCATGTCTTGTTTTTTTTTTACCTTTTATTTTCTTCTCTACTTTATATTAATTTCTCACATAAAGATGTGTAGAAATTCCTTTAAAGTGGGGGGCATACATTACCATTAAATCATTGGCATTCTGGGTTCCTAGTGTAGCCTTGTCATTTATGTGACGTGTCTATCACTTAGTGCATGACATTAGGTGTGATGTCCTTCATAAGTGTGATCTATCTTAGCATATTACATTCCTCTTGGTGGCTTGATGTGACACATTGCATCCCATAAGTTGTGAATATACTATTCTTTGATTGGTTCTCTCTTGGAGACATTACACATAATGTTCCCTAAGTGATTGACCATGCATAAATTGAACAAGATTCCTTCACACATTTTACATTTTATGTTTTACACTTTTTGCATTCATTTTTTTCACCTTGCATAATACAACTTGCATGACTATGGTACCCCTTCCCTTTTTTTCATTTCATTTATTTTGCTTTGTGGTTTCTTGTTAAAGTTATCAACGGGAATAACTTTGTCATGGTTGAGAGGGAAGCCCATCTAGTGGCATTAATTTTCCCCATAGCCACCTTTGTGTTTTGTGAGTGCATACCAACTAGCATATGTATCTAACCTTTTGGGCCTTCTCACCCCATAGAAAGCCTAAAATTCCATGGCCCCAAAGTGAGTACATATTCTCTTTTTCAAACAATCAGCCTAGATCTCTTTTCACATCTAGTTGGATTGACGATCGAAGCTTCATAAAATCATTTCAATACTTGTGTGTTCCTTTGTTCTTATGTCTATTTTTCCATGGGATCTTCATCCAAGGGGCTTGATCATCCCTCTTTATTTTTTCCATTCCATCTTATTAATGTGAGAGTATTTGAACCCTCCCCTCAATGTTCATGGCTACTTTAGTGTGAGTTTGAAGCAAGTTCATCCTCTCACTCAAGTGGGGACTAAATGTGCCCTAGAAAAATGGTTCTTTGCCATTTTCATGGCCTTTAGGTCTTTTTACATGGTGTTGGAACTATGATTCTTTTATTTTATGTTGTATCATGGCTTGAACATGCTTATTTAGATACTAAAACTCAAAGAACGATGTCTTGTGAAGGTGTTGTGAAGTGTTGTAAGAAATTTATACATTCTTCTAGACTCTATTTAATGTAATTCACCTAAAAATAACCTTTTCACTCCTCAAAAACTCCTATTATGAAATGTTGTAAAGTCTTGTAACAAGCTTTCATGCTCTTCTAGGCACATTTTCACTATTTACACCCTTCTCATGCTTTATTTTGTCTCTTTATGCCCTCATATGACATAGTTAAGTGTATTTTTTCATATTATCCTAAAAAATAACATTTAACAAAACATATTTCCCAACACATGTGTTTAGGTCCTACGTGGGACCCATTTGCCATGGGTGGTGAATGAGTCCCCCTTGCCCCAAATTCAAAATATTTCAAATTTCCTTTTAGGATTTTATTCAAAATAACTTGATGTTGGTATGTGATGAGGTGTGAATGGATACTAAGGCACAAGAATTGTATAAATAAGTGATCTTCACCTCATTTTACATCTCCTACAATCTCCTCACTCATTCAAACATTCAATTATACATTTCAAGCACTTTACATCAACAATTAAAGCACTATTCAAGCACTTTGAAGCAACCCTTGACGTTACTTCAAATTTGCAACATCAAGAGTTAGGTGAGTTGTTAGAATTTCCATGTTATTATTTTATCTTTCTCTTTCATTTTATTATCTTTTCAAGTGTTTGATTACCAAAAGTTGGGTTTGACCAAGGCAAACCCCTATTCACTAACCCCTAATCATTTTTCCCCTTTTTCTTGTTTGTTTGTAGCCCTTTGTTTGCACATTTGATAGGTTATTAGGTGTTGAAGAGTGATTTTCAAGTCAATTAGGTGCTTCAAGTCAACTTAAGTCAAAATCAAGTTTGGAGAAACTTAGTTGTCCATTTTCTGCAAATTTGACTTATAACAACCTAACAAGCAAACATTCTCAGATCTAGTGTTGCAGAATTGTCTCCAAAATTTTCAAGAATTTGGGGGAGGATTGATTCACCACCTGTGGTGAATGAGTCCCACCTTAGGATTGAAAACTTGAGTTTTGTTTGATTTTAGATCCTAACAGATAGAAACCAGCTCTCGATAGTCTTTTACCACTAGGTGGATTGATTCACCACCTTGGGTGAATGA
Organism: Sequoia sempervirens; assembly: GCA_007258455.2. Classification (NCBI taxonomy): domain Eukaryota; kingdom Viridiplantae; phylum Streptophyta; class Pinopsida; order Cupressales; family Cupressaceae; genus Sequoia; species Sequoia sempervirens. The sequence continues at coordinate 227,981,498 of VDFB02000015.1, forward strand.
GTCCCACTGTGAAAAATTAGTACAATTCATCAGCATCCAAAACACCCTAGAATCATCACACTTTTCCTAGGTGCACTTTGTTTCAGCCCATCTCTTTCTCTTCTGCATAATTTCTTCATTTACATAGTTGTTTGCATATCACAATGTGTTTTCAAAAATAGTTGTAATTGCACATTTGCATTCATTTTCAATCACCTATATTAGTCAATTGAATTTATTTAAGTTCATTTACATCACATCACATCACACGCATCTTAATTTGAGTGATAAATTAGCATTTTTGGCTCTATCTCTCTCCTTTTAGGTGAAAAACCCTAGAAGTGCAAGAGTAGTCCATAGGGTCCCAAAAATCTATGTTTTAGGATGTAATTGGGTATATATGCAATAAATTTTTGAGTTTTTGTATGGATGAGAAGTAAGAAGTTGTAAATCAGGTGGAAGAGGTCTCATATTGTGCAAACATGTGAATTTAGAGGTGTGAGATTAGAATAAGAGTAGAATTATTGAATGACTACTAAGTAGAGAATTACTTTGTATTCAGAACTTCATGGGAACTAAAATTTAGCACAAGGAATGTGCACTTTTATCAGTTCACATTTTGGCTAAGTAGCCATCTTTATTTTGTATATATCTCTAACTGTGAGCCTTATAAGGAAAGTATGTCTTGGGAATGGGCCCCTATAATATACTATATCTAGATATAATATATTGTGAGGTAATCCTCACCATGGTTTTTCCATTTTTAGGTTTTCCACATAAAAATCATGGTGTTTATGTGTTATGCAAGCTTGTGAATGTTTCATTCTTTCATTCTTTATTTATTTTACTATGTTTTGATGTTCGGAAAAGCTAAATTCAAAATTTTAATAGAATATTGATTCACCCCCTTCTCCTAGTATTTTGGGAGTTCAAAATTTGATATCGGATCTTGGTTCCTTCCAAAAAGCATAACAGTTGGAGGAATATCTTGTAGTTTGAACACATGAATAACAAAAAGTGTCCTATTCATCTAAAAGAAATTTCTTCAATTGAATATGAAGAAGATGAATACATGTTTGAAAAATAACTTAACGTTGCTCTTGAAGATCTTGATAGAGTTAAAATTGAGAAAAAAAATTTGAAGGAAAGTCTAGGAGAAGAAAATGAATGCATCAAAAACCGGAGAGAATAAATCAAGAAGGTTAGAGAAAGACATACTCAAGTTAATGCACATTTGAAGCATTCAAATGAAGAAATCACTAGACTAAAAGTGAAAATAGAAGAAAAAGGGAGAATTGAGGAATGCCTAAATACATTGGTATAAATCAATACTGAATAATTCTTAAGACTTGAACAAGAAGTGGTAAATATCACATCAGATCTGGAAAAGGAAAGAATCTATAAGGACAATTTGAAAAAAAGTACTACAATTCTTGATGAATTGATCACAATACAAAAGAAATCTAAGGATAATGGTGGTTTGGGACATGAAGAAGGATAAAGTTCAAGGAAAATTAGAATATTAATAAATTTGAAAATTAGAAGAAGATTCAAGGCAATGGAAGAAAATTCAGAAATCAAAGAAGTATTGCTAGAAGACCACCTATTAGACAACCAAATGCTCAAAGGTACCCATATTTCAATGGTATGTTTTTTTCATGAAATAGATTTGGACACAAGATAATAAAATGTAGAAGTAGAATAAAATAAAATGTTGGATCCTTCTTCCGAAAATGTTTTGCATGCAATAAATTTGGACATAGAGCTACTGAGTGTAAAAGTTAGATGATGAATAGATTTAATACTGGTAGAATCTTTCAATGTTTAAATGGCTATTGTTATACATGCAATGTATTTGGACATAATTCTAGCTAGTGTAGATCAAGGATGAATAGAAGTTAGTTTGGTCAGAAAAATGTTGTATGCTACTTTTTCAATAAGCCTGGACATATTTGAAGAGTCTACAAAAGAAAAAACAAAAGATAGCCTAATCTAATAAAGAGGAATGAACTTGTGAAGGAAGTTGATCCTACTAAAGTTAAGAAGGAAGTAGATAAGATATGGAGAAAGAAAGAAAAATCTAGTAACAAATATGTATCAGGAACTTCAAATGTATCTATTCCTCCCTCTTGTCTAGATAATTCACTTAAAAATGCATGGGAATAGGGGGAGAAATGATAGAAAAATATAATAGCCCCCTAGAAATATGATGTGTGAAGAAATTTCATAAAGATATATCATGGAAAATGAATTTATAAAGGGGTAAAAGCACAAACCTGTGTCACACTTTAAAAAAAAATTATTTATTGTAGTAATTTTTAAAATTTTAATAAAAATTATTTTCATTATGTTTTTATCAATTTAAGGACAAATTTTGGAATGCTGAAAATTTCAGAAAAGAGTGACTTCACGGGCTGTCAAGAAACAAATTGAAAAAAACTTCATTTCTCCCTAAATTTTTTTTATCCAAATAGGTAACTTCAATATCTTGTGCATGGAAAAGGAAAAATCAAATTTGGATGTATATTTTTCTCGTAATAATGTTTTAAAGTCAAACATGTCAGAATTTGATAGTTTTCACGGGCCATCAACTATTTTCAAAATTTTAAATCATTTTCGAAAAAAAAATTATACCCTTTTGAAGAAGACTCTCTCCTCTTGTGACCCATATAAGATTTAAATTTTTTTAATAAGTTTTACCATCTTGTTTTTAATTTGTAATCAACTTATTTTTTCATTTTGAAAACCTACTTGCATTATTTTAAAAATAAATATATTAAAACTCATAATTTTTTTTTAGAAATTATATATTTGGATTCTCCACTTCAAGCTCTACAAAAGGGTATTTTTTTTTTTTCATAAAGATTATTCTGACTAAAGAAATACTTAGCTAAAGTTGAAAGTTTCAGAAAATTCTGAAAAAAGTTGAGTTGGCTGCCAACTAGGATGCCACATAGACAGTTTTGGTAGAAACAGTTTCTATAGAAAGGGTTTCGGTAGATACCGAAACCCTTTATGTAGAAACCATTTCTACCGAAACGCTTTGTATAGAAACCCTGCACATTAAAAATTCCAATTTCAAAGGCATTTTTAAAGCGGGAAAAGGAAAATTTTGATATTTTTGGATTCAGGCGAAACTTATTCAACCGAAACCTATGTGCCACGTAATAGGCCACATGGTTTCAGTCGAAACCTAATTGGGCGAAACCTTTCTAGCCAAAAATATTTCGCTCGGAACTATTTATTTGGCCAAAAGTGTGACACGTCTTTGTACTTTTACCCAAAGATATAGAAGAAAGTTGTAGAAGAAAATATTGGAATGCTACAATTTGTGGAGCATGGAAAGATGCTTATGCACATAATTCTAGGAACATTACATTTTATGTCTAAATCATTTATTTTAGGGGTTAGGTCAAATTAGAGAGTTAAATATGTTTGTGTGAAGGAAAATTCATTTATTCAAAGTCATCCAAAGAAGAAACAAAGGAAAAAGAGGTGTAGAAGGGATCAAAGCATCTTTCAAAAATTGAATGTCAAGACCCTTGTTCGCCAAGCTATTTAAGAGGTATTTTATAAATACTCTATATTTTTATTTTTGGAAATAATTCTTTGAAAGAAATTTAAATATAATGTAATTACCAAAATTTTTAGACAATTCACAATGACCACAACTAGTACTTAAGAGGCATTCTGCTAGAGTGTTATCGATTGATCCCATCGCTGCATTCTCTAGAACTTCTATTAGGGTTTTAGCTACTAAGGATAATATAATGTACATTCTTGGGTAAATTGAAGAGGTATCACCTGGTAGGTTATCTGTTCTATGGACAAGTGAGTTGCAAGAAGATGATGATGCTCTAAAATATGAGCACAAAACCCTAAGTTACAAATGATTGGATATCTGGTAGAAGTTTCCAAATTTTAAGAATCAAGAGAAGCACATTAGAATTGTACTGAGTCAAATTCACAACCAATCTATATGGATTTATGGCCCTCACTATACAACAAAGGAAGAAATTAAGGATGTAACTGGTTTGTGGAACACTGGACTAGTTCTTAGTCAAAACATGGTTAACACTAAGTTCTAATGGAGAAAATAGGTGTCACCCTTGAATAAAAGGAAATTACAATGAAATCTATTACAAGCCTAGTGGTTATATTTGCACCTATACCTATTGGTCAAAAAATTTATCGGTCAAAAAATGTAAGATCTATCCCTCCCATTGTAGTTCATATGGCTCTTGATATGTGTAGTGTTGAAAAATGTCATCCATTACATTTTCACACTTTTTTGGGTCCTTCTTGTTAAATCAAGCTTAATGTTTCCTTGATTTAGTGTTGCAATATGTTTAATGCATTCACATTAAGTCTTGGGCCCTTGTAAACTAAATGAACTTAATTATACCTTATTTAAGGTGTTGTAAAGTGTTGTACCACACATTCACACAAATCTAGGGTTTTCATTAATTAATTGGACTTCTTTATGCCTTAGTTTGCCTTATTTTGCATCCACAAGCCTTAATTAATACATTTTTTGAGGATAATCTTGACATTAACCAACATCCGATCATAATTAATGTCTTTTTAGGTTGTGTAGTTTAGATTTAGTGATCTAGGACTCATACACCACGTTGGGGGTATTAGTGCAGCCTAGGTTTTAGGGCCTCAATCTGGATTTCACATGAATCTAAGCATTTTTAAAAAAATGCATCCCATAGTTAAGCCTAATGTAACTTATACGCCACTACTAGCATATGAGTCCCATGTGGCCCAAAATCAAATTTAATTAAAATTATTGGCAGAATTTTGTCCTCATAGATTTGTTGTCAGCTTGTAGTGTTTTAATTTTGAGAAATTTGGTATAAACAAGTACAAATACAAGGTTATTTCACTCATTTTCTCCTAAGCTTTCAAGTTTTCATGCATTATAGAAAATTTGTGATTAAGGGAGCATTCAAGAGCATTAAAGAGTTGATTATCAAGAATTTAGGAGCATTATTCAAGTATCAAGCATCATGTAAATGTCATCATACATCATGTTTATATTTGAGCTAACAATTGTGATGTAGGATTTTATGATTCAATCAAGTGTTCAATCCAAGATCTATCACATTCAAGCATGATTCAAGATATACATACATGTTTGCAACCTTTATTTATAGGGTTTGGTGAGTTCTAACATTGCATTTTGTTCATTCATCATTCCTTTATTTCATTTTATTTCAAAACAAGGTTTGAGTACCAAAATGAGGTCCCTTTCCACTAACAAAACAACATTTTTTCCCTCTCTTTAGTGTGTGATTTGTAGATCTAGGTTGAAGACTTGTTGAAGAGAAAGCTTAGAGAAAATTTTCAAAGTGTTCAAAGTGTCAAAGTTGTCACCTTGTTTTGGAGTTCATCAAAGGACTTCTATAGTGAAAAATTTGACAATTCAAACCTAAAGGTCTAGTTGAGAAGGTTAAGAAGAGACTGAAGAGTAGATTCAGATCTTGATTCTCTAGAAATGTCAAATTGGACTGCTATGCCACTTCTAGAGTATGAGTTCAAGTTCAGTGAAGTTTGCAAATTTTAGGTGTATCAGACATATCTCTGCTATATTTTTTTTCCTGCCTAGAAACCCTAATCTAGAACTAAATAGCCCCTACTGGTGTATAAGTCCTAATAGACAATACTTTCAATTTTTTCAACATTTCAAGTATTCATTCAATCTCATACAGGTTTCCAAGTGCACCTCTCTGGTGTCTCCATTTTACATGCTATTTTGCATTCATTTATAGGTCATTTAGTGAATCCTTGCATATCATTAAGTTTAAACCTTAGGGCTTGCATTTCCATAATCTTTCCAAGCCCTATCTTGGTGGTGAATGCCTCTTGTAGTAATTGACCATACCCTAATACCCTATCACAAGATCTCTGTCTCCTATTTCATCCTTCAGTTGAGATCTCTAGGGTTTCCTTGAATGAGAGTGAAGAAGATTGTTATTCTATCTTCCAAGGATAGAACGACAATTTTCCACCTTTCATTTTGGTGAACCTACATTTAGAACATCTTAATTTTTATTTGCACTACATTTTCATCGTAGATCTAGCTTTCATTAACATTGCATTAGGATTTACATTAGTTAATTGGTATTTTATGGTTTCTAATTCTTGTATTAGTGAAAGTGCATATAGGTTGCATTTTTTCATCTTGCATCAATGAGTTTCATCTAAAATTAGTATTTTCACTTAGCTTATACATCATCCAAAATAGAAACATAACATTCACACAAAATTTGTTGAAAATGGTCAAAAAACCTAAACTAGGACTCATACACCCCTATGGGCGATTTAGTCCCAGTACATGAGATTTTGCATGATTTTTGGGTATTTTGTTTTGACTATTATTCACTATTTAGACCCTTGAAAAACCTTGATTGGGATGCATATGCCCCTCTAGGTGATTTAGTCCCATTTCATATTTTACACTACATTTTACAACATTAAATTCTTTGTTTCTAGGTTTCAGTTTGCTACAATTAGTTATCTATTTCAATTTGCATATTTTTTGTTACATTCATTTCATTGCAACTAGATTAATTTCATTTGAATTATAAATTGAGCATAGCATTTATCTTGTGTTCATTGCATCTTGCATTCCTCAATTGTCCCCCGTATCAACTTTTTCCCTTGGTGTCCTATTGCTAATACTATAGTGAGAAAAAGTTTGAGAATCATGTCATTCCACGATCATACAATTTTCATGGATTTTGGGTTATCTAGCTCTTTCACTACTAGTGTTAATACTAGTTCACTAGGTATGGACTATGCACTTAACAAATCTTTTCCTTCAAGTAGTGTGATGCATGTTGAAACCATGGTTGCTAGTATTCCACAAGAAAACACACTGATACATTTGACTCCAAATTCTGACAAAAGTTAATTTGAATTTTGACAAACTTTTGTTAGAATTATTTCATTGATTTTTTGATGAACTTTGGAACATCAAAATTATGACCCATCCAAGGATGCTAGGTTGAAATTTCAATGTTTCAAAGTTTATCATAAAATCAATGAAATAATTTCAACGAAAGTTTGTCGAAATTCCTACGAACTTTCATCAAAATTTGGAGTCAAATGTATCAGTGACATAATCCAAATTCATGAAGGCTTATAAAACCTACTTAGTGACCATAGATAACATACATCGCATGATTGAAAGCGAAGGAGTTGATCTTATGCGTAACATAATTTAGATTCTTGGACCATGTCTTACATCAACCACTGTTTGTCCTTTACATTCGAACAATGTGACAAGCCAAGGAGGAACTAAAATTCATCCTCCCACAACCTTTGCATGTATTCCTACCTACACCAACCCTCAAGTTACAACAACAATGCAACCTATTGGCAATGTGATTCCTTCCTCGAGTATTTCTGCTAGCATCCCTAGTACCTTTGTGGCATCACACATCATATCTCCTACCACTTTACCTCCTATAATAGTTCAAATCATGTGTCCCTCAAACACATACACACCTCTTCCTTATTCACCTCTATCTCAACATACAAATAACTATCCTGTCATAAACCAAAATTTGCAAACTATTTCATCCCTTCAAAAGCAAGCTTCCACCATAAACCAAAATTAAAATGGAAAACCTAACTATTATGTCAAAAGAAATCCCTTGTCCTTTGAGATATTGAGAAAACTGATGCCACAAGGTATAGAGGTGCCTAGATTTGGGAAATATGGGGGGAAAGGAGACCCTTCCAACCATGTTTTTGCTTATACCGCCTTAGTAGTGACTTTATTCTTGAAGATAAGATCTTGGCTAAGCTTTTCATTACATTCTTGAAGGATATCACCTTAGAATTGTTCTCATCATTACCAAATGACTCAATTAATTCATTCAATGAAATTTTGTATGCATTGATAAACCATTTCTAAGTGCATATGACTCCTAAAATGATAGTAGCTAATTTGATGAGATGTAAACACAAAGAAGAGGAAAATATTACTGACTTTATTTCATGCTATCAATGAGTTTACTCCCAATTTAACGTAAATATTCTTGACCCTCACCTTTAAAGGATGTTCATTGAGAATTTTCAAAGTGAGATACAAGATAAGCTTACCATGATGAATTTCCCCTCGTTCATGCACCTGTGTATTGTCCTTTGTGATTACCAAAATTCAATTAGTAGTCATGAAAGAAAACCCATCTCTAGCCATCCTCAGAAGTCTAAATTTGTGAACCAAAACAATTATCAACCTTTTAGGAAATAAAATGAAGGGTTCCTTCAACTAAACCCCCCTCAATAAACAAATCAACATGTTGGTACCCAAGTTGATTCTATAAAGAAAAAAACTACTTTTGCATTTGGGGATTCGGTGAGACAATTCACTCCCTTACCTGATACCCTCCATAACAAAATGTCACAATTCTTAGAATAGAATATGATCTCCTTGCCTCTCATTAATACCCTTGATCCTAATAAGCCTCTACCCTTGAACTATAGATCAAATGCTTATTGCCATTATCACAGACAAAATGGACATGATACAAAACATTGTCTCTTAAACATCTTGTGCAAGACCTGATTGATTTCGGTTGTCTTTTAGTTGTAGAAGTCAATGATTAAGGCAATAAGTCTATCAACCCCCCCAACAAAAAATTGCAAATCTTTACCAATCCCATGCTGAAACATAATATTTCATTTGACAAAGCTAGTGAAACTTCAAAGAATGATGTGATGAATGTTGACATGGACGATGAGAACATGGATACAATTCAAAAATATCCTATGGATACCATTGAGCAAATTCCTATGGATAATATTGAAATTTTTTTGATTGTGTTGATTGAAACTGAACCTTGTAAGGGCTGAACTAAAAGGCCTCTTAACATTGCTTTCTTATTTAAAGATATAACTAATCATGTACCTGATGGTCCTCTCTAAAAAGTCGATCAAATCTATGATAAGCCCACTAATGGAATTTTAATTGATCCCGTCTGTGGAGAGAGTGTGATCACTAAGGAATTCTTACACATGCATGAGCTTTATCAAGAAACACATGATAAACTAAAAGAATGGATAAACACACATAATGGTTTTTCTTGACCTATGATGGGATTGATCACCTTACCTTTAAAAATAGGAGCAAAAACATTAGATGTCTCATTATGCATCATCTCAATGTAGACCAATTCCATGTGAAGCTTGGTCACCCATGGCTATGCTCCATGGAAGACATCCCATCGGTTGTGCATAAATGATTAAAGTTTCCCTTTGAGAATGAAATATTTACCGTGGACCATAGTGGATTCAATCCTTTGTCTTCCCATGGAAAATTTTCAATAGATTTCTTTTGGCCCAAGCCTCTGGAACCTATTAAACCTCGAGATGACTTCTTTTTCAAATCCTATCAAAATTTTAAGGCGAAATGCATAGCTAAACTATCCCTTACAAACATGCTTCAACACATGGCCAAACCTACCATCCTTGACAAAACCATGATAGAACCTAAAGAAATTCTAAACAACCAAGACCAACCTGAGATAGATCCTTTGCATATTTCCTACAAAAGACCAAGGGATAACAAAAACAATCATGTCATGCCTCCTAGAATAACTTTTTTTTACAAAGTTAAAGAGAAAGTGGTTGAGCAACCTTACATGGTTCCTTCGATTCCTCCCCTTAGGGAAGAAAAGAAACCTATGGCTGATCAACTCACTTCTACACAAACACAACTTGAAAGTCATACTAAAATAAACATAAATGATATAGAGTGTAGGCATAGATATCATGCTCTTGTTCAAAGGCTAATTGAATAAACAAATAAAGAAAATCAAAACCAAAACCTGACTGAAGTAGTGCACAATGAGTCTCCCACTTCTCCAAAACAATGACATCCTATACTACAACCGAGAAAAGAATTAAACCCTTCTTCAAACATTATCATTCATCCTCCTATTGTGATTAACTTAGATGATGATGATGAAGTTACTAAAATTGATGAGGAGGTGCATAATGAATTGAACACATTTTTTCCTCTTCTATGAGCTTACATGATAATTCTCCTAATAAAAGTGTTGAACTTGGTAATGACCCTAGTTTGGAACTTGATATTGTCCCTTTTGCTAGTTGGCTGCCTTCTCTATACAATGATCACGATTGGGTTGCAGATGACCTACTAATAGTTTGACTCACATGTTCCTTACTAGTCTTTTACTTTGTTTTCTTTCTCATGTTTCTTTTATCTAATTGCATGTGTGCAATGTTATCCCCCATGCTATTCTATTTGATGACTCTCTCAATCCTTGTGACATTCCTCTATTTGTACCTCCATTCTTCTCTATGTTGTAAATATTTTACCTTTTCTTTCATCTTTTATTTTCTTGTATTTTCCTTTTGGGGATGACACAAGGCATTGAGACATTCATGTCTCTTCCATGTTGACCTAAAATAGTTTTCCTTTTATCCTTTCATTGTTCTTGTGTTTTCATTTTGGGGATGATGCAATGTGTCGAGACATTCATGTCTCTTCCATGTTGACCCAAAAGGTTTTTTTTTTTTTTCTCTCTTTATGTCATTCTTCTAGTTCTATGAGTATTTGGGGAATGATGACAGTTCTGAGTTCTCTAAAAAATATTGTAGTAAGAACATACTAACCCCAAATCAGTGTATCCCTCATATGTTTAGAGATTCTTTTTGGGGGCAACCCCTTCTTTCATTTTGTATGACATAGCTTTTACTTGGAAATATATGACTTGGCATAGGGCTTTCCAAGATAGCTCTCATGTCCTTTTTATTAGAATTTATCATGTGCTACTTTAAAGTAATTTCTCACATCATGGTGTTTAGAATTTTCTTTAAAGTAGGGGCATACATTGGAATTATTCTTTTACATTTCATGTTTCATGGTGTAGTATTCTTGCTTCATGTGATGCGTCATTTTATTTGTGGATGGCATAAGGTGTGATGTCCTTCAAGAGCATGATCTCTATAATCATATTATAATTCTCTTAGTGGTTTAGTGCGACATACTGCATCCCCTAAGTTGTGAATCTTTTTATCTTTGATTGGTCCTCTCTTAGAGACATTAGGCACAATGTTCCCTAAGTTAATACCTTAAATGAATTATGCAAGATACCTATGAACATTCCCTATATTGCATTTGTAATTTTGGTTATACGATCACCTTGCATAACACACTTTGCATGCTTGTGGAGCCATCTAGTTTGTTAATGAGTTTCAAGCATACGAAGATTTTCTTGCCTCATAAAGCTCAAAGTTAATTATTATGTGGTGCCTTATCAAAGTTATCAGGAGGTATAACTTTGGTCTAGTTGGATAGGAAGACGAAATGAGGCATGAATTTTCCATAGCCACTCATGTGAGTGTGTGAGCACATATCAGTCACGTGTGTATGTGTATAACCTTTTGGATACTCACCCAAAAGACATCCTAAAGTTTGGCTTCCTCAGATTGAGTGTGCATTTTTTGGACAAACAACTTAGACATGATCCACATCATGATGGACAAATGGCCAAAGCATGGTCCATCCCTTTTTTTTTGTCTTTCTTTTCTCTTTGTCTTTGGTAGTGAATTCTTGTGCCTTGTTATTTATCCTTATATCCTTTTTCATGTGTTTTCTTTTGTGCCTATCTTGGTTTTCCATAGGATCTCAATCCTAGGGGCTTGTGCAACCCTCTTGATTGTTTAAATATCCTATATTACTAGAGTTGGTGTATTAGCACACCTATTGATGTTTGTTGGTCTACTTTAGTGTGAGTTTGAAGCAAGTTCATCCTCTCACTAAAGTGGGGGGCTAAATTTAGTATCGTAAAATGTCATCCATGACATTTTAACACTTGTTTGGGTCCTTGTTAAATCAAGCTTAATGTTGCCTTGATTTAGTGTTGTAATGTGTTTAACACATTCAAATTAGGTCTTGGGCCCTTGTAAACTAAATGAACTTAATTTTACCTTATTTAAGGTGTTGTAAATTTTTTAGCCACATTTTCACACTAATCTAGGGTTTTCATTAATTGATTTGGCTTCTTTATGTCTTATTTTTCCTTATTTTTAATCCACATGCCTTAATTAATATATTTTTCTAAGGATAATCCTAACATAAACTAATATCCAATAATAATTCATGTATTTTTAGGTCAAGTGTGACCTAGATTTAGTGATCTTGGACTCATACGCCATCTTGGGCACATGATTCCCACCTATGTTTTAGGGCCACAATCTAGATTTCACATGAATCTAAGAATTTTTGAAAAATGTTTCCCATAGTTAAGCCTAATGGGACTCATATGCAACTTCTAGTGTATGAGTCCAATGTGGCCTAAAATAAAATTTAATTCAAATTCTTGGTGGGATTTTGTCCTCCTAAGTCATATGTGAGCTTATAGTGTTGTAATTTCAAGAAATTTAGCATAAACAAGTATAAATACCAGGTTATTTCACTCATTTTCTCCTAAGCTTTCAAGTGTTTATGTACTATAGAAAATTTGTAATCAAGAGAGAATTCAAGAGTCTACAAGAGCATTGAAGAGTTGACTATAAAAAAATTAGGCTAAATATTCAAGTATCAAGCATCATGTTTATTTTTTATCTAACAATTGTGATGGAGGGTTTTATGATTCAAGAAAGTGTTGAATCAAAGATATATCACATTAGAGCAAGAGTGAAGATCTACATCCATTGGATCCATTTTGCACATGTTTTTAGCCTTTATTGCTAGGTTTTGGTGAGTTGTAATATTACACATGTTGTTCATTCATCATTCCATTATTTTATTTCATTTCATTACAAGGTTTGAGTACCAAAATGGGGTTTGACCAAATCAAAGCCCTTTCCAATAATAAAACAATATTTTTTTCATCTCTTTAATAGTGTGTAATTTACAAATCTAGATTGAAGACTTGTTAAAGATCAAGCTTGGAAAATTTGTCAAATTGTTCAAAGTGTCAAAGTTATCACCTTGTTTTAGATATTATTAAAGGACTTCTATAGTGCAAAATTTGGCAATTCAAACCCGAAGGTCCAATTGAGAAGGCTAAATAGAGATTGAAGAGTAGATTCAAATTCTCATTTTCTAAAAAAGGAAAAACTAGAATAATATGCTACTTTTGGAATATGAGTCCCAGTTAAGTGAATTTTATATATTTCAAGTGTCTTAGACATATCTATGTAAACAAATTATTGTTGTGTAGAAACCCTAATCTAGGACTAAATCACCAAAACTGGTGTATGAGTCCTAGTAGACATAAATTCCAGTGTTTTTAGCATTTCAAGTCTTTATTCAAGATCTGATAGGTTTCCAGGTGCACCCTTTGATCTCTCAATTTTACATGTTGTTTTACATTCACTTGTAGGACATTTAGTGGGGGCTTACATATCATTAAGTTTAAATATTAGGTCTTGCATTTCCATAATATTTCCAAGCTCTAGCTTGGTGCTGAACCCCTCTTATAGTCATTGATCATACCCTGGGACACCCTATCACAAGATCTCTCTCTCCTACTTCATCCTTTGATTGAGATCTCTAGGGTTTCCTTGAATGAGAGTGAAGAAGATTGTTATTCTATCTCCCAAGCATAGAATGACAATTTTTTGTATTTCAATATGTTTGAGAATAATGTTTACTATGACCTTTCTGAGTTTCTTTGATAATAATTAATTGAGAACCTAAGAGACATTAAGAAAAAGAATAATTTTACATTCTAGTATGGAACCTTGTTAATTTTACTATTGCTCTACTTAATGAAAGAAGTACTAGTTGTTGGACAAGTAAATTGGACAAAGGCTAAACCAATTGCACACGAAATTGAAAAGTACATGAGAAATATTAGAAGTATGAATGCGTAGAAAGATACACTTGTAGCATTATCTGGATTATTTTAGAACTAAATGAATAAGAGAATGAGGATTCCCACATAAGAGGTGAGAAGATATTCAGAAGACATTAACTTTCTTCTCTCCAAAAACTTTTGTTTTATTGAAGCTAGTAAACCTAGAACTAGTTGGATATCAGAATTGGATTATGAAGTATTAGAATGTGAAAAATTTAGCTATGCAAAAATATCTTCTAATTAGTCTTGAAGATATTGGAAGAATATATGTGAGTGTGGAGGCCTTCGGAAGCTCTAAGAGAGCTGGTAAAAAGAGAAAAGTCATAGAGAGTCCTTTGGTTGTTTGTAGATTTAAAAAATAAGTTTTTGATATTAAAAAAATCCATATTTCTCAACATGAGCATGAGACTGGTGTCAAGTCTAAAAATGTACAAAGTTTGGATGAATCCATAAGAGATCTACAAGAAATAATCCCTAGTGCAAGTTTTGTGTCATTATCTACTTTGTAAAATCTCAATATCCTAGTTAAATCACTTAAAGAATGTCTCTAGATTGAAAACTCAAATTGAAGCTAAAACTAAGACATGTCTTGAGAGAAATCATCTAGTGAATATCTCAAGGAAATGTACAAAATCACATCAATAAGTCACAAAATTCTTGAGAGAAGTGCAAGACTATGTAGAAGAAGCAAGGAAAATATTGGCATAGCACATAAATTGGCCAAACATCACCCAAAGTATCAAGGATGACATAAGTACAATTGAGATCCAGATAAACATGGTTGCATACTCTTATGATCTAGTTCAAGAGAAGGATGATCAAACTTGGATCTCTATAATGGAGCTTCATGACAAATTCTACACCCTAAAAAGTCAAAGAGATGAAATGATCAACCAAATTATAAAGTTAAGGAAAAGTATATACCAATCTAGAATTCTCTTGGAAATTATAATAAGCTCTGAGAGACAAATCTTGATCACAATACTCTGGAGAAGGAGAAGAATCTCTACTAGAACTTGAACTTCTATGCATCACTTTTACTACAAAAAAGATACAAAGGAAAGATGAAAAGTCTAAATGGAAATACACTTTTCAAACACTTCAATGTTCTACATCCTAAGGGTAACTATTTATCATGATTTAATAAGTTTTTCAGATTGTGATATATACATATTGCAAAATCTTTGGCCCTCTCAGTATTACATTTGAGAAAAATGAAAAAACTTGTAACAAAAAAATGCATTACAATGAAGAACCTTATAATATTGCATTATATATTAAATGTGACTAACACATTAACATTGCATCCATCCCTAAAATATGTGGTACCCAAAAATTTATTTAGAATACACTCGAAACATAAATTTGCAAAAGGAATTGTGTTATTTTGTATTATAATTATGGTTTTTTCTAGAAATTAGAAAGATAAAGACTTCATTTGGTATTGAAAAGGTAGTTATCTCCATGTTTGATAATGGAAATTTATAATAATATTATTGACTCCCATACAAAATAAATATTTTTTAATTTATTTTTTAATCAATTTCTTAGAGAATAGGAATTATAATTTATAGTGTACTTTTAAAAAAGTTAGTACGAATTATTAAAAGTATATATATTTATTGTTTGTCTAAAGTTAAAATGAAGAATTGATAAAAATAGTTTTGTACGGATCACTTAAAATTGGCTAAAATGATGAACATCTTTGTACATGTAAGAGATATAAGTTTGATTCAAAAAGTGGGATTCAAACTACATGGTTTGTAGGAAAATATACATGGTAAATTGGAAACAAATTTCCTTGTAGCCATTGACCACATAAAATTTTAATTCATAAAATTTCTGTTTCAATTGGTAATGGTAAGAAAAAAAATTAACATTTTTCATTCCCATATTTATTTTGTGTATAGATTATTATTATTATTTTAAATGATTACAATAGATAAGGAAAAGTTTGATTGTTCAATTTTGATAGAATATACAAGATAGGAAAACATTATATTTCTAGTTTCTTGTCATTTACCCTATTCACAATTACTACTTTATTCAATAGTATTATATTCACATCAAATAACCATTTTTTAATTTATATTTCCTTTCTAAAAATTAATGTGAAAATATTATAAATATATTCTATTTTCACATTCACTCATAAAAAATAATTCAATAATTTCTACTTAGAATCTAATATAGGTGGAAATGAAAGGTTCATGTATACATATGAAAAATATAAAAAATATCATTAAAATAATAGATACATAATATAGATGATAAAAATAAAAATGAGTTCATGAAAAATTGTGAAATATTTAGAATATTTAAATGTAAAGATATAAATAATTAAATAAAATTAGAAGTATTACTTAAAATTTTACACTATTAGATGGTATAACATACATATATTATTTGATGTACCAAAGAAGAATCATGGGAGGATTGGCGATCCTGCATCACCCAAAAAAATGATTTATCTAATTTGTTTTCTTTCTGGTGTGTGTTTCTTTTATTGTCTTTCCATAAAAGATGTAGGCAATACATTTGATAAAATTGTTAATATTTTCAAATCAGTTAATTGCATTCATTTCAAAATAATGGATTTGATTCATAAGATAAAAAACACATCCATAACTAGGGTGACTAGCATGTGGTAATCTACAATTTGAATTTAAACATAAAAAAACTCCTAGCACATAGGAAATAGTCATTATATTGATTTTGTCTCTTAATATTTTGTGCCTCTCATATTACCAACACCACATGAGAGGGGTGATTCATTTTAGTTGTTTGAAGTCAATCTTCCCAAGGAACATTACTATTGCATTAGCATTGATTTGTCATTGATGTCAAAGGTTGTTCATGAAGGTTTGTCAGTGATGCCTTGTTCATTTTAGGTACATGTTGACGTCAAAAGTTCATGTTCAAAGGTTTAAATTATTATCAAGGTTCAAAGGTCCACAACCCTAATAATTTGAAAGGTTAATCTTTCTTGGAAAATGTTCGTGTTTCAATTAGTAATGGTAAGAAAAAAACTTAACATTTTTCATTGCCATATTTATTTTGTGTATAGATTATTATTATTTATTTAAATGATTACAATAGATAAGGAAAAGCTTGATTGTTCAATTTGGATAGAATATACAAGATAGGTAAACATTATATTTCTAGTTTCTTGTCATTTACCCTATTCACAATTATTACTTTATTCAATAGTATTATATTCACATCAACTAACCATTTTTTAATTTATATTTCCTTTCTAAAAATTAATGTGAAAATATTATAAATATATTCTATTTTCATATTCACTCATAAAAAATAATTCAATAATTTTTACTTAGAATCTAATATAGGTGGGAATGAAAGGTTCATGTATACATATGAAAGATATAAAAAATATCATTAAAATAATAGATACATAATATAGATTGTAACACCCCTCCCTTTTTGTACTTTGATAATCAGGCAATGTTTTCCTATGTTATGCTTCGATCATGTTAACAATTGAATTAATGATGCTTTATGCTTTGATTATGTTAATAATGTTAGATGCGTCAGTTAGTGAGATTGTATTGGTGAAGGGGATGGGGTTGTATCACTCGTTTGAGTGCCCTACGATTCTGAGATTTCCTCTTCACGGTGTGTCTGATCATACTATGTATATATGCACGTTCGACATGCTCTTTGTTGCAGGTTGGCAGGTACATGACATCGACTCCACCTGGTTTTCAGGTCTGAGCGTGTCCATCAACCAACGGAAATGATTTGGGAGATAGTAGCTAGGATTTCCAAACCAGGTCGTCACCCTAGTCATATCATGTTGTTGGTTTGTCGTCGGGGTCAGTTGTTTTATCTTGGTCATTTCTCCTTAGGTGTTTATTTAATTTCAAGTTTAAGTTTATGAAATGACTTGCGTAGTTTGATTAATGATTAAACGTGTTTAATTGCAAGCTAAAAAGTGATTAAATAGTTTTGGAAATTTTAAAGGATGAATGTTTTGTCTTATTGAGATGTTGGAAAGATTAGCGATTAATTAATTAATTTAATTGAATTAATAAAATAATCTAATTTCGAATTAGAGTTATTTTATTGATAATTGGAATTAATTGTGGGAATTAATTAAATTGCCCCCTATGAATTAAAGTGTAAAAAGTTTTAAATGCTTTTGTTGAAATAAAATGCTAAAGTATTTTGAATTCAAATTGGAAATAGAAATGGTTTAAAGTTATTAAAAATTCAAATAATTTCCTATGCAAGACTTTGGGGTAGAAAAGATATTTTCTGAATTAGTTGACTTTTTGGCAAAAAAGATATTTGTGTTTGGAATTGAAATTTGAAATTGGAATGAAATGTGGATTTGAATTTGAGTCCAATTTTAATTAGAATTTGAATTGAATTAGAGGTTGAGTTTGAATTTGAATTTGGAAAGTTGAAAAGGATATATGTTTAGTTAGGGTTTTTCTTTCAATTCTCCATGGATTCTTGGTTGGAGTTTTGTGTGGAGAGGCTTGAAGGAGTGCTTGGAAAATCTTCATGGTGGAGGCTTGCAAATTTTGGAGAAAACATAAGGTTTTACCCTTTCTCCTTTCCTCTTCTTGCTCATTTGAATGGTTAAAACATAGTTTTAGATCCAACAAAAATGCATGGAAAAGCTTTCAACTTGCAAAATGGTAAATGGTTTGGGAAATAGAAAGAAAAATCCAAAGGAATAGAAAACTCAATGTTCAAACTAGTTTTTGAAAAAAAACCCATCTTGTTGTTTGAAACAAAATGATTTCCTTAAAATGGGTTAGGTAGATTATTTCCTCAATTTGTGCTTGAAATCATGATTTGGGCATATATAATTGTGAGTATAATCATATATATAACAATATATGAAATACCCACAAAAATATATTCTTATATGCATATGTTATTTTAAGAAATTTTTAAATTCTGGTAAAATCTTTTGAAATTTTGGATTTCGGGTCTGGTAATAAAAGAAAAACGCAGGGATTTAAATAATATTAAATTTATTTTGTTTTGGGTGAGGTGGGCGGCCAAATCCCACCCCACCGCCGCTGCCGCGACCGCCGCCCGCAGGGGAGGCGTCGGCTGTGTGTTACACATAGTCGCCGCCGCCGCAAGGGAGGCAGGGGCTGTGTGTTACACACAGCCACCGCCGCCCGGCGGGAGGCAGGGGTTGTGTGCCCTAGGGCCGGCCGCCTTCCCTTGGGTCTTTTAAAAAAAAAATTCAAATTTATTTTATTTTATTATTTATTGCAAATCAAATATTTGTAATGAAATTTATTTTATATTATATTTTATATAATAATTATAATATTTAATATTATATATTATATAAAATATAATATATTTAATATATAATTAATCTAAAGGAAATTTAGTATTAGTTCAAAATATATGTTGTTAATCATAAGAATTGTAAGTTATGAATTAATTGGGAAATGTGCATATATATTATTTGAGGTATTTTATTCAATGGGGGTTTAAACTTAAAGTTATTTAATTGATTCTTTTGCAAATAAAATATTGTTTTATTTGGTATATTTAGATAATGTTAAAACGTTAAACTAGATGTTCATGTGATTATTATAATCACGGAAATTGATATTTCAAAATATTGTCGTAATTTTTAAAGAGGTGGCTTTGAGCTAGTACTTAAATGGTTATTAAAGACATGTCTTGTTCATTTTGCTAGATGTTTAGTTATATAATATGATTGTGGAAATTTAGAGTAAAGGATCTATTCTTGAAATATTTCAAAGTTGTGAAATTAAATGGGATCGATTGATTGGATAGATGCAAGTCATGAACCATGTGTGTGAGTGGATTTAGGAAATCCGAATGTTAGTTTATTTAACTGCTTGAAATACTTTTGATGTTTATTTGCTCAAGGTTGGGAGCATAGAGTCATTGTTTGGAGTCTTCCTGATAGGGGATTTGTATCCTATTGCGGGTTGTCTTTATGAAAGTCAACTTTTGGTTGTGTCGTAGAAGTTGTGCATAGTTATACCTTGTGGATCACCCGGTTTTCACGAACGGGGATTTGTGCCTCCTTGGGTGTAGGAGAGGGTAATGTGATTTGGTTTCCTCCAATGTTGGAGTGGGTTTTGTACGTGGTTTTCCTCCAGTGTTGGTGTAAGTTCCGTGCTTTGTTTCCTCCTTGGTTTGGAGAGGTCGTGTTATCTAGTTTATTCTTGTGGGTGTGTTGTCGATAGGAGAGTGGCTCTTGGTGGGGGTCCAGCACACAAAGGGGCGCCAGGGTAACTCACCTAGAGTTTAATTAAGTGATAATTTAAATGAATTAATGGGGATCTTTCAAACTAATAAGATAATGAATGCCTCTCTCTTGAAGTAAGTGAATGATAAGCTCAAGATGAGATGGAACGCATAGTTTTGCATGAGGGTCCGGCACCGGTAGAGGCAAGCCAGGGTAACCCAAGATGGGGGTCTGGTAGCCTAGGAAGGTTGAGCTAGGGTAACTCATGGCAATTTATGTATGACACTTTTCCTATGTCGACCGTTAATCAGTTATTGTGTGATGTACATGATCATTGTTCTCTGAAAGCATTGTAACTTCGTGTTAAGTGATGTTGTGACTGTTGTGGCTTAATGGCATTGTGGTTATGGATGTTAAGTGGTTTTGTGATTTTAGTTGTTTCAATTCAGTTTTGGGGTAAGCCTGTGTCTAGAAGTTGGTGGTCTTGTCTAGGAAATCCTTGTTACTATCTCCTAGCACGGAGGGAGTGGAGCCTTTGGGTTCCACGTGGTCGGGTGGCGTGCATCTCTTTCCGTTGGTTCTTCTTCATGTTCGTGTGCTCGTGATTTCCTACTGGAGAGCTCGTGGGAATCAGTTGCTTCTCATGCCTTGTTCTTCTAAATCTTATTGTATCTTTTACCCCTCATTTGTTATCGAGGTGGAATTTGTAAATTGTAATCTTGAGTATTGGATTTACCTCATTCGGGGAATGAGTGATGTAACCTTATTGTTTAAATGTTAAATTGGAATCATAAGGTATTATTTATCCTTGTTGTAATTTATCTTGAATGGAATGTATGTTGTTTCATTTCCTTAAGAGTTTAATATTTCGGTTTATGATAATGTTATGTGATGTTGGGTTTTTAAGTAATCTTTGTCTCGTGGCCTTAGAGGTTGTTGGCATTATGAATTCACCTTACATGTTATTTATACTTAAACAAAAAAAAAAAATTGGTACGTTTAAGTGGTGAATTGCAACTTCCTCTAGGGTTGCGTGGCGGGGCATTACATAGATGATAAAAATAAAAATGAGTTCATGAAAAATTGTGAAATATTTAGAATATTTAAATGTCAAGATATAAATAATTAAATAAAATTAGAAGTATTACTTAAAATTTTACACTATTAGATGGTATAACATACATATATTATGTGATGTACCAAAGAAGAATCATGGGAGGATTGGCGATCCTGCATCACCCAAAAAAATGATTTATCTAATTTGTTTTCTTTCTGGTGTGTGTTTCTTTTATTGTCTTTCCATAAAGGATGTAGGCAATACTTTTGATAAAATTGTTAATATTTTCAAATCAGTTAATTGCATTCATTTCAAAATAATGGATTTGATTCATAAGATAAAAAACACATCCATAACTAGGGTGACTAGCATGTGGTAATCTACATTTTGAATTTAAACATAAAAAAACTCCTAGCACATAGGAAATAGTCATTATATTGATTTTGTCTCTTAATATTTTGTGCCTCTCATATTACCAACACCACATGAGAGGGGTGATTCATTTTAGTTGTTTGAAGCCAATCTTCCCAAGGAACATTACTATTGCATTAGCATTGATTTGTCATTGATGTGAAAGGTTGTTCATGAAGGTTTGTCAGTGATGCCTTGTTCATTTTAGGTACATGTTGACGTCAAAAGTTCATGTTCAAAGGTTTAAATTATTATCAAGGTTCAAAGGTCCACAACCCTAATAATTTGAAAGGTTAATCTTTCTTGGAAAATGTTCGTGTTTCAATTAGTAATGGTAAGAAAAAAACTTAACATTTTTCATTGCCATATTTATTTTGTGTATAGATTATTATTATTTATTTAAATGATTACAATAGATAAGGAAAAGCTTGATTGTTCAATTTGGATAGAATATACAAGATAGGTAAACATCATATTTCTAGTTTCTTGTCATTTACCCTATTCACAATTATTACTTTATTCAATAGTATTATATTCACATCAACTAACCATTTTTTAATTTATATTTCCTTTCTAAAAATTAATGTGAAAATATTATAAATATATTCTATTTTCATATTCACTCATAAAAAATAATTCAATAATTTTTACTTAGAATCTAATATAGGTGGGAATGAAAGGTTCATGTATACATATGAAAGATATAAAAAATATCATTAAAATAATAGATACATAATATAGATGATAAAAATAAAAATGAGTTCATGAAAATTGTGAAATATTTAGAATATTTAAATGTCAAGATATAAATAATTAAATAAAATTAGAAGTATTACTTAAAATTTTACACTATTAGATGGTATAACATACATATATTATGTGATGTACCAAAGAAGAATCATGGGAGGATTGGCGATCCCGCATCACCCAAAAAAATGATTTATCTAATTTGTTTTCTTTCTAGTGTGTGTTTGTTTTATTGTCTTTCCATAAAGGATGTAGGCAATACTTTTGATAAAATTGTTAATATTTTCAAATCAGTTAATTGCATTCATTTCAAAATAATGGATTTGATTCATAAGAAAAAAAACACGTCCATAACTAGGCTGACTAGCATGTGGTAATCTACATTTTGAATTTAAACATAAAAAACTCCTAGCACATAGGAAATAGTCATTATATTGATTTTGTCTCTTAATATTTTGTGCCTCTCATATTACCAACACCACATGAGAGGGGTGATTCATTTTAGTTGTTTGAAGTCAATCTTCCCAAGGAACATTACTATTGCATTAGCATTGATTTGTCATTGATGTCAAAGGTTGTTCATGAAGGTTTGTCAGTGATGCCTTGTTCATTTTAGGTACATGTTGACGTCAAAAGTTCATGTTCAAAGGTTTAAATTATTATCAAGGTTCAAAGGTCCACAACCCTAATAATTTTGAAAGGTTAATCTTTCTTGGAAAATGTTCGTGTTTCAATTAGTAATGGTAAGAAAAAAACTTAACATTTTTCATTGCCATATTTATTTTGTGTATAGATTATTATTATTTATTTAAATGATTACAATAGATAAGGAAAAGCTTGATTGTTCAATTTGGATAGAATATACAAGATAGGTAAACATCATATTTCTAGTTTCTTGTCATTTACCCTATTCACAATTATTACTTTATTCAATAGTATTATATTAATATCAAATAACCATTTTTTAATTTATATTTCCTTTCTAAAAATTAATGTGAAAATATTATAAATATATTCTATTTTCATATTCACTCATAAAAAATAATTCAATAATTTTTACTTAGAATCTAATATAGGTGGAAATGAAAGGTTCATGTATACAATTGAAAGATATAAAAAATATCATTAAAATAATAGATACATAATATAGACGATAAAAATAAAAACGAGTTCATGAAAAATTGTGAAATATTTAGAATATTTAAATGTCATGATATAAATAATTAAATAAAATTAGAAGTATTACTTAAAAATTTTCACTATTAGATGGTATAACATACATATATTATGTGATGTACCAAAGAAGAATCATGGGCGGATTGGCGATCCTGCATCACCCGAAAAAATGATTTATCTAATTTGTTTTCTTTCTGGTGTGTGTTTCTTTTATTGTCTTTCCATAAAGGATGTAGGAAATACATTTGATAAAATTGTTAATATTTCCAAATCAGTTAACTGCATTCATTTCAAAATAATGGATTTGATTCATAAGAAAAAAAACACGTCCATAACTAGGGTGACTAGCATGTGGTAATCTACATTTTGAATTTAAACATAAAAAAACTCCTAGCACATAGGAAATAGTCATTATATTGATTTTGTCTCTTAATATTTTGTGCCTCTCATATTACCAACACCACATGAGAGGGGTGATTCATTTTAGTTGTTTGAAGTCAATCTTCTCAAGGAACATTACTATTGCATTAGCATTGATTTGGCATTGATGTCAAAGGTTGTTCATGAAGGTTTGTCAGTGATGGCTTGTTCATTTTAGGTACATGTTGACATCAAAAATTCATGTTCAAAGGTTTAAATTATTATCAAGGTTCAAAGGTCCACAACCCTAATAGTTTGAAAGGTTAATCTTTCTTGGAAAATGTTTGTGTTTCAATTGGTAATGGGAAGAAAAAAATTTAACATTTTTCATTCCCATATTTATTTTGTGTATAGATTATTATTTTTAATTTAAATGATTACAATGGATAAGGAAAAGCTTGAATGTTCAATTTGGATAGAATATACAAGATAGGGAAACATTATATTTCTAGTTTCTTGTCATTTACCCTATTCACAATTATTACTTTATTCAATAGTATTATATTCACATCAAATAACCATTTTTTAATTTACATTTCCTTTCTAAAAATTAGTGTGAAAATATTATAAATATATTCTATTTTCATATTCACTCATAAAAAATAATTCAATAATTTTTACTTAGAATCTAATATAGGTGGAAATGAAAGGTTCATGTATACATATGAAAGATATAAAAAACATCATTAAAATAATAGATACATAATATAGATGATAAAAATAAAAATGATTTCATGAAAAATTGTGAAATATTTAGAATATTTAAATGTCAAGATATAAATAATTAAATAAAATTAGAAGTATTAATTAAAATTTTACTCTATTAGATGGTATAACATACATATATTATGTGATGCACCAAAGAAGAATCATGGGAGGATTGGTGATCCTGCATCATCCAAAAAAATGATTTATCTTTAAATTTGTTTTCTTTCTGGTGTGTGTTTCTTTTATTGTCTTTCCATAAAGGATGTAGGCAATACATTTGATAAAATTGTTAATATTTTCAAATCAGTTAATTGCATTCATTTCAAAATATTGGATTTGATTCATAAGAAAAAAAACACGTCCATAACTAGGCTGACTAGCATGTGGTAATCTACATTTTGAATTTAAACATAAAAAAACTCCTAGCACATAGGAAATAGTCATTATATTGATTTTGTCTCTTAATATTTTGTGCCTCTCATATAACCAACACCACATGAGAGGGGTGATTCATTTTAGTTGTTTGAAGTCAATCTTCCCAAGGAACATTACTATTGCACTAGCATTGATTTGTCATTGATGTCAAAGGTTGTTCATGAAGGTTTGTCATTGATGGCTTGGTCATTTTAGGTACATGTTGATGTCAAAATTTCATGTCCCAAGGTTTAAATTATTATCAAGGCTCAAAGGTCCACAACCATAATAGTTTCAAAGGTTAATCTTTCTTGGAAAATGTTGGTAATACAATACTCTACGTCACAAAGCTTCAAAGGTTGAAAAATATTACAAAGATTTAAAAACTTAAAAAATAAGCTAAGTGTTTATCTTGGGTTTATTGTTCAAAATAAATAGCAAGGTTAATCTTATTATAATTTGAAGGTGACTTGTAGTCAATGATCATCAATAACTAGGGTGACCTGCTCAAGGTTTTTAAATCATCCTTCAATCAGACCTCTCATTCCTTGAAACCGATCAAGCAAGTTGACCTTGATGATCAAAGGCTATTGTTTCAAAATGAATTGGTGGGTCTCTCAAAACAAGGGTTCTCATTCAAATAAAAGAATAGTTACTTCAAATGGTTTTACTTTAATAGGCATGGAAGTTAAATGGTTTTCTAATTTTATGCAACATTTATAAATTAGTAGATGAATTAGTGGGTTTTGTTGGCAGCAATTAAAAATTAGAAGTGTTTCTAATTGCAAACTGTGTCTCTTTATATTTTAATAGAAAGGTGGAGTTATTTTTTCTATCTTAAGATGAATATACTCCTTGAGTAATATGTGAAAAAAATGAAGAACCTTCTTCAATAAAAAATGCAAATTGTATAGTGAGTATGAAGGAAAAATGAACAGTGACAAAATGGAGATTGCATAGTGAATATGAAGGCAGAATGAACAGTGAAGAAAACAAGATTTTTGGTTTTTAAGAAAGCATCTTTTTGAGTTTCAATGTATTCAATACAAATTTTGTTAATGAAATGATTATAACTGCAATATTTTATAAAAATATTTTGACAGGTGATTGATGAAGTTTGAGATGATAAAAGTTTGTGTTATGATGTTGGAGAGGATTTGGTGTGAATGATTCTTTTATTCAAACTCCTGATGATGATATGATAAAGAATGGTGATTGAGCCTTCATGAAAAAGAGTAGTATCTCTTAAATAGTAAAATAAAAATTCAATGTTCAAGATTGACTGAAGCTCTCTTGAATCTAGTGTGTGATGTGTCTTAGTGTTGAAATGAAATGAGCTTGGCACTAAAATGGTGGATTTTTCACACATAACACATGGTGATTGCAAAAAGTATGGGTGAATTATACTAAATTGTAGCCTCAGTTTGACGAGATATGTTGTGGAAAATTTGAATAAGTTTTTTGATAGGGAAAGTATAATATTTTTTATTGAAAGAAGGTGAATGAGTGGATATGAGTTTCTTTCTTTCTTCAAATATAAGATTATGTTGAGTTCTTGCCATATTTAGAAGACATGATGACTTTATGTGTGAATGGTGTTGAAAGGTTTTGATACAATCTATCTTACAACTTTATTTATGCAGTGGTATGATGTGAAACCGAGTAACCATCTATACCTCTTTATTTTACTTTTAAAGATTGCCAGAAAGACATGGAATTCACTATTGAGTCTTGAGTATTTTTCCAGTGAAGCTTGAGTAATTTTCTGTACAAGCTTGAATGATTTCTAGTAAGGATTTACTGTTAGCCAATGAGGCTTGTTTTATTGCAAGTGAGGCACACAATTTGTAAACAAGTTTTTTCCTAATGTGGCTTAATAAAGCAATTGTTCAAAGTGGTTTTTTCACCCTTTTAGGGTTTTTCCACTCATAAATATTTTTTCTTGAATCTTCTTTATGATGTGTTGCTTTCTTCATGGCTAATCATTCGTAATTTAAATGTGGTATTCTTATTTTCATATCTTTGTGATTTTGATAATATACAACATCTACATAATTTGTGTAATTAGGTGTTATGAATTTTGAAATTGGTTTTATTAGACCACTAATTCACCCCACCCCCTCTCATTGGTCCTATACTCCAACAAGTGGTATCATAGCATTAGGTCCCTTTCTACAAGTTTAACCAGCTTGGGAGATTCTAGTAGTGGATTACCTATCATGGAAAAAAGAAAAAGGAATAGAGGAAAAATAAATACTTAGTAGAGTACTAAAGAAAAGCACTACTTGAACCAAATACAAAGAATGATGGAGAATTAGTAATAAATAATTAATCATGAATGGAAATGCATGCTATATCTAGATCACCTCAGGTTGAAGGAAACAATTTTACTTTTAGAAACTTAGGATGGAGACCTACTTATCTTCCTTAGGATTTGATGTGTGGAAAATAGTAGAAAAATGTGATCTACTATCTTCAACATCTCCTTGTACTATTGATTAGAAGAAGACTCTTGAATTCAATGCTAGGGCCATGGATGCTATCTTTAGTGGTTTTCCAAATGATATTATTGTTAAAGTTATGTATTGTAGGGATGCAAAGGAGGTATGAGACAAAAAAAAATTATATGTATCAAAATGATGAGTTGCTAAAAAATACACCCCTCAAAATTGATACAAGATGTGATACATCTAAAAGAGAAAATATTTTTGTTGACAAAGAAGAACACTTCTCTATGAGTGAATATGATCAAGAGATTGATGAAAACGAAAGTGAATTTTATCCTGAAGGTGAACTCACTTGTGCTCTTAATGATATTTAGAAATTTGTTATGCCTTGCATACACGCCCCAACTTTTGCTTGGCAAAGTCGGGGACCCCCTCTTCTTTTCTTCTTTCTATTTTCTTTGTCTCTATTAGATCCAAAACTGGAACATAAACTTTTCCAAGGTTCATGTTCCTCATTTCGTCTTGGTCCTCATTCCCCGCGCCTTCGGGTGTTGCCCCGTTTTGTTCTTCGTCCCTTTCTTTTTGTTTCGTCTTGTCTTTCATCGTTATGTTGTTCGTTCATTTTGGTCTTCGTCTTTTTGTTGTCATCTTTTCATCTTCATTTTGTGTCATTCGCTTTGTTGTTTCATGTCATCCTTTTAGTTTTTGTTGAGAAAATACAAAAAAATTGTAAAAGTTAGAAAATACAAAAAAATAAAAAATAATAGCAATAACAATACAAAAGATTGAGGCTTAGAAATAGAAACTTATTTTTAAATATTTAAATAATAATAAATCATTTTATAATCTTAAAAGATTTATAAAAGTTTAAATTAGAAAAATAAGTAAATAATTTAAAGGTTTAAAATAAACAAATTTTAATAAATTCATTTAAAAGGAAATTAAATTAAATAATTTTTTCTTTAAAGATTTATGAAGTTTAATTTAATTAAATGATTAATTAAAATTTGTAAAGATAGGTCGATAAATCTTTTATTAAAAAAGATTTTTAAATCTTTAAAATACATAAAAATGGATAAAGTAAAAAAAGAAAAAGAAATAAAGAGGTTGAAAGGCGGGAGAGAAGGAGGTCGGAATGGTCCCAAACAAAGCTAAAATTTATTATCTAATTCTTTTCCTGCCCCGATCCTGCAACATCATCGGACTCGGAGCTGGAATGAATATTGAACCAAGCATTACAAAAGTGAAAATATCCATGTTCCAATCTCGATCCGCTCCCACTCTTGCTCCGCACCCACCATGACTTAGTTTCACTCCTGCAGTAGTACTTGATGGCGGACCCGGGAAGAATTCTGAAATGGGCAAGGGAAAAAGGGTCCATGTCCAAATTTGACTCCGATCCTGCCAAGGCTAAGACTTTGAGCCAAAGACAATTCTACCCATGTCCAGGGATGGTTCCTACTCTGACCCCGCTTGGTTTTGCCTCTGCTCCCACACAGTATAAAGAGAGGTTGTCTAGCAATGACAAGCCAGAGAGAAACGAGTGAATCATTATGTAATTGCAAGAAAAATACGAAAGTGTAGACCAGGCAGCAAAATGTTTCATTACACTACCTCAAAGAAATGTGTTCTCATGGCATGAAATGATTGTGGAATGAACACAAAATGGACTTTACTACGCATGAGGGAGAAAGCACCAAGAAGAGGCCGCAGATGAACTGTCTGACAAAATGCTTCAATGGAGATGCTTATCTCATAGAACACAATGATTACAAGAATTGCACACAATGTATTTATTGAATTAATCTTTAGAAGCTTCTAAGTAAATGCAATTGGCAGATGTAAACAACTTTCCAAAACATTTGCCAGCGCCCTCTTTGCAATTAGGTGAATGCAAACTGTGAAAGCATCGAATGCATGTTGTTTGACAGAAGGCTTCAATGAAAGTGTGGTCTTTCAGAAGGAAATCTTGCGGGTTATGCGCAGAGAGCTCTATTGAAATGCTTTAGAATTTTTTTAAGAAAATGTTATCGGCTCGTGTAAGTCAGATTTCACAACTTCTGCCTATGTCCTCCTACCTACATGAATGGGAGCTTTGGAAATGTCGTTTAGTGTTTGGTACAGGGGATGAGATGCGGGTGAAGATATGGAAGCATAGATGCAGGCATGTGAATTAGTTAACGGAATCCCCCATTGAAACGTGGTCTTTGGAATGCCCCTCAAAGAGATGGTTAGCGATGAGCAGCCAAAGAAAATGAAATGGTTGCGGATTATGCACAAAATGGGGGTGCAAGAATGTTAAATGTGGAGGCATAGAAAAGTAGTGAACTATTTAACGGAACGCTTTCAAAGAAGTGTGTTCTTAACTAATGTAAACATTTCCAGGTAAAGCAAAAAAATGCCTCACAGAAACTTGATCTCATCAAATGCCATGATTACTAGAATGATTTGCGCTAGATGTGAAAGCAAGGAAGCTACGTGAACTGTTCAACAAAATTCCTCTTGAATTTAATGATTGCAAAACTTGCACAAATTAGATTTCTTGAAAAGGGCTTTGAAAACCCTTAAGCAAATGCAATTGGTGGTAAGTGCCTTAAAAAATATGGAGTATACCAAAGTTTCATATTCAAAGTTGATGCCTGTGTACAATTTGAAGATGCATGAGCCAAAGCTATAAGTGGTTTCTCTCTAATCTTACTTAATTGTTGGTTTCTCATATAGAGTTTACCCTAGCTATCGACATTGGTTAGAATAAGATTTTTGAAAAGGAAGAAAATATACATGCAAAGTATGAAAGCACAAACAGGGTACACAAGCTGCCTGGCGGATTTTGTCAAATGTTTTAATTTCAACTACCTTGGCTGGAATGCATGTTAATGTGGAAACAAAGATGAGGCATGTGGTTATCAGGCAGAATGCCTCTATGATGGGTCAGTTCATTAAATTCTATAGTCTCAGGAGGTTTTCAAACAAGAAATTGTCCAAGTTGAGAAATGGTGTTGATGCTGAACACACAGGAACTTCATATTAATGTTATTTTAATAACATTAATTTAATCTATTTGAGATCAAATTATTTCAATTATGAAATCAAAGTTCATATTTATATTTATTTAATTGAATTAATTTGAAAATAATTAATTAATTATTTTATGAATTAATTAAATGTGTTTGATGTCTTATAGATACTTGGAAAATGAAAAATGATGATTTGCAAAATTCATGTGCAAAGGAAATTTTCTGAAGAGATCATCAAACTGGAGAAGACTAAATACTTGGTGGGCCCATTTAAGTTCATTTTTGGAAAGGAGGTTGTTGAAATTATGCAAAGAAGTGACTTAGATTTGAGACTTCAAGTTGCAATTATGAACTAGAGCCAGGCTGGAGGATGGAATTGAGAACTAAAATCAACTAAAGTCAAACTGAAACTAAGACTAAAACTAAAAGTTAACTTTGGAGAGTTGGGTGCACAACAAATGCTACAACTTTTTGATGTTTTAGTTCTAGAGAAAATTATGGAATTGAGTTACAAATTGACAAATCAAGCTCATTGTAAAGGGTTGTTGGTTAGACACTTAGAAAAATAGGTTAGAAAGTTTTACAGCTTAACTAATTAGAAGTTTCACAGTAGGATAGGTGATAGAATTTTCTACAATTCTTAGTTTAGATGGAGGTAATTTGAAGACATGGGTTTTTGTACATTGGTGATTTCACTAGATTTGTAAATGCTACTTATTTGTTTCTAAAGACATGGGTTTTTGTACATTGGTGATTTCACTAGATTTGTAAATGCTACTTATTTGTTTCATTGATAGTAGAAGTAGCCAGACTTAAACCTGCTTTAGGTTATGATCTAGAATGATGTTTGTTTATTAATCATTTGATTTGGAAGCTTTCAAGGAATGGAGTTCTATCTTTTGTTTTATTTGAATTATGATTTGCAATATGCCATTAATATTTGCACTGTGAATGAATAGCTATGTATGGATTACAGGTTGATTTGTGTTGCAGTTCTAGTTTATGGATTCCTTGGAAAGCAACAGGCTTGATTAGTTGAATGAATCAACATTCTTCTTTCTCTTGTTTCCCTGATCTATCTTTTGCCTTTTCTTTATACCCCCTTGTTAGAGTAAGTTTAAATAATAATTTGATCTCACAACAATCAAGATGCTCAATAACCAGTAGGCCCCTTGAACATTACAATTACATTGACCATTGAGCAATATCAAAACAGTTGAGAACCAACTACCAAGACCTTGGGAGTTAGATTACTGTATATTGTCTTTCTTTTTCAGGAGAAATAGAATAGAGATATTTTGTTTAAATGTTGCTGTGCTATTTTGAACATCTACAAAACTCAGATTGGAGAATCAAAGATTAAGGTTGTAGCTTCAAGAAGAAAAAGATTCTAAATTCAAGACACTTTAAGCTCTTCCAAAAATAAAAAAAGATGATAATATATTTTAAGTTTCAAGTTGCATAAGTTAAGAAAATAGAAGAAATCAATGTGTCGTAGAACAAGCACCTCTTGCTTGACACGGGAATAATTCTTAATAAATTGGACTTAATGAGGCCTTGATTCAGGTGTTGTGAGGCATTTTATGAATAAACACTAGGTCTTGGACCCTTGCAAATTGAATAACATACTTTTAATGATGTCTTGTAAAGGTGTTGTAAAGTGTTGTAAGATACTTTCACAATTTTATAGACTTAATGAACCCATTTATCCCTAATTCAACATTAACAAATGTGTTTAATAACATTATTATATCAAACTAGAAGGTTTTTGAACTAAACTTAATTATAAACTAGTGTTGTAATGTATCTTACACATTCACATTGGTACTTGTGCCTTCCTAGGTTGTGTGGACCTCATTTTAGTGTTGTAAAGTGTATTTAATAACACTTTCAGATTGAATTTTGTGTCCCAAGATCTAATTGACCTTTACATCATCACTAATAGGCCACTATTAACCTATATTATGCATCCTAAGGCAATATTTGATAAAATACTTGACAAGGTTGTAATTTAAACCTTATTTCCTTATCTCCCAGCATCATGGCTATCAAAATAGCCCTTGTGGGACCCATTCACCATCCATGGTGAATCAATCCCATCTAGGTGGGACCCATTCACCATGGGTGGCGAATGAGTTCCATTTGGCCCAATTTTGACCTTTGAGTGGGAAATTTTGGAATATAAGTTTAATTATACTTCATGTCCACCTTAGGGATCCAATTAATGGTAAAATAAGGTGAATTTCCTATAAAATGAACCTTCTAAGCCCTAATTCATAAGCCATTAACTCATTTCATAACCATTCTTCATTATCCATCCATCATTCTTCCATCTGAAGTCAATTAACTTTGGGTTTCATCATTTGAAGTCACCAAGATATCAATTTTTAGACATTCAAGGGTAGATTCTTCATATTTTGTTGCATAAATTCAAGATAAAATATCATGGAAAGTTAATGAACTCCATTATTGCATGTATCATTCCATTCTTTCATCATTTTGGTTTAATTACCTAAAATGGGTTTGACCAAGGCAAACCCCCATGCCCTAACATCCAACATTTCTTCTTCTCTTCTTGTGTGTTTGTAGATTTAGAAAATTTGGAAGCTTGAAACCATTAAGATTCAAATTTCAAGGTTGATTAGGTCTTCTCTTCATTGAATAAGTCAAAATATCAACAAAAACTCACTTTCAAGTTCAGAAATTAGAGTTTAAGAAGCGAACACCTATAGAGAATCAAAGTGCAGATTGAGAGCTTCAGATTCCACCCTTGAATATTCATGAATTAAAAAGTGGACTCATTAACCATGGGTGATGAATGATTCCCACTCCAAGGTCATTTTTTAGTTTTCTACATTTTTAGATACCCTTTTGTCTTAAACGGGTTCCAGAATAGTTTTGCAGAATTGGGACTGATTCACCCAAAAATGGTGAATGAGTCCCACCAAGTCTAAAAATCATCACTATCAGCATTTCAAAAGTAATTTTCAATCTCCATCAAGTCTTTAGGTGCAAACATCAAGTTTCATCCATTTCTGTTCAGTTTTGCATTCTTTTCTAGGTTTTTTTTGCATTACACAATGTGTTTTCAAACATTCTTAATTTTCTTAGTTTCTATTCATTAATCAATTAATATTATTAGTTTCTTGCATCAAAACATTACATCTAGGCATATTACATCCATATTCCATCCATATCACATTAATATTTGAATGTAAGCATTTCATTTTGGCCTATATTTCTCCTTTTAGTTGAAAAACTCTAGAAGTGCTAGAAAGACCTTGGATGCCAAAAAAAACTATGCTACATTTCGGTGAACCCACTTTTTGAATACTTCTCTTTTCTGGATTGGATTCCTTCATCATATATCTAGCCTTCCATTGACTTTGCATTAGGGCTTGCATTAGTTAATTGGAATGGTAGGTTTCAAATTTTGTATTCATAAAAAGTGCATATAGGTTTCATTGTTGGAATCTAAATTCTTTTTTTTTTTTGAAATTCTGAATTTTTCACTTAGGTCTGCATCATAGCACTCAACAAGCATCAAAATCACTCACAACTTTTTGAAAATTCTAAAAAAAATCCATATTGGGACTCATTCTCCACATTGGGCGAATCAGTCCCTTTTCATGCCTGAAACCACCCTTTATAGAACTGCAAACCCTATTTTTTAGATTTTGTTTGGTGCCTTTACCTACCTGTATTAGTTAGCTGAGTTTTTGTAACATGCATTTCGCTAGATCTCACTTAAAATAGCTCATTTCATGCATTGCTTCATTTTACATTTTCATTTTTCATGTCATTTTATGATTGTTGCATTGTGTAAACAAAAAATTAGCTTGCTTAAAAAATGAATATTGCATTTAGACATAATTTCAACATACATACACTAGATTGATTGAACCACCTAGATTTCAAGCACGGGATCTATCTCTTTCCATTAGGTGAAAAACCCTAATTTAGCAAAGAGACATAACATTCACATCTCAAAATATATGGTTCAATTAATAATCAACTCAAGGAAAAAGAGGTTGACTGTAAAAAGTATGAATTAGAGATAGTTTCTTTGAAAAATGAATTAGAAAAAGCTTCTTCCAAGATACATAAGTCACTTGAGTTTGAAAAGAGTATTGAGTGTTTATATGAGATGTTGAGCAAGAAAAAACATCACAAGGACACTACTAGGTTAGGTTTTGAAGAAGGGAGGAGTTCTAAGATCAAGGAAACACCAAGTAAGAAAACAAATTTAAATTGTTATTCTGCTAATCCTAAAGTTGAAGACAAGAAGGAGACAAAATAAATTATGCCTGCACAAGTCAATGAGAACAAGTCCAAAAGATATTTTCATTTGGAACAATATTAAAGGTCTAGGTTTGTAAATTATTTTCATGGTTATTGATATTCATGTTATGAATTTGGTTATAGAGAAAAAGAGTGTTGGGTGCATGGAATGAAAATTGCATGTGCTAAGAGCTCTTATGAATAGTTAAATGGTAAAATAAAATTCAAATGATATAGATGTCATAAGTTTTGACATATTGCACAATATTGTAGGAGTGGTTTAGACACACCAGGCACTATAAAGGTGTCAAGAAGGAAACAAGAGAAAGATAAGAAAGAACTTAATCTTGTGCATACTACACAAGTGACATATTTAAATGCATAAAGAGAAGCATGAAGTTAGTGGAATATTTTTATAGCTTTATCATTTTTCCCCATAAATAAAGAGGTTTTATCTCTTTATTTTATTGTCAGTGTGATCTAATTTTGGATAGTTATGTTGTAACAGTTCTTTCAAATACCATGCCCTATATAGTATTCTCTAAACATGTTATCTCTATTATAGCTTGTAGATGATCTTTTGGTCATTCCTTGAGAAATTCTTGTTGCAGCAGTTGTATGGTGTCTATGAAAGTTCATACAATCTTCTTAACAATGATCTTCTAATAATGGTCTTATGATGAACTCATTTGGTCAAAATATTAATATCTATACAAGAGCAGGTTTATAAAACACAATGAAAGTTGAATGCATGAGTTAAAGGACAACAACGAAGAAATAAATTCAAAAGGACAACAAAGTGTTTAAAAGAGGTTATATGTGATCATGATATTCACACTCTTTTAGTATTGATCTTGATCACTTATATTTACTTCAAGTACTTGGTTTGGCTTGTTCTAGTGCAATTCAAATAATGATTCATATATATATTATAGATGATATGGTATGGAAACTCTGTAAGTGTAGTTCTAGTACAGTGCTAATTGTGGAATGTTAATGCAATGATACATTGCTTTATGTTATTGATGCAACATTGGTTCCATAGTGTTCAAATGGATGTTGGTAGGTTGGTCTTTAGTGTTGATGCAACAGTGACATTTGTGTTGTATTTTTCAAAGCTTCCTATGATAGTATTATTTGTATAGGTCTCTCACAATTAGTATAGAAATGTACCTCTATGATTTTCATGGTAAAATGTCAGTAAGACAAGTGGTAATGTTATACTATCCTGACCATGTTGACAATGACATTATTGCAGGGCTATAGAACTAATATGAGGAAAGGTATCAAGGGAGATTCTCATAATGAAAGGGTAGTCAATGTTGAGGTTGTGTGAGTTCAAGTTGTAATAGGTTGTTTGAACACAAGTTGACATGATAATAGTCATATGGGAAAGTCCTTCAAAGAAGAAGGAAATCACCATGTCACAAAGATATTGGGATTAGAGATCAAACGATTGAGTGGCTAAGATCAAGTAGTAGAGAAGGTTAATAAGAAAAGTCATTGATGTCAAACTAGAAAAGCTTCCTCTAATGATCAGGGTTAGTGGTACAGGTTGCAAGTGTATTGACAATCTATTTTTCTAAGACCGCTATACATTTTCAAGTGATATTCAAGGTGAAAGGTAATTACAAGGATCTGTCATGCTTTAACATGAGGTGAATAGTCATGCTACAAGGTTTAGAGTTGACTATTTTATTTTGATATCTTTAGGTATTGTTCCAAGTATTTTTTAGTGATGTTTTAGTGCTTCACAAGGGTTTAGAATTCATTTGTGTTTAGGGTTTAGCACTATTGATGGTCTCTATTATAAAACATTGAGCTATGTTTATCAAAGTCTTCTTGTTATATATTAACATGTGTTTCTCTATATACTTCTATTGTGTATCAAATGGTAAAGATCACAAAATAAGTTTATGACTATAGCCATTAAGTGATTTACTTCAACAAAAATTTCATGATATTTGTACATCTCTTTGAATACCAATGTGGGAGAAAGAAGGTCTACAAATTTCAGTCTATCTAAAGGTAGTCATATTGAGAAAGTGACAGTATAAGCAACATTCCTCTTGAGTTATAAGTTTAGTAGTCATATTGAGAAAGTTACCATTCTATGGATATGGTAGATGAGGAATTAAATGATACTTTGATATTTGAGAGTTGGCTAATTTCAGAGAGTGAATATCTTGAAACTTAGAAGGTGGATGGAGCTTTGTCTTGTTATGAATAGTGGTTTCTATTTGAACACTTTAAAATTTAGTTCTTGCTAATACGGTATGTTCAAGATCATCATGGAAAAATCAGGCCCTTAACTGGAAAAAAATTTAGAAAAATTAGAGTTAGGCGACTGGATGTAAAAAATTGAATAAGTTATCTATATTATTTCAAAAATATGTAAGAATAGAATCTATAGAAAATTGAATGTAGTTTCTAAACTATTAGGTTTATTAAAAAAAAAATCTATTTGGTGAAAACTTGAAATTTCAATGCAGTAGTACTTAAATTTTAGGGAAAAACTAAGAAGTAGGTGTTTGTCTGACCACCCTAACCACAATAAAATGATAATATTTTTTTGAAAATATTTTAGATATAAGTAGAGGACTCATGTTCGGATGTGATACATATTTTTTTGTAATTTTTTTCCATGTAAATAATTAATTATGAACTTTTTATTACATATTTTAAAAAATATAAAAACTTGTATGTCTGACCACCTTAACTTAGTAAAAACTTCATGAAATTCAATTTTTCTTTTTTTAATCCTATAGTACGCAAAGCATAGAATGCGACACATGTTTTAGATTCAAAAAATGTGATATTGTTTGAAAGCTATAGATGTTTTTCAATTAGCCCATCGATTAGGACTTTACTCATAATTCAAATAGAAAATGAATAATAATTATTTATTAAATTCAAATTAAAGAATAATTTATATTGGTGAAAATTTGAGAACCTCCTTTAAAAACCCTTTTTGTTTCATCAAATTTGGGTAAAAAAAAGTTGTCAGCCACATACCCTAGACATACCCACAATATCGCCACTTTTTGGCCCATCATGATCTTGCACATACCCAATAGTATCTTGTAGTGATTTCTATCTTCAATGACTTTGTGATCTCATGTTAGTTTGAAAATTGTATTATGTAATTGTTTGTAGTGGTTTTTATTTCAGCACTAGTGTCTTACAAGCACCTTTCTTGACATAGTTACTTAAGGAAATAATTTTTATTTTCTTAACACAATGATGATTTTTATGTATTAATTAGGAAAAGATTTTGATTTTCTTGCAAGCTCTGTTTTTTTTCTTTCAGTTTATTTTTCAAGGTGCTCAAGTGGTTATGTCATCCTTTCATGAAGTAACTATACAATGCTCAAGATAATAGTCTCTCTTGCGGACATGACAAGTATAGTGCTAATTGCTTATACAGTGAAGTTGATTACTTGTTGCAGATGCTTGAACAACGATAGTGAAGTTTCGTCTTCTTAGTTTATTTGTTGTAGTGGCTTGGAAACAATGGTCTATCATGCTTGTTTGATAGTTGACAGTAGCCTCTATAGAATGTTAGTGTTGATGTAGTTGCTTTGAGTTGCTTGATGGAATGGAAATTTTGCATGTCAGTGGATGGAAGTTTTGCATGATATTGGATGTAGGCTTGGAAGGGACACTTTGCATGACAGTGGACTATAGATCTTTGTTTTTGATGTTTTTGACAATGACAGCCTTGATGCCTTGATAGTGCGCTTTTTATTTTTTTGACAATGACAACCTTGATGCCTTGACAGTGTGTTTTTGATGAGTGAGTATGATAGTGTACTTTGTTAAAATGCAACCTTGAAGACAATGTAAACCTTCTTTATGACAGTGAAACTTTATTTTTGATGATATTCAGTGTCATAATAATCATGAAAATGTTGGAATAGTGTGTTTAATAGTTAGTTCAAATACCATTCAAGTGTCCTTTTTCATTTGATGTTAAAGGAGGAGCAATAAAGTGCAAAATTGGAGAAGTTGACATCAATGCCAAAAGGGGTTTTGTTGCATTGGAATTGATTTTTCATTGATGTCAAAGGTTGTTCATGAAGGTTTTCCATTGATGGCTTGTTCATGTTAGGTGCATGTTGATGTCATAAGTTCATTTTCAAAGGTCCACAACCCTAATAGTTTCAAATATTAAAATTTATTTGAAAATGTTGGAAATACAATATTTTGGATCACAAAGCTTTAAAAATTTCAAAAACCCTAAGTTTTTGTCTAGGGTTTATTATGCAAAATAAATAGAAACATTCGTTAATATTCTTATAATTTGAAGGTGACTTATATTCACCGGTCATCAATAACAAAGTGACCTACTGAAGGTTTTTAAATCCTCCTTGAACCTACCCTCTCATACCTTGAAACTAGTTGAGCAAGTTGACCTTGAAGATCAAATGTTATTGTTTAAAAATTAATTGGAGGGTCTCTCAAATCAAGGGTTCTCATTGAAATTCGAGAATGGTTACTTCAAATGGTTTTACTTTGACAAGCGTCAAAGTTAAAGGGTTGTATGCTTTTATGCATTGTTTGGAAATGAGAAGATGAATATAGAAGGTTTCATTGGAACCAATTCAAATTTATAAGTGTTTCTAAATGTAAATTGTGCCTCTTTATCTTGTAATAGAAATGTTGACTTGTTTTTTCTATCTTAAGATGCATATATGCATTGAGTAATATTTTAAAAAGATGAAGAACCTTGTTTGATAAGAAAAAGAAGATTGTGCAGTGAAAATGAAGGTAGAATGAACACTAAGAAAATGAAGATTGTATAGTGAATATGAAGGTAGAATACATAATGAAAAACATTTTTTTTGTTTTTGAGAAAGCTTCTTTTTGAGTTTCAATGTATTCAATGCAAGTTTTGTTAATAAAATTATTATAACTAAAATCTTTGATAAAAGGATTTTCATAGGTGATTGATGAAGTTTAAGATGATTAAAGTTTGTTTTATGATGTTGGAGAAGATTTGGTGTGAATGATTATTTTATTCAGACTCCTGATGATAATAATATAGAGAATGGTGATTGAGACTTCATGAAAAAGAGTAGTATCTATAGAATGGTGAATTCATAATTGAATGTTAAGGATTGACTGAAGCTCTATTGAATCTAGTATGTTGTGTGTCTTAGTGTTGAAATTAAATGAGCTTGACACTCAAAATGGTGGATTTTTCACAGATAAAACATGGTGACTACAAAAGGTATGGGTTATTTATACTAAATTTTAGTTTCATTTTGATGAGATATGTTGTGAAAATTTTGAATAAGGTTTTTGATAGAGAAAGTATAATCGTTTGATTAAAAGAAGGTGACTGATTAGATATGAGTTTCTTGCATTCTTCAAATACAAAATTATGTTGAGTTGTTATCAAAGTTTGAAGACATGATGGTTGTATGTGTGAATGGTGTTAAAAGGCTTTGATAATCTATGTTAGAAATTTTATGCAGTGGTATGAAGTGAAATAGAGTAACCCTTTGTAACTCTTTATTTTCCTTTTGAATATTGTTAGCAAGACAACAAATTTTATAGTGAGGCTTGAGTAGTTTACTAGTGTGGCTTGAGTAATTTTTTAGTGAGACCTAAATGATTTCTAGTCAGGCTTGAATATTTTCCAGTGAGGCCCATTGTATTGCCAGTGAGGCATACAATTTGTAGACAACAATTTTTTGGCCAGTGTGGCTTAATAAAGAAATTGTTTAGAGTGGGTTTTTTCACCCTTTTATGGTTTTTCTACTCATAAATCTGATGTATTGATTCTTCTTGATGATGCATTTCTTTTTTCATGGCCAATCATTCCTAATTTAAATGCGGTATTCTCATTTTCACATCTTTGTGATTTTGATAACATACATGTAGAGACTTCGTGTAATCAGGTGTGTTGCATACTGAAATTGGTTTTATTAGACCACTGATTCATTCCCCCTCTTAGTACTCATGTACTCCAACAATTATGTGGGTTATAGAGATTGTTGCTCAATTAAAAAGACAACCAAAATATGAATTGGCTACACCTAATATATTGGAGGAGGTCAATTCATGCTAAGTAGTGAGAAACCACTTTAGCGTGGGTTTTTGGCTACCTTATAAAAAATAAAGTTTAATATAATTTTTAAGCTATAAGGTGGTTGGTCATGCAAAAATATCTTTCCTAGGCATGGAAATTTAAAAAATAAATAAATTACATTCCTTTTCATCCTATGCACATTCATATTTTAGAGAAACATTTTTGTATGGTTGGAAATTTTTAATAAAAAATAAGTATAGGGGCACATGGAAGAATCCCAAATGCCAAGCAACATTTAGACATCAAAATATAATGCATATAAAATAAAATAAGAAGGTGAAGGGGTACGAGAGACAAAAGATGAGTTAAATAGAATGTATGAAAAGATGGGAAAGAAGAGAGGGCGCTAGGAGGAGTGAAGGATAGGGGATGGAAAAAGTCAATGATTGTAGTAGGTTAGTCCAAGTAGAGAGCTTCAAACAACATTAATAAAATATAAATTAATTTGACCAAGGTTGGTCGTGGGAAGAGGAGGGTGTTGTTTAGAGAGAAGAGGATAGCATTGGTAAACTTGAAATAAAGGATTGAGTATTGATAAAATGGAACACCAAATTGAATTATTTCAAGATTATTGAATTGTATGGAGTTTGTTTGATGTAATTAAATCTACTTTGTTTGAATTTCATTGGTGAATGGAATTTGTGAAATAAAGTAGAATAAATATTCTTTTAGTATAAAATTTCTTTATAATTAAATTATTTCCTATAAAATTTTGAATTGGTTCTTATTTGACAAATGAAATTGTCAAATTAAATTTCTCGAGTGTGAAGTTGGGAATCATACAAAAAAAATTTGATAGTGAGAAGGGAATTTTTTTTTTTTGTGTTAGTTGGTATTAGAGCTAGAGGTTCTAAGCACATAGGAAGACTGCTAAATGTGAGGAAATCTATGTTAGGACCTGCAGTTAGAGAGTGAAGAGCTATAGAGAAGAAATCATGTGAGAACTCTTGTAGGTTTGTAATAGTTGGGAGCTAAAGAACTACGAAAAAATTGTAGATTGCAAAGAGAATGATGTGGATTATAGAATATTGCAGAAAGTGAGATGGGGATATTTGTGAGAAAGAAGCCCATCACATGGGATGATTGGAGGCACTACCAAAAGAGGAACGTCTCCTTGATGATGGTTGATATAACCATATGAATGGTTAGATTGGAAGAAAGGAAATGAGAAGAATTTGTCAAGCATGATGAAGATAAGCATGAAGCTATAGTGAAGACACGCCATGAGGAAGGAATGGAGAAAAAGGATGAAAATGAAGAAGTGAGTAGTGAAGAAGAGGAATTAGATGTAGTAGTGATTGAGGAAGAAAATAATGAAGTGAGAAGTGAAGAGGTTGCAATGAATGGTGAAGGTGAAGAAGATTTGTTGGCAAAAATTTCAATGATAGAGAGTGAGTGGTTTGAGAAGAACACATCGAATAAATGAGAGAAATATGTTGCAGTAGTTGAAGACAACATTATAGAGGAAGATATCATAGCAGCAAAGAAGGATGAGGTATTTTCTAAAATTTGTGAATCCAGTTATGATTTTTGTTTACCTTCATTTATGAGAGGAGAAATTGAAGAGTATGATGAGGGGAAAATAGAAGAGGATATGGAAATATTTAATTTTCATAAAGTCAATTATATTGAATTGTGGGTGGATGAGTGGATAGGATAATTTTGGTGGAGATGGTCCGTCTATGGTGGGATTGATCCCATGAATGAAGAGCCAAGAGAAGAAATAATTTTTTGAAGGAGGATAGTACATGGAGGATGTGAATCCATAAGAGGAGAGAATGGTGGTGAATGGAGTTGTGGAAGGAGGATGGTGCTTATGTCAATGAATTGTTGGAAAAAGAGACAGAAGAAATAACTCTATGCATATTTCACATTGATGGAGTTCATTGTAGATTGCTTGAAATCTAAAAGAATGGTTCTACCATTCAACTCCATTTTATGATCCTATTCTCATAAAATTATTACCCAGTGTTTCTAATGCAAGAGCATCCTAGGAGTATTAGCGATCCTACATCACCCAAAAAATTGATTTATCTAATTTGTTTTCTTTCCATTGTGTGTTTCTTTTGTTGTGTTTTGGTGGAGGGTGTAGGAGAGGAATTTGATAAAATTTTAATTATTTTCAAATCAGTTATCTACAGTGGGTTTATAATAATGGATTTTATTTATAAAAAAACACATTCACGACTGGGGTGACTAGCATGTGGTGATCTACATTTTGAATTTAAACATCAAAATCCTCCTAGAACATACGAACAAGTTATTGTATTATTGTTGTCTCTTAGCATTTGGTGCCTCTCATATTACCAATTCCATAGGAGAGGGGCAATTCATTTTGGTTGTTTGAAGTCAAAATTCCTGAGGAACATTACATGGGTTATAGAGATTGTTGTTTAATTTAGAAGAAAACCAAAATATGAATTAGTTGCACCTAAGATATTGGAGGTGGAAGAATTCATTAAATAATCTATAATGGTTATTTAATTAATCACATGGCCATTTTGACATTCAAATACATACAAATACATAAGAAAACATAAAGTTCTCATATATATATATCAAAGTTTGGTGTGCATGTCATCAAATATACAATACTATTGAGGCTTGTGACTACTATATCCCTCAGGACCTGGTGGTTGCATTTGTCTGGTGGCAGTTTGGCAGGAGATGGTGGTGTGCGATTGTGATCATGATCCATGGAGTGTACCAAGAGAAAACTCCAAGCCCTGTATTTGTCCAAGGTCCTCCCAATGTGCTCCTACTATCTGATCTCTCTCTGTTTGTAGCTTGGCTACCTCTGCCTCCAGTCTCTCAAACTCTTATGGGGTCCACGATGACTATGCCTCGAAGGAAACATAGACTCAGTGGGTATGCCTCCTCAAACTGTCATATGCTTCTTGTAGTATAACATATGGCATTAATGAATCGATGTCCTAATCCATAATTGATGGGGGCACATAGTATGATTCTATGGCCTCCTCGTTTATGGGTGCTGTCACAATAGTGGTTTATAATTCCTGAGAGGAATGAATTTTAGCTGAAATCACATATTTTTAGAAAATATAATGATTTAAGCCTTAAAATGTTCCATTTTAAGGATTCCAATTGAAGAGGGTTTGATCAAATCACCTTAGATCAAACCCCCTTGGATAGAACCTCGCTAGTTTTAAGCCATACCTATAAATGCGTCTCCTTTACACCTATCAAAATGCTGATAAAAAATCACTTTTGATTTAGCTTTTGGGGGAACAAATGAATTCATTTAAAATTTATTTCAAATGATTATGGTATTCCTCAGAACAAGCTATCCAATGAATATAATTTTAATATGTTTTGGTTTTGTTATGTATTTGTTTTTTAAGTTTTATTAAACATAGGTTTTCATCGAAAATGAATTTCTTTGTTCTTCACATGTGGAAAAATAGAATATTATCAAAAAATTTGAAAAATATGAGTGCACCAGATATTGAAGTCCTTGATCCAACAAAAAATAAAATTAAAGTTTGACATATACAAAAAGTTACGTTATAGTCGCGTTGTTCTGAATTGTAATTTGTTTGACTTT
Source organism: Sequoia sempervirens (assembly GCA_007258455.2). Lineage (NCBI taxonomy): Eukaryota > Viridiplantae > Streptophyta > Pinopsida > Cupressales > Cupressaceae > Sequoia > Sequoia sempervirens. The sequence goes on from VDFB02000015.1 coordinate 228,025,887, forward strand.
GAAACTTGATTAAGGAAAAAATATTCAATAAAAAACTATCTAACCAAGTGGAAGCACTAGATATCATAGTTAAAAATCTAAATTTGAAAGAATTAGAATTTTATCCTTCATGGAAAAAAGTTATGCATTATACGATGTGCGTCACTTTTTAAAATATTGTTTGAAAAAAATCAATTTTTGGGAGATGGAAAAAGAAGTGAAATTTGATTCCAAAAATTTTGAAAAAAATATTTTTAGAATGTACAAACAAAATTTGATGAGACTCTAGTTTGCACCATCTTCAAATTCCTCACGGTTTAATTGCTATAGGTGCCGAATGTGAAGATTTAGTTAAAAATAATAATTTTAGTGTCCAGTTTGGCCAAAAAATTGTAAACCACTATTATGGGATCACCCTTATTGATGGGGGAACTATATCTATAGCCACCTATTGAAAGAAATCACAAAATTCTCTCATAGATCCTTCAAGATAGAAACAATAAAATATTAGTAAACATCATGATATATATATATATAAAGTGTAAGAAAAAGTATGAAATATAACCATAAATAAACTATCATCACCTATGTCCCTAGCAGACTATGTAAAATTAGCCTCATCGTGTGTATAGGGCATGGAGGAAATGTTATCCACTCCATGACTATGGGTATTGGTGCCTACTACAACTGTTGCATGTGATCTAGTCATATGAATGGGAGAGGGATCTCCCCACTCGTGCCTTGTTGGATCCTCATATATTTCCTCATCACCCTTACTCATGGACTAATCCTCTTCCTCATCCTCCTCATCCTCCCCATCTCCTCCATCTTGATCATCATAGTTATGATCTGCATCCTCATTGTACTCCTCATCTATGAAATCTGCAAATATGTTTGTTTCCCTACAGTGTGTCTCATTGGCCCTATCCTCTATATCATCTCCCTCATCTGGGAGTGGTACCACATCACCTATCAACTCCTCCATAGGAAAAACAAGAGTTGGATGTGATGTTTTCCACCACTCCTCATAGTCATCTATGGCAGTAACATCATCTACATTAGAGATTAGAGGCATATCGTGATCTAAGTACCTGGAGTTACTATGGATAACATCATCTATAGTGAATGGTATTGTATCACCTAGTCTCTGAGCACTCCACACTAATCTCCTGAAGAAGGGTCATGCCCTGTACTATCTGGATCCATCCAAACTATTGCATCACCTGATCATATTAGAAATGATGTACTATGTAATCAAGTCTACCAATCAACAATCTATCAAGTTGTAATCACCTCATCTACCAAGTGTGATTTGGCCATTGAAGCACAAGCTGATAAGGTCTCCAAAGGATCTTGTCCTCCTCCATTCGGTCAAATCACACTCTCCAAAAGTGTAAATCACCATATTGCCAAAATCATGATAGAGAATAGTTGAAGGCATGAGGATACCCTAAGGCTATTAGACATAGGAAGCCTATAGGTTTGGTACAAGTGATATGCTCAAGGAACCAAACATGTAGAAGCGTACAATGTACCATACTATCCACCTCTTGAAATACAAACCATCCAAGATCATAATATAGGTGTGCAAGGATACAGTGCCCCTAGGTGTATATTGTCTCGTGCTTCACCATCCCTTGTATCATGTTTATTATTCCTCCCTTTAGGTGTTCTCCCCAACCATCTTAGATGAGTACTAATTTGATTGTCACCATCATGATCCATCTAACCAATGAGGCTTGTGAATATAATAGCATAGCAAGATCAATCCATGCCCTCACCCACTCATCATGTAATGGTCCACAAAGGCAATACTGCATGTCAAATTCCATTTCCTAGAAGGTCCACTCTGCTCAGAAGAATACGTGATCACCTTGGATAGGAACTCAGAGTATATGATGATTTTCCTCTAGTGTGATCATCATCTCACAAATTGGAAGGTGAACTATGCATGTATCGGCATCCTAGTGCTCTGGTAGTGCCATCAACATCCCATAATGGTACCTCATGCAGGGCATGAGGTATGCCCAATATACTCCAATCATTTGAAGCAGCTTTGTGTCCTCCACTGAAAGTGTGGGGGATAAATCTCTAATTAGGCTAATCTATCTACCACCTAGACACTGACGCGAACGAGTGGGTACCTAGTAGAAAAATAAAAAATGTGTCTTATAAGCAATCTAATCTCTTCAATTTTTACATCAATAATCATATAAGTGTACTAAAGTTTTTTTTAGTGTGCTTTTCTAAAGACATTAGACACTTTAGGACCCTTTTGGGACACTTCACAAAGAAATGGGACACTTTGTGAAAAAGTGGGACACTTTGTGAACAAAAGAGACACTTCGCAAAAAAATGGGAAACTTTGGGAATAAAGGGGATGCTTTGCAAAAAAAATTGCAAGGCCCTAAATTAACATAGAAATGTTTAAAAAAAATCAAATTACTACATAAGGACAAAGCATAGGTAGAAGAACCATCTAATCTCATGATGTTTCTCGCCATGTGCTACCTACTCCACAACACATCCAATCTCACAAGCATGTAATCATGTTTGCTCAACATCTTTCACTCTTCTTCAATCACTTTCAAGCTAAAAAAAGGTAAATGAAAAACGTAGAATTTACTTCACTATTTTCTCCTATGTAAGTTAAAATTAGGGTTTTTACTACATTAGAATTTAAAAAGTGCATTTCACTAAAACAAACATAATGGGTGCTAGAGAACTTTTTTTTTAAAAATTGTTCATTGTGCTAGAATAACGATTCTACTCCCAACATCATCAATTGTCTATCATTATGTGGTATGGTACTTGGAAATTCCCTATAATATGACTTACCATATTCAATGTGGCTTGATTGCTACCTTGATTCCACCTCTGTAACGCAAGTGAAATCAATGTGGGACATACATCTACCCTTGAATGTGATTTCTAGTTAGATGTTTGATAAGAGGATTTTTGGACAGCTAACAAATTCCTATTGTAGGATGTGTTTCCTAACATTGTGGTTTTGTAGATGACTATAGTGGGGGCTTCATTATCCCATATCATAATTGAACCTATATGTGTATCCTTTTATGAAACAAAAATCATCATTGGATTCCTTTAGCTTACATATGCAAGTAGAGTCATATGGGCACTAAAGTAGGGGTTAAAGGGTATGTGCAGGATCATGATGGGACAAAAAGTGGCAATATAATGGGTATGCGTAGGGTATGTGGCCGACGACTTTTTTTTTACCCAAAATTGATGAAATGAAAAGGGTTTTAAAGGAGATTCTCAGCTTTCCACCAATATAAATTATACTTTACTTTAAATTTAATACATAATTATTATTCATTTTCTATTTAAATTATGACTAAAGTCCTGATTGATAGGATGATTGAAAAATATCTATAGTTCTGAAATGGTATCACATTTTTTTAATCCAAAACATGTGTCACATTCTATGATTCATGTATACTATAGGATTAAGAAAAAAAATGAATTTCATGAAGTTTAGACCAAGTTAAGGTGGTCAAACATATGAGTTTTTATATTTTTTAAAAGTTGTAATAAAAAATTCATAATTAATTATTTACTTGGAAAAATATTACAAAAAAATATGCATCACATCTGAACATGAGTCTTCTACTTATATCTAAAATCTTCTAAAAAATATTATCATTTTATTGTGGTTAGGGTGGTCAGATAGATGCCTACTTCTTATTTTCTCCCTGAAATTTAAGTACTACTGCACATTGAAATTTCAAAATTTCACCAAATAGACTTTTTTTGCTAGTAGTTTAGAAACTACATTCAATTTGCTACTAATTCTATTCTTACATATTTTTGAAATAATATAGATAACTTATTCAAAATTTTATGTCAAGTTGCCTAACTCTGATTTTTCTAAATTTTTTGCCACTTAAGGGCCTATTTTTCCCATGATGATCTACACATACCCTAAATGTAGTGTATAAGATTGTGCACTCTTGAAAAAAGAGGTAATTTTAGACTTAATTTGGACCTACTTTGGCACCTTTTCATTAATTTCCTCTTTAAAATCACCATTTATAGGCACCTAGGACCCATTATTTTGGATCTTGAGGCTCATTTTACTCAAAAATCATATAAAATCATATAAAATCACTCAAATCCTTGAAAATCCAAAAAACCCACCTCAAAAATCTAAGGTGTGACTCATTCGCCACCTTGGGTGAATGAGTCCCCTTAGGTGGGACCCATTCACCAAGTGTGGTGAATGAGTCCCATTTGGGATATTTTTCAAATTTGAGTGGGAATTCATCAATTTAATTCATGTTTTTTGGCATTTAATGTCTACCTATGAGATCAAAATAATAGTCAATTAGGTGTCAATTCCTATAAAATCAAGTTTCTAAGTCATTTTCAACATCTCTAAGCACTTTGAGCAAGTATTTTCAACCATCAAGCATCAAGAATCTTCAAGCAAGTCTTCACAAGAGCATTCTAATTCCAAAAGTAAGCAAAGTTAAAACCTTAGAGCATGTAGGTCTTCAAGCTCACTTTCAATCAAGATCAAGCATTTCCAAGGGTTGATCATGGATTTCTATGGTGAATCATGATGGATTCTAGGTTGGGGAGATGCAAGTAGCCATTAGTCCAATCCTAAAGACTTGTTTCCTAAGTGATTCCATCTTCCATTGTTACTCTACATTCAACATAGAGAAGGTATAAACATCATTAGATCTCACTTGAGGTGATTATAAATCATCACAGGTGAGTCATTCATCTTTGCATTTACATCATATTCTTACACATTAGAATAGGATTGCACCATCTGTTTTGATTTCTTAGTCTTTAACAAACTTAAGGCTAGGGTTATTATGTACATTTCATTATTTCTACCAAGGTTTAATTACCAAACTAGGGGTTTGACTGAGGCAAACCCCCATTAGCAAATCCATTTGAATTCTTTTTTGTAGGTTCTTTTCATAGATTCAGGCCCAAAAATCAGCCTGGAAGGAAAGGGTGGGTGTTAAAGTGTAGATCAGAACCTTCATTTTTTAGAAAAGTGAAACAAGACTAATTTTCCAAGAGTGGCGAATGAGTCCCACTATAGTTGTTTGTCATAACTGTTTGCAAATCTCGATACCCTTTTTCCTAAAACAAACTTCTGTGTAGAAATCAGGATCTAGGATTAATTCACCCAGGTTGGCGAATGAGTCCTAGTATCATAAAAGGTCAATATTTCAAGAATTTCAAAGCTATTTCCAGTCCTTTCAAGGTTTACTAGTGTATACCATTTACATATTTACCTTTCTATTATGTTTTATTTACATTGCTAGAGCATTTTCTAGGTTATTTAGCTTTTATTTGTATATCACAATGTTTAAAAAAAATTATTTTCCAAGTTAACACTTGGTGTTGAACCTCTCATTAGATATTATTCAATCCCTCTAACCTTCCCTTTTTTAGATTTCAATCTTCTTTGCATTGAAATATCAAGGGTTTGTTCTTGAGTGAAAGGTTTGAAAATTGGTCTTTCTCCTTTTAGGTTCAAAACCCTAGAAGTGAAAAGAAAGCACCCATTTTCTACATTTCAAGATCTAATGCATTTTTTCTATTTTTTTGGTGAATATAAGCAATGCAAACATGCAAATTTATCCTAAATGCTATGTTCCCTAATGAAAAATGAAAAAACCCTAAATGCAATGCAAGTCTAATGTAAAACTAAGATCTAGGGTTTTAATACACTCCAAATAAAAAAGTAGGATGTTGAAAAGGTTGGTTTCACCAAAATGAAACAAAGAAAAAGAGGTTCATCCCAAATGGATTACCAAAGGGATGAACCTATTTTTCTCAGATGTATCACTCAATTTTATGAGAAGTAAAATGCATAAATAACAATCAGAAATCAATCCTAATTGTTATAACAACAAAAATCAAGGTTTTAAGATGCTAAAACAATGTGTACCTTACTAAAAAGGTGTTATTTTGGGCCTCAATGAGGACTCATTCGCCCAATGGTGAATGGGTCTCGATTAGGTTTCTAGAAAAGTAATTTATAGGTTCCATTCTTCAATTTCTACACTCCTAGTTCCAAGGTGTTGAACTCTCAAAAGTTGGAAACAAACTCTATAGAGAACTTTTTGTGATCTTGTAGCAAAGTTGAAAGCTTTTGTAACTTTAGAATCTTAAAAAAATTGCAACTTTTATCCTCCACTTGATCTTCAATATAAAACTTGCAACCACACATCAAGAGAAGAAAAATTGTTGATTGTTAGGGAATAGGGGTTTTCCTTGGTCAAACCCCATTTAGATATTAAACCTTATGATGAATAGTGAAACATAAACATAAAACATGAAACATGAAACATGAAACAATGATACCTTGGATGATGTCTTGGAATGTAAATCAACAATCTAACATGAAGTGGACATAAGGAGTGTAGATCTTGATCTTGGATTTGGATGTGAAATAATGCTTGAATTGGATCTTCAATACTACATCAACACATTAGCTCAACAAAATGCATGATGCACAATACATTTGACATGATAATGTGACCCTTGATTGCTGCAATAAAACTTTGATAATATACCCTTGAATTCCTTTGAAAATGCTCTTTAAATGCTCTCTTGATCATAAAATATCTATAATTCTTGAATACTTAAAGCTACTATCTGAAACTATGTGAATTAACCTTATATTTATACTTAAATTCATATTTAATCCTAAAATTCAAATAACAAAAGCTGACATCAGATCCATGATTCAAAATCATTAAAATCTTTCCCAGAATAAGTTAAAAAATGAGTGCCCTTTGTTAAGGAGGACCCATTTGCTATAGGGTGAGTGGGTCGTAGCACAATGAACTAGGAAATTCTTCGAGGACATGAAATAACATGTAAAAAGGGGGTCCTAGAACCTAGGAAGGACCCATTCGCCATGTGATGAATGGGTCCTATGTCACTAGCCTAGGACTCAAACCTTACCAAATTAAGTGTTGTGAAACAGTATTAATGAGTTTCAGGATTTATCCCTCAGAAAATATAATAAATTAGGCTTAGATTTGAATTTAAGGGGCCAATTAAACTTGAAACTAACCTCAATTAATCAATTAAATCCCTATATTAGTGTGAATGTGTAAAGATACACTTTACAACACCCTAAATAAGGCATAATTAATTCCATTTTATCATTAATTATTCATTCCCAAATCAATTGTGAAAATGGGTTACTTTTTTCGATAATACACTTAGTTTGTCCCTTACAAGGTTTATTATCAATAAATGCAATCAAATTATTCATAAGATTGTTCTCATTATCTTTCATATTTTCATCATCTGTGTCAACATTCATGACATCATTTTATGTTGCACTAGCTTTGAGTAAAGAGATATTATGATTAGGTATATGATTGGTAAATATTTGCAAGTTTTGATTAGGAGGAGCTACACACTTATTACCTTGATCATTAAAACCTCCAATTAGGATTTTATTAGAATCAATGACGTCTTGCAGAAGATGTTTAAGATGCTTACAATGTTTTGTATCTTGTCTATTTTGTTGATGGAAATGGAAAATAGGTGTTTGGTCTATAGTTTGGACGTAAATGCATAGTAGGATTAGGAGCTCTAATAGGGGGTAAGGAAATAAAATTATTCTCTAAGAGTTGCAACTTGGTATTATGAAGGGTATCAGGTAGAGATGTGAATTGTTTGTTTCTATCCACAAAGGCATATGGTTTTTTCATCTTTATAGCAGACACTTGGGTGTCAACATTTTGATTGGATTGAGGGGGATTAAGTTGTAGAAATCCTTTATTTTTATTCTTAAAAGGTTAGTTTGAGGTTTGGATTCAGACCTTTTCAGGATGGTTAGAGGGGGTTTTCAATTCATGACTACTAACTGAATTTTGGTAATCATGAAGGGTTGTACACAATTGTGTGAATGAAGGAAATCTCAACATCTCAAGATTAGTCTAGATTTTATCTTGAAATTTTGAAATAAGCATTCCTTGAAGGTTGACATCAAGAATCTTAATGTTTATTTATGAATAAAGCATTTGGTATTATGCTATGACATTGGTGAATTTTTCTTCAACCTTTTGTCTACATGTCATCAAATCAAATAAGGTCATCTTGGGACCCATGTGAATTTGGAAGTGGTTGTAAAAGGATTCAATAAGTTCATTGAATGAAACAATTAAATTGTTCAATAGGGATCAAAACCACTCTAAAGAAGCATCTTTCAAGGATTGAGGCAAGAGTATAGTCAAGATTTTATCTTCAAAATTGCAGTCACTACATAGGGTTGTGTAAGAAAAATCACATGACTAATGGGATATCATTTTCCACCATATTTCTCAAAGCTAGTAACCTCTATACCTAGTGGAATTTGTGTTATCAATATCTCTAAGGATAATGGATTGGTTTTAATGTATTGTGAAGGTTGGCCATTATTATTTTTATTTAGGGTAGCGATTTGTTGTTAAGGATGGGATCATTGCTGGTATTATGAGATAGAGGTGAATAAGGTGGAGTGGTGTATGTATGCAAAGGGTAAGTGAATTGTATATTTGTGAGGAGTGATGGTTGTGGAGATATTAGATTTGAATTCACAAAGTTAGAAGGATTCCCAGTGGAAATACCTAAGGAAGTGTTAACATTTCTAGTAGGTTGAATGGCTATGGTGACATGAGTACTAGTGTATGTAGGAACAAAGGTGAGGGTTATGGAAGAAGGAATTGAATTTCCACCTTGCCTTTGATTATACCCCAAATTTTGAGCACAACTTGTCATGGGAGATATATTGTATCAACAATATGAGCTAGAATTCGACAATCTCTATTGGACCATGTTCATTTTCAAGTATTTTCCTCATGCTATCTAATGTAGGAATGACACTACTAGTGATAATTTTTGAAGTCACAAAGTGTTTTAATTTCTCTATTTCCTCACCTATCCTTCTTATGTTTTCTTGCGGGATTGTTTCAACATCATGCACATTTTTTGTAGGTAGGAAAGCCATTGGAAATGAGGTATGAATACTATTAAGCATAAAGGGTTGATTATCAACATTATTAGTGAAATAGTTGGAGAACCCAAGATCCATGACAAATGGTGTATCACAGGATGACATGTGTCTCAAACTATGTCTCACAATAGCTTTGCTAATAGGAAACTAAGTTGTAAAGTTCATACAAGTTTCACAAACTTAGTACATACACAAAATGGAAAGAAGGTGAAATGCAATGTAGTTACCTAGGATGTAAAGTGTAATGCAAATATGTAAACACAATTTTCAAATTTCAAACAAGATAAACATCTAATTATGTTATGTAAAATATTGAAATTTATGTCTTGTAAATGAAAATTTGAAATCACACAATGCACTAAATTTATCAAATGAAGCTCAATATGATTATGTCATAACCTCTCTTGTTAATTATAATTACTATTACTAGTTGAATTTTCTATTTCATCCATATGTATAAAAAATTAAATTATAGTAAACTAGTATCATGTACCTTTAATGAATTTTAGAATCAAATTCAAACAATAATTAACTTAACAATTGATCAGGTCAAAATATATCAATAAAAAAAAAATTCCACATTCCCTATGTCTTTAACCATTAAATTGAAACCAAACAAAACTTAAGTTCAAAAATTTTGAAGTCAAAAGTGTCTTCCAACCAAGCTTCAAGACACCATCCACCAGCCACCCAATGTTGAATTCGATCACCTCATCTATCCCATATAATTCATGTTGGATTATAATTCAACTACCTACAATAAATTTTAGAGCTAACTCATTCTACAGTTTGAGATGAATTTAATACAACTTTATCTATAAATCGAATAGATGGGTCTGTGTTGAGGGAACTCCAGTTCTATGGTCCTATGTTCTTTGTAAGTTGAAAGGAACCAATGAGTGTTTGATTACAATTTGTGCAAGGAGGAGACGTGCTGGCCTGAGCATTCCCTTTATCTCATACTTCAACCAGGATTTAGCACAGTAGGTAGGAATCAAAGCATTTCCTTTTTTTTTGAAATGATTATACGTATAACCTTCAATGTATTAGATTTAGGCATCCCATCGAATTAGATACAGTTTTATATTGTCTTAGATATTAAGTCTTACAAATGGTAATCAACTCTACGCAAAGCAATATGATGTATTTTTACAACTGCAAGAATAAAAATGGCTATCTTAAGGGAGCTTAGATGAATTTCATGATACTTACATGTATAAGATGATCTATTCTAAACTTGAGTCTAATTCCTAACCATAAATCCTCCACCAATAATTAGTTCTACATCTACACCCCTCATGTTTGGTCTTACAAAACTTTAACTACAATGTAGATGAAGGATTTCTAACTATAACCCTATATCTAGATCTAAAATGATTCAACTACAATTGATAGATGACTTAATATGCCTTAGGTTTTGCACCATCTAGTTCCATAGACATAGAGGTAGGGTGATAATCATCATATACTCTTGTACCTATGCCTAGTTTAATTGTATTTTGTGCAACTTTGGCACCTTGATTAGTATGAAAGAGAGCTAAGTTTGGCACAGATAATCATCTCAATGGTTGTGAAAAGATATTATAATTAGAAAATACCTTTTTACCATGGCTCCATTTCCCTTGAATGTATAATTTCAAATATACAACAAATTCTTTAAAGATTAGTTGATTAAGCAATAAAATAAATGTTGTGGTTGAGATCCTAGCAATGTTTCATCCATATAACTCTAAAACTATCTTCTTCCAACATAGATTAATGTTATTATTGACTACATTAACATTTTCTTGATCTTGCATAGCTTGTGACTTAGTAGGATATAATCTTTATTAAAACAAAAATTGCATTCAATAGGAATGATACAGTTATATATTTACTCCTTGCTGCAATATGGGATACAATTTTGATATCTACAAAACAATAAATAGGAGACAAACAGAGTAGTGAGTGAATAAAAAATTAATATTTTTAATATTAGCCCAAGAGGTAAAGACTAAAGCACACATACTACTACAACCACAAAATGCAATAGTAATAACTAATTTATAGTAAGGTTACAATCATAGTGTTGGAATAATATCCTTCATATTGTTATACATTTGTGTATCAAATTAGAGCATAACAAATTTAAAGTAAATAAATAATATTTTGTATCCCACTATAGTGGGAATCCATGATCAAACATTATCAAATAAATGAATTTTAAATAAGGTTCATATCAAAAGAAATAATTAGACTCATCTAGAAATCAATTATTTTGAAGCATCTTATAATTCATATAATTTTGTTGTATGTTGTTTAAATCTAGTTATTAATTTTATCAATATAACCTCCAATAAACCTTTTCTAAATGTGACCCAAACGAAATTTAAACATCTTCACAAAGTTGAGGTTGCAGATGTAAGCACTTTTCAAATTATAGTAAAGATCTTCCAAATAATCATGAATCAGATATTAATTGAATATTAAGAATGAAGAAAAGTTAAGCTTGTTGTAAGTGGACATTGTTCATACAATAAACAAGAAGGTGCAACTCATTCTTCATAATAGATTTGAGTGTAGTCCACAAAATTTGTATTATGATTTTAAATTATGTATGTTGTGTGAGAATTGAATTATTATCTTTATATAAGTAATAATTTATTATCTTTTGGACATCCTTTTTGCATAGATGCTTTTATATATCAATTCCAAAGTTTTATCATGTGCATGGCATCAGGAAGATTTGTATTTCTTTGCTTGTATTGGGTTGGAGAAGAGTTAAAACTATTTTAATCCAATCAACTAATTCAAGTAGAATATTAGTGATTTGAATTGCAAAAAAAACTGCTCACACATGTTTAATAATATAGCAAAACTATTTATGGGTTTAATTCCTTATCCTTTCATCTTTCCAAAACATATTAAATTTTGAAATTTGGGTAAGAGATGTAAAAATTATTACTGTTCAAATTCTATCCATTTTTTGTTGAAATTAGCAAGCTAAATATTGTTGGGTAATTTAGATATTATTGTTTGTTTATGTCTTGGATATGATTGTTTTGTACTATTATTATAATGATCATTGTGGTTATCAATCTAGTATGATATACATGCAACATGCAATTGTGAATTCTATTTGTTTCCAAGGTTCTTATTTTTGATAGATTCCAAGACTTGGTATAAGTTAAAGATTTTATATGAAGTCCCAATATAACTTGGGTTATTACGTTTTCTCAAAAAAATTCTTAAGAAAAAATTGATTAAGTCATGTTCTCAAAAGAAAAAATTTGCGGTCATGGTCTCAAAACTTAGATGAACAAATATAGTAAATCTTGAGGACTTTTTCCCAAGCAACAATTTTTTTTTTCCACCTTTCAAATATATATATATATTAGCTCAAAGAAAAAAATTCAAAGATTTGTCAAGAATAACTCTCAGAAGAGAAGCTTCTTCCTATGATTAGGAAATAGATATTGAAACCCCTGCATCCACACATAAAATGGTTAAAAGATAAGAAGAAAAGAAACCACAAAAGGAAAAGAGAAATAATTCATGGAGCTAATTCATTTATTGTGTTGTCTAGTCATTTCTTTATTTAATGGTTATAATGGAATTTTTCTTTTATAGAAACGTATTGTAAATTATCAAGAAATGTTTATTGGGTATACTAAATTATGCTGGATATTATCCTTTAATAGATGTTAAAATAGCAATAGTTTATGAATTTTAGTTTCTTATGAGCAATGTCTTTATGAAATATTAATTTAGATATAGTTTCAAAACCTAATCAAAGAGTGGAAAGAATAACTAGTAGTGTTCGATATTAATGGTACCTCTAGCTCTTGTTTATGGGCAATACCATCATCCTTGAGCTACTGCACCTATTGCCTAACACAATTGCAATAACAATGTCTGTGGCATCCTCCCTATAAATCACTGGAGAGAAATAAGTAACATTGGTTGATTAAATCCAAAGGGAGGGAAAATTCCCTTTGGATCGATAATCTAAAAAGATAAAAAGAAAATGAATCAAATCTACTAGTGAGAACCTAGAAAACCAAAACTTAGGAATTTTCTATGGTGCAAATGTAATTCTAACTTGAAGATATAATTACATGGATAATTTATTATGAAATAAGTTAAATGGGTCAAGGGAGATGAATATTATCAGGGATTAGGGTTAGGTGAATGTTATTAGATAAAAAATCAATGGTCAAGATGATAATTTATTATCCATGCTTCCCTTTTTGTGTAGCAATTGTAGAGGAACTATCTAGGGAAATTGAAAAAACCTAGAAAGGGTTGCGTACCCACTTTATAACAGTTCACATAAACATAGTTTAGAAAACATAACTACATTTTTTACACCTTGATCTCATTTGGAAGCAGGGTATGTAGTTAGTTTGGGAAATGAAGGATGCTCCCAGTACTCAGGTGTTCAGGAATAGGGTTTAGGGTTAGAGAGATCACATAAATAGTTATAAGAGATAATCAACTAAAATATATACAACTATACTTGCAAGAATCCCACATGGATTGCTTGATTCCTCGAGGCCCTTAGGCCAAATTCTAAGGAAAGTTTCAAGACTAGAATTATAACTTACATACCCCTAAGGACAACAACCTTGGTACACTTTTAGTAGGGAGTGTGGTCATCAAGGAAGTGACTCAAGATCAAATGATCCTGATGAGTCCAATACTTTGGCCAAAGCATATACCTATCATATGATAGATGCCAACCCAATTAGGTGGATGCCTATTCTGAATATATGAATAGATGAAGTGAATTCTTGTTCTGTATGAACAAATGATATACCTTTCCCATATGGATAGAAGTTCCTGAGTATACTTGTGAGTGAGTACTTGAACACAAAAGAAAAAATAGTGGTGTTTTGGGTTAAAAGTAATTAGGTCATTACATGTTGAATCAGAGCAAGATTCAAAAACTAGGCCTTTTAGCTTGCTACGACTCGCGCAAATGATATATATATATATATATATATATATATATATATATATATATATATATATATATATATATATATATAACTTAACAAAGGGATAAAATCAATTTTTTGGAGAAAATAGTACAAGAACTTCAAACAAGACAAGATAATAACGAAAAACATAGTTGAACCTAAAATTGAAAACCCTCCTAAAGGAGAGAATCCAAAGGAGAACATAATGAATGTTATTGCACCTAGGAGGGAAAATCCTATTCTAGAATTGAATAAGGACTTGAAGAAAATCACCCCTCCAAAATTTGATGGGAAAAAACTAGAAGGGGCAAAAAACTGGCTTAATGAAATGGAAAAGTGTTTTGAGTTAAGAGACTTCAGTGAAACCACTAAGACCCTGTGGGGATCCTACCAACTTGTTGGTGAAGCAACTAGTTGGTGGACCAATGTCAAGGAACAAAATAAGTACACCAAGGAAAATATAACATGGGAACAATTCTTAGAACACTTTCATAAAAGGTGGCTACCATAATTGTTTTTGGATGAGAAGATGATTGAGTTCCATAACCTTTGAAAAGGACCCTTGAGTATTCAACAATACTAGGATAAGTTTCCCAAACTACTAAAATATGTGCCAATATATGAATAAGATGAAAAGAGCCAAACTGGGAAATTCATTTTGGGATTAAATAACAACATAGGGGAAGAGGTTGACATGCATGGACCAGAAGGTATGAATGAAGTTCTAGAGAAATCCTTGAAGTAAGAGAGAAAGTTACAAGATTTAATTTCAACAAGAATCTTTCAGGAGTAATAATTTTGAGAGGAAACAAGAATTTAGAAGGAACCAAAAATTGAACAAGGTCTAAGGAACAATTCATCAGACAAAATACCACCTCCAAATCAGAATCAAAGGTACAATGGGAATAAAGCTAATAGAAAAAACTCCAAATAAAATGAACCAAGGGGCTGTAACGAGCCAACAAATCAACCAAGGCTCAATGGAGCAAGTAATAACTAGCCTAAAAATCCAATGGAACAAGGACCACCAGATAGATGTTTCATGTGTGGAGGGTATCATTTTGCTAGAGAATGTCCAAGGATGCAAGGATAGATGAGAGAAAATCAACATTAGAGGGAATCTCTAGAAAAGATTCATGCATCCATAAGAAATTGACGCACTCAATCCCATAATGTTCCCGTAGAGACTACAGGTACACTTTTGTAAAACTAGTCTCAATTCTAATAGATACTAGATCATCTGAATGTTTTATTTCTCTAGAATTAGTAAGAAATTTTTTATTTAAAATTAATCATATAGAATCATCATGGGCAGTCCACTATGGGGATAAGAAAATTATAGAGGTAACCTAGTCTCTATCTAGGGTATGTGCAAGATCATCATAAAAAAACTAGGCCCTTAAGTGGTAAATTTTTTAGAAAAATCATAGTTAGGAAACTTGACGTAAAAATTTGAATAAGTTATCTATATTATTTCAAAAATATGTAAGAATAGAATCTATAGCAAATTGAATGTAGTTTCTAAACTACTAGGTTTTTAAAATAAATAAAAAATCTATTTGGTGAAAATTTGAAATTTCAATGTAGTGGTACTTAAATTTGAAAAATAAGAGGTAGGTGTCTGTCTGACCACCCTAACCATAATAAAATGATAATATTATTCTATAAATTTTAGATATAAGTAGAGGACTCATGCTCCGATGTGATGCATATTTTTTTGTAATATTTTTCAAAGTAAATAATTAATTATGAATTTTTGTTACAAAATTTTAAAAATATAAAAACTCGTATGTCGACCACCTTAACTTGGTCAAAACTTCATGAAATTCAATTTTATTTTTTTAATCCTATAGTATGTGAAGCATAGAATGTGACGCATATTTTTTAATCCTATCAATTAGGACTTTAGTCATAATTTGAATAAAAAATGAATAATAATAATTTATTAAATTTTGGGTAAAAAAATAGTCATCAGCCACATACCCATCATATTGCCACTTTTTGGCCCATCATGATCCTACACATACCCTCTAATGCAGAAATACAATTTCCTAGCTTTAGTACGAAGGTAGGTCTTTACGTGGCACCTTTAGGATCATATGATGTGATCATTGGAATGAATTGGTTGATAAACTATCAACCAAATGTAGACTGTTACAGTAAATGGGTTGAATGTTTAGATGATGTAGGAAAAAGGGTTGGGATTCAAGGGAAACATAGACCTATAAGTATGGAAATCATATCAGCTATGCAAATGAAAAGAAAGAAGAGAAAGAGAGATCTATTATACATGTTTACCATCGATGAAAAGGAAGAAGGGGATATTTTTACCCCCCAAACTTCTCTTTACCTTCAATATTTTAGTGATGTGTTTCTAGAAGAACTACCAGGGCTACCCCCAAAAAGAAAATTTGACTTCTTTATTGATATAGTTCCAAGAGTTGAATCTGTGTCTAAGGAACCTTATCGAAAGAACACACAAAGTTGGTAGAACTCAAGATGCAATTATGAGAATTTCTTAGAAAAGGTCTCATAAGACCAAGTGTATCCCCTTGGTGAGCACTAGTTTTGTTTGTTAAAAAGAAAGATGGAACCTTAAGACTATGTATTGATTATAGAATTCTTGACAAAGTCACCAATAAGAATAGGTAACCTTTACCATGCATTAAGGATCTCTTTGAATAAATGAAAGGAGATTTTTTTTTTCTAAGATAGATCTTTGATCAGGGTATCACCAACTCAGGATAAAGGAGGAAGATATTCCAAAAATAGCCTTCAAAACAGGGCATGTGCAGGATCATCATGGAAAAAATAGGCCCTTAAGTGGCAAAAAATTTAGAAAAATCAGAGTTAGGCAACTTGACATAAAATTTTTAATAAGAAATCTATATTATTTCAAAAAAGTGTAAGAATAGAATTTGTAGAAAATTTAATGTAGTTTCTAAATGACTAGGTTTATTTTAAAAAAAGAAAATCTATTTGGTGAAAATTTGAAATTTCAATGCAGTAGTACTTAAATTTCAGGGAAAAATTATGAAGTAGGTGTCTGTCTGACCACCCTAACCACAATACAATGATAATATATTTTTTATAAGATTTTAGATATAGGTAGAGGAATCGTGTCTCAATGTGATGCATCTTTTTTTGTAATTTGTTTCCATGTAAATAATTAATTATGAATTTTTATTACAAATTTTAAAAAATATAAAAACATCGTATGTCTGACCACCTTAACTTGGTCAAAACTTCATGAAATTCAATTTTTATTTTTTTAATCCTATAGTATGTGAATCATAGAATGTGATGCATGTTTCAAATTTAAAAATGTGATACCGTTTGAAAGTTATAGATTTTTTTCAATCAACCTATCAATCAGGACTTTAGTCATAATTCAAATAGAAAATAAATAATAATTACTTATTAAATTCAAAATAAAGTATAATTTATATTGGTGGGAAAATAATAATCTCCTTTAAAAACCCTTTTTGTTTCATCAATTTTGGGTAAAAAAAAAGTCGTCAACCACATACCCTATATATACCCATTATATTGCCACTTTCTGGCCCATCATGATCCTACACATACCCAACAAGGTATGGGCATTATGAGTTTATAGTTGTACCTTTTGGTGTGACTAATGCTCTAGCTGCCTTTATGAACTTGATGAACATTGTGTCCCATGATTACTTGGATAAATTTGTCTTGGTCTTCTTAGATGATATCTTGATTTATTCCAAATATAAGGAGGAATATCTAGCACATCTTCAGTTGGTTTTGCAAAGGTTGAGAGAACATAAGCTATATGGGAAACTATCAAAATGTGCATTCTTTAAAAAGAAAATACATTACTTAGGTCACATCATTTCAAAAGGTGGTATTGCAGTAGATCCAGATAAGATAAAAGCCATAGAGGAATGGCCAATTCCGAAAAATGTGTCTGAGGTAAGAAGTTTTATAGGACTTGTAGGATATTATAGGATATTCATAGAAGGATTCTAAAAAATTGCAAATCCAATCATTTCATTACAAAGGAAGGGTAAGAAATTCTTGTGGACTGAATAGTGCAATAAGGCATTTCAAATTTTAAAGGAAAAATTAACCATTGCACATATCTTAAAGGTTCCAAAACCAAATGGACGTTTCATAGTTGTGACAGATGCATCCATTGAAGGTGTAGGTGGGGTACTCATCCAAGATGAAAGTGTGGTAGCTTATGAATCAAGGAAATTGAAAAATAATGAAGTAAACTATACACCTCATGATTTGGAACTTGCAACAATTGTACATGCTCTTCAGAAATGGAGACATTTTCTCTTAGGAAAACCATTTGAGTTAAAAACTAACCATCAAGGCTCAAGTACATCTTCATGCAACCTCACTTGAATGCTAGACAAAGAAGATGGTTAGAATTTCTAAGTGAATATTCTTTTGAGATAGAATATATTAAGGGAAAGCAAAATAGGGTTGCAGATGCACTACGTAGAAAGAGGCACTTCATGAATACTGCAATATTGAAAACCACTTTTAGAGAATAAGTGCTAAATGAGAAAAAATAAGATTCATGGTATAAGCTAGTTAGATCAACCTTAGAAAATGATCCAACTAATCCTAGTATAAAAGGGGTATTATCTAGATGGTGACAAGATGCTTTGATACAACAATAGGATATATGTTCCAAACTCTAAGGAGTTAATAGAGTTTGTTTTAAGTGAAGCCCACAATAACCCTTATTTAGAACATCTAGGGGCAAAAAAACTCTATTCAGACCTTAAGAAACAATATTTTTGGAAAGGAATGAGGAATGGCATAGTAATTTATGTAGCTAAATGTATTGAATGTCAGAGGGTGAAGGAAGAGCATAGTCATCTTGTAGGATTATTATACCCCCATGATATACCACATCATAAGTGGCAAGTCATTAATATGGATTTTATACAAGGACTGCCTTCAACACCGTATAGGCATAACACAATAATGGTGGTAATTGAAAAACTTATGAAGGTTGCTCACTTCATAGTAGGAAATATAATAGATGATGTTCCAACTTTGGCTAAAATTTTTGTGAAGGAAATTTTTAGATTACATGGAGTTCAAGAAAATATCATATCTGATAGGGATGCTAGGTTCACTTCAAGGTTTTTGGAAAAATATTCAATTAGCTTTAGGAACATAATTAAATTTTAGTACATCATATCACCCCGAGATAGATGGCCAAACTAAAAGGACAAATCAAATTGTGGAAGACCTTCTATGAATGTACTATATGGACCAACAATCTAAGTGGTAAGAATACCTCCCACTAGTAGAATTTGCATACAATAACTCTTTTCAAGACTCTCTAGGGATGATTCCATTTGAAGCACTTGATGGAAGAGCTTTTCGCATGCCTTTGAGTTGGGATAATCTAGAGGATAGAGTGGTAATTGGATCGGATATGTTGAAGGAAATAGAAAACTAGATCAGGTCAATTAGATAGAGGTTAAAGGAAGCAACAAATAGACAAAAGAGTTATGTAGATAGGAAAAGAACACTAAGGCAATTTGCAGTGGGTGAAATTTTTTTCTTAAGGGTTAGGCCATATAAAGCTTGGCAAGTTTTGGCAAGAAGGAAAAATTGGCACCTCGTCATGTGGAACCTTTTGAGATCCTAGAAAAGATAAACCCGGTTGCCTACAAATTGGACCTACCTCCCCAACTGGGTTGTATCCATGTTGTTTTCCATAGACCTCTACTTAAGAAGTATGTACCTAATGAGAAACAAGTTTTGAATTGGAATGCATTACATGTCTAGGAGCTCAAAAAAGCAACAATAGAGCCATACCAAATCTTGGGGAGACACTAGTACCAACTGTGCAATAGGATGGTTGACCAAAGTAAAGTACAATGGGATCAATACGATGAAAAAAATACTACTTGGGAAGATCAATTGAACTACAACAATCATTTCCCTTCTTGTTTTAAGCACTATCTAGATACTCTATCTGCTTCCTTATTTTTAGAAAAAGAACTTTTAGATACTATCTCCTTACTACTATAAACTTATTGAGTAAACACATCAGGATGATTCACAATTAAGGGGGGAAGGATGTCATAACCTCTCTTGTTAATTATAATTACTGTTACTATTTGAATTTTTCATTTTATCCATGTGTATAAAAACTTAAATTATAGTAAACTAGTATCATGCACTTTTAATGAATGTGAGAATCAAATTCAAATAATAATTAACTCAGCAATTGATCAAATCAAAATATATAAATAAATAAAACGTTTCCAAGTTCACTAAGTCTTTAACCATTAAATTCAAACCAAACAAAACTTAAGTTTAGAAGTTTCAAAGTCAAAAAGTGCCTGCCAACCAATCTTCAACACACCATCCACAAGCCACCTAGCACTGAATTTGATCACCTCATCCATCCCATATTATTCATGTTAGATTGTAATTCAACTACCTACAATAAATTTTAGAGCTAACTCATTCTACAGTTTGAGATGAATTTAATACAACTTTATCTACAAATCAAATAGATGGGTTTGTGTTGAGGGAACTCTAATTCTATGGTCCTTTGTTCTTTGTACATTGAAAGGATCCAGTGAGTGTTTGATTGTAGTCTGTGTAGGGAGGAGAAGTGTTGGCCTAAGCATTCTCTTTATCTCATACTTCAACTAGGAGTTAGCACAATAGGTAGGAATCAAAGCATTTCCTTTTTTTCTAAAATGATTATACATATAACCTTCATTGCATTACATTTGGGCATCCCATAGAATTAGATACAGTTTTATATTGTCTTATATATTAAGTCTTACAAATGGTAATCGACTCTGTGCAAAGCAATATTATGTATTTTTACAATTGCAAGAATAAAAATGGCTATCTTAAGGGAGCTCAGATGAATTTTATGATACTTACATGTATACGATGATCTATTCTAAACTTCATTCTAATTCCTAACCATAAATCCTCCATAGATAATTAGTTCTAAATCTACACCCCTCATGTCTAGTCTTAAAAAACCTTAACTACAATTTAGATGAAGGATTTCTAATAAAAAACCTATATCAAAATCTGAAATGATTCAACTAAAATTGATAGATGACTTAATATGTCTTTAGTTTTGCACCATCTATTTCCATAGGCATAGAGGTAGGGTGATATGCATCATATACTCTTGTACCTATGCCTAGTTTAATTGGATTTTGTGCAACTTTGGTGCCTTGATTAGTAGGAAAGAGAGCTAAGTCTGGCACAGATAATCATCTCAATGGCTGTGAAAAGATATTATAATAAAAAAATCTCATTTACCGTGGCTCCATTTCCCTTAAATTTATAATTTAAAATCTAAATAAAAGTTTTTAAAGATTGGTTGATTAAGCTATTAAAAAAATTTGTGGTTCAGATCCCAACAATGTTTCATCCATATAACTCTAAAAATGTCCTTTTCCAGCATAAATTAATGTTATTATTGACTACATTATCTGTTTCTTGATCTTGCGTAGCTTGTGACTTAGTAGAATATAATCTTGATTAAAACAAAAATTACATACAATAGGAATCCTACAGTTATATATTTGCTCCTTGGCTGCAATATGGGATATATTTTTTATATCCATAAATAAAAATAGAAGAGACAAATAGAGTAGTGAGTGAACAAAAAATTAATATTTTTAATATTAGCCCAAGCAGTGAAGACAAAAGAATGCATACTACTATGGCCACAAATTTCAATAGTAATAACTAATTTATAGTAAGGTTACAATCATAGTGTTTCAATAATCTCCTTCAGATTATTATAGATTTATGTATCAAATTAGAGCATAACAAAATTAAAGTAAATGAATAATGTTTTATATCCTACTATAGTGGGAATCCATGATAAAAAAATTATCAAATAAATGAATTGTAAATATGGTTCATATCAATAGAAATAATTAGACTCATCTAGAAATCAATTATTTTGAAGCATCTTATAATTTATATAATTTTGTTGTATGTTTGTTAAATCTAGTTATCAATTTTATCAATATAACCTCCAATAAACCATTTCTAAATGTGATCCAAACTAAGTTTAAACATCCACACAAAGTTGAGGTTGCAGATATAAGCACTTGTTAGATTATAGTAAAGATCTACCAAATAATTATGAATCAGATATTCATTGAATATTAAGAATAAAGAAACGTTAAGTTTGTTGTAAGTGGATATTGTTCATACAATAAACAAGAAGGTGCAACTCATTCTTCATAATGGATTTGAGTGTAGTCCATATAAATTTTGTATTATGATTTTAAATTATGTATGCTATGTGAGAATTGAATTATTATTTTTATATAAGTAATAATTTATTATCTTTTGGACATAATTTTTGCATAAATGTTTTTCTATATAAATTCTAGAGTCTTATCATGTGCATGGCATGGGGAAGATTTACATTTCTTTGCTTGTATTGGGTTGGAGAAAAGTTAGCACTATTGCAATCCAATCAACTAATTCAGGTAGAATATTAGCAAGTTGAATTGCAATAAGAAACTGCTCACACATGTTTAATAATATTACAAAAATATTTTTGGCTTTAATTCCTTATCCTTTCTCCTTTCCAAAACATATTGAATTTTGAAATTTGGGTAAAAGATGTAAAATTTATTGTTGTTCAAACGTTGTCCACTTTTTGTTGAGATTAGCAGCTAAATAATGTTGGGTAATTTAGATATTATGGTTTGTTTATGTCTTGGATATGATTGTTTTGTATTATTATTATAATCATCATTATGGTTACCAATCTGGTCTTATAGACATGCAACATGCAATTGTGAATTATATTTGTTTACAAGGTTCTTATTTTTGATACATTCCAAGAATTAGTATAAGTTAAAGGTTTTATAAGAAGTCCCAATATAACTTGGGTTAGTAAGTTTTTTGGAAATTTGTCTTAAGAAAGATTGATCTTAATTCATGTTCTCGAAAGAAAAAATTATGGTCATGGTCTCAAAACCTATATGAACCAATTTAGTAAATCTTGATGGCTTTTTTCCAAGCAACATTTTTTTTTCCCACCTTTCAAATATATATATATAACCTTGAAGAACAAAATTTATAGATTTTTCAAGAATAACTCTCAAAAGAGAAGCCTCTTCCTATGATTAGGCAATATATATTGAAACCCCTGCATCCACACATAAAATGGTTAAAATATAAGAAGAAAAGAAACCACCAAAGGAAGAGTGGAATAACGCATGAAGCTAATTCATTTATTGTGTTGTCTAGTCATTTATTTATTTAATGGTTATAATGGAATTTTTCTTTTATAGAAACGTATTGTAAATTATCAAGAAATGTTTATTGGGTATACTAAATTATGCTGGATATTATCCTTTAATAGATGTTAAAATTGTAATAGTTTATGAATTTTAGTTTCTTATGAGCAATGTATTTATGAAAGATTAATTTAGATATAGTTTGAAAACCTAATCAAAGAGAGGAAAGCATAACTAGTAGTGTTCAATATTAATGGTACCTCTAGCTCACATTTACGGGCAATACCATCATCCTTGAGCTACTACACCTATCACCTAACACAGGTACAATAATGACATTTGTGGTATCATCCCTATAAATTTTTGGGGAGAAATAAGGAACATTGGTTGATTAAATCCAAAGGGAGGGGAAATCCCCTTAGGATCGATAATCTAAAAAGATAAAAATAAAATGAATCAAATCCGCTAGTGTCAACCTAGAAAACTTAGGAAGTTTCTATGGCGAAAATGTAATTCTAACATGAAGATATAATTACATGGATAATTTATTATGAAATCAGTTAAATGGGTCAAGGGAGATGAATATTATTAGGGATTAGGGTTAAGTGAATGTTATTAGATAAACAATCAATGGTCAAGATGACCATTTATTATCCACACTTCCCTTCGTGGGTAGCAACCATAGAGGAACTATCTGGGGAAATTGAAAAAATGTAGAAAGGGTTGTGTACCCACTTTATAATAGTTCACATAAACATAGTTTAGAAAATAGAACTACATATTTTACAACTTGATCCCATTTGGAAGTAGGGTTTGTACGTAGTCTGGGAAGTGAAGGATTCTCCTACTACTCAGGCATTCAGGAACAAGGTTTAAGGTTAGAGAGATCACATAAATAGTTATAAGAGATCATCAGCTAAAATATATACAACTATACTCAAAAGAATCCCACATGGATTGATTGATTCCTCGAGGCCCTTAGGAAAAATTCTGAGGTGGGTTTCAAGAGTGGAATTATAACTTACATAGCCCTAAGGACGGAAACCTCAGAACAATTTTAGTAGGGAGTGTGGTCATTAGGGAAGTGACTCAAGATCAAATGATCTTGATGAGTACAAGACTTTGGCTAGAGCACATACCTATCATATGATAGATGCATGCCTCATTTAGGCGGATGCCTATTCCAAATATATGAATAGATTTATTCCTATTCCATATGAATAGATGAAGTGAATTCCTGTTCTGTATGAATAGATGATATACCTATCCCATATGGATAGATATTCCTGAGTATACTTGTGAGTGAGTACTTGAACACAAAAAAAAATAGTGGTGTTTTGTGTTAAAACTAATTAAGTCATTACAAATTAAGTCTAAGTAATAGAAATTTTGTAAACTAAAATAAAAATTTGAAAACAACAAATTAGAATGCAAAAACATATATTTTAATATCCAGAAAATCAAGAAATGACCTTGATTAGGGACTCATTCACCAAGGGGTGAATGGGTCCTAGGTTAGGGTTTTTGAAAATGTTTTTGTAGATTTTTGAGTTGATTCTAGTGGTTTCCAAATTTTGATCTAAAATAGTAAGTTATAGTTTGTATTTTCTATGAAATTAAGGTTGAATGCAAATGCAAATTAGACAAAATGAAAAAGTAGGAGACCTAATTTGATGTGCAATTTTATTTCAAATTTTAAATGTAAATGAAATATGATGCAATGCTATGTGAATGATTTGAAAATGATTGATTTTTTTGTATTTTTTAGATTTGAAAAATGCAAAGATGCAATCCTAAAACCCTTAATAAAGTGAAAACTAATGTAAGATAAACAACTGTAAATGAGATTCAATTCAATCCAATGTAATGAAAACGAATGCAAAATATAGATCTACCATGAAAATGGACTCCAAAATAAAAAAATTGCAATGACCAAACTTAGGTTCACTAAAATGAATAAAGAAAAATAGGTATTTTTGTTTGCTAAAGTTTTATTGATGAACTCAATTAGGGGCATATTCTTCTTTAATTCATTAGGAAATGAGATCCACACAATTAAATGGCTAACAACCTTGAGGTGAATCAAGTCAAAGTGTGAATCTACTAATTTACATTTTTTACAAGGATGGGGTTTTGATTAAACAACACTTCGGGGAGAAAGATTAAAAATAGAAAACTAGCTCCAAAATGAAAGCTACAAGTTAGATCTTGAAGATTAAGCTCAATACATATGGACCCAAATATCAAATTGTAGATTAGAGAGAGGTAAGAATGTGTGTACCAGTCACCAAAAGTGCTTTAATGAAGCTAAATTGAGACTCATTCACCTAGGGGAAAATGGGTTCCAATTTAGGGTTTTTTCTATAGCTTTTGGGAGCCTCTGCAATAGATTTGAATCTCTGCAATTGATTTTCCATGAGATGGAAACTTTCTTGAAAATTTTTCCAACTTTGACAACCTCTCCAATTTTTCTCTTTAAGAGGTCTTCAAGATATCTTCCACCTAAATATACAAAGATGAATCAAGAGGGAACAATGTTTTATTTTTGGTGAATGGAGGTTTTCCTTGGTCAAACCCCATTTTGGTAATTCAACTTTGAAATGAATAAAAGCATGAACATATTGATAAATGAATAAAGAAATGTCACAACTCACCAAAACATTGAATGAAACTTAGAATGTAAATTTGCAACTTGCATGAAATGGCTCCAATGGATGTGGATCTTGATCTTGAAACTTGATTTGAAACAATTCCTTGAATGCTTTAATGGATTATGAACTCTACATCAAAATATTAGCTCAAATAGCATTCATGCTGAAAGAAGAGTTTGATATGACAATTGGATATTGATTTCCATAATAATTCTTCAATAAATCTTCTCTTGAATGCCTTAAAACACTCTTGAATTTCTCTAGAGTGCTTAGATAAAAATTTCACATAAAATTGCTAGCTTGCTTAAAAAATCCTAAATGAAACTTATTTAAATGACCTCTTATTTATAGATATGTAACAATAATTTCCTAAAATTTTGATGCAGGAGCATCTAGTGGTGTGAGGGAAATCTTGCATCATCCAAAAAATTTCTTTCCATTTATGTTCCTATTTTTTGTTTTTTGTAGATGTTTTTTTCATTTTTGGATACCCTTTTCGTCAAATAAGAGTTTCCAACTTTTAGAATAGCTTTTCTACTTTTTCTGCTCAACTTCTATTTTTAGCAGGTGTGAATTTGAAGGCGTGGGAAGAAAAAGATTAATGGGAAGGTTCAAGACAGAAAAATAAGCACTTTGGTGAAAGAATTAGGTTAAGATCATTCACGGTTTGAAAGTTACTCAAGTTTTAGTTTATGCTTTTTGCCCTGAAAAACATTTTGAGTCTGGTTTGAGGCACTAAATGGTCTCGTACGGGCCCATAAATCATTATAATTATAAAAGTATATTCTTAGCACATTCTTCTCTTTGAGACCTTTTCAACGGTGCAAACGGTTCCAAAAATGAAGTCTTGGATCAAAAGTTATGGCTTCCGAAAGTTGGGCAATTTTTGGAAAATTGCCAATTTTTGAATTAGGACTCAATGTTTGAATTTCAAATTGTAATTTTTGGCACCAAACTTCCAAGACTCATATCGCAAATGTTTTTTTTGGATCCAAACCATAAAGGGGCTATTTATGGGCTAGTTTCTGATTTTCAGGTAGCTTTTTGGGGAAAGAGTTTGCATGCTACGAAAAGAGGATTTTCTGTAAGTACTATATTTTTTTTGAAACTTCTGTAGCTTGCATGTATCGCAGAGCTCAAGGATTTGGGATACTCTGCATGTAATATTTTCATCATTGAATAATAATAAATTTTTCTAGTTGTGTGCATTATTTCTGTGTCTTGAGTTTTCTCCCTCGTTAGGTGGTATCAGAGCGGGTTTACTTGAGCATGTGGATAGATCGTCGATCATGAGGCAGTTTACACCAGGACTGTGGTTGTGGGTTTGAAGTATTGAAGATGCCCTTGGCAGTCGAGGGTTTCAGAGCCCTTCAGAGACAAATTGATGCATTGCAAGAACAAATGAGAAGAGGGTTAGACTCGGGAAGGAGAGGAGAAAGCGAAGATGAAGAAGAGGTGGAAGATACATATGTAGAAGAGGAAGAAGTGATTGATCAAGATAAAATGTGGTTGATTAGGACCATTTTGAATATCAGAAAAAGACCTAGAATAGAAGTCCCCAATTATTCCAGAAGTCTAAACCTGGATTAGTTGATCGACTGGATCAATGAGCTAGAAGAATATTTTGAGTACGAAGAAGTAGAGGACCCAGATCGAGTTAAGTTTGGGAAAACGAAGTTGAAGGGCCATGCCAATATTTGGTGGAAAGAGGTCCAGTTGGAAAGAAATTGAAGAGGAAAAGGAAAGATCAGCAGTTGGGATTAGATGGTGGAGAAACTAAAGAAGCAGTTCATACCAATAGACTACAAGTTAGATCTGCTGAAGAAATTGTAGGGGTTGAAGCAAGGAAGTAGATCTGTGAAAGAATACACAGAAGATTTTCACAAGATGATCATCAAAATGAGCCATGCAAAGGCCAACAAGGAGATGGTAGCCTGTTATCTTAATGGGTTATGACCGAGCATTCAAGAGGAGCTAAGCCTGGTCAGAATGACTACCATTGAGGATGCATACCAATTTTCTTTGAAATCTGAGGAGAAGCTGAAAAAAAGATTTGATAGCAAGCAAAAAGGATGAGGAGGTCAAAGCAGAAGGGGTAGTGGAAGATCTTCTGGAAGCCAAAATGAGGATGAAAGGAGCAATGAAGATGTGGGTACCAGTCGAAGCCAAAAGAATGATAACTTCTACCGCAATCATAATCAAAATATTGGTGATCAAAGAGGTAGAGGAGGAGGAAGATCTATGCCAAGACCCAGAAGAGGTGGTTTTAGAGGAACTTGTTTCCTTTGTGGTGAAGGGCATCGAGCCTATGAATTTCCACAGCACCAAGGAAGGACAGAAAAAAGGCCGGAAGGTCATGGAAGGGTTGCACATGCAGATGAGGAGGCTCAATCTGATCATTTAGATGATGCTGAAAGGGGAGAAGCCCTAGTGGTAAGAAGAGCCCTTGTGACTGAAGAGAAGGAACTAGAACAAATGAAGAATCTATTTTGCACAAGGTGCAAGTGTGAAGACAAATTTTGTAATGTCATTATTGATAGTGGAAGCACCGATAATTTGGTGTCAGATGAGATGGTTATGAAGTTGAAACTGAAAAGGGAAAGGCATCCACATCCATATCAGATTGTCTGGCTGTAGAAAGACCACAAAGTTTTGGTCAATGAGCAGTGCCTAGTGAAGTTCAAGATTAGAATCTATCATGATGAGGTTTTATGTGATATCATCCCCATGGATGCATGTCACATGTTGTTGGGGAGGTCGTGGTAGTTTGATAGGTGAGTTGTATATGATGGCCATGCAAACACTTATTCCCTGAGGAAGGATGGAGTCTGCCATAAGTTGAAACCCCTAAAGAAGGATGAAGAAAAGGTATGTAGTAGTGCTAGAATTTTGATGGAAGGAAATTTTTAGAAGTCATGAAGCATGAGTGTATGTGTTATGCATTGATTCCTAGAATGGAAAAGGAAGATAGTGAGAAGGTGCCAGTAGAAGTTTCTAGACTATTGGATGAGTTTTAAGAGATTATTTCTGATAACATACCTGAGGGTTTACCACCAGTGAGGAAGATCAGTCATCAGATTGACTTGATCCCTAGAGCTAGTTTTCCAAATAAGGCAGCTCATAGAATGACTCCTGCACAAAATGATGATTTGAATAGACAAGTTTAGGATTTGTTGAGAAAGGGTTTTATTCAAGAGAGACTGAGCCCATGTATAGTACCTGCAGTACTAACACCAAAGAAGGATGGGGAGTGGAGGATGTGTACAGACTCCTGGGCCATAAATAAGATAACAATCAAGTACAGATTTCCCCTGCCAAGGATGGATGACCTGATGGATTGTTTGAGTGGAGCTCAGTACTTCACAAAGATTGATCTGAAGAGAAAATATCACCAGATCTAGATTCATGAGGGAGATGAATAGAAGACTGCCTTCAAGACCAAAGAGGGCATGTACAAGTGGTTAGTCATGCCTTTTGGGATAACCAATGCACCAAGCACATTCATGCAGCTCATGAATGAGGTACTAAAGGAGTTTCTAGGAAGTTTTGTCATTGTGTATTTAGATGATATTTTGATTTTTAGTAAGAACTTGGATGAGCATTTAATGCATATTCTTAGGGTTTTTGAGAAGTTGAGAGAGGATAAACAGTTGATATATTTGAAAAAGTGTAGCTTTTTTAAAAAGAAGTTAGTGTACTTGGGCTTTGTTGTCTCGGCAGAGGGTATAAAGATGGACCTAGATAAGGTGAAGGCTATTTTGGAATGGCCTACCCCAAGAACTGCTACTAAGGTGAGATATTTCCATGGTTTGGCCAGTTTTTATTGAAAGTTCATTAAAAAATTTAGTAGTATTTGTGCACCCCTAACTGAGACAATGAGAGGGGATAGAAAAGAGTTCAAGTGGAGCATTGGAGTAGGAAAGAGTTTTGATCTGTTGAAGCAGAAGGTGATAGAGCAACCAGTTTTATCCCTCCTGGATTTCAATAAGGTGTTTCAGGTGGATTGTGATTCTAGTGGTTGCGCCATTGGAGCAGTGATGAGCCAAGAAGGTAAGCCCATTGCCTATTTCAGTGAAAAGATAAATGATGCAAAGAGAAAGTACTCTGTATATGATCAAGAATTTTATGCAATAGTTCAAGCATTAAAGAAATGGAGACATTATCTATTGTCGAAGGAATTTGTTTTGTATACTGACCATCAAGAATTATAGTACCTAAGTAGTAAGGGAAAATTAAATTAGAGGCATATGAAATGGGTAGAATTTTTGCAGAGTTATACCTCTATTTTAAAGCATAGGAGTGGGAAGTCGAATAGGGTTACAGATGCCTTAAGTAGAAGCCAAACATTGTTGATAGAGATGTAGATTGAAGTGGTTGGGTTCAATGAACTCAAGACATTGTATCCTGAAGATCTTGATTTTGTAGAGGCTTGGAAAGCTTGCAAGGAGCTTGTTACAGTTGATAGGACGAAGTGGCTAGATTTCATAATCCAAGATGGCATGTTGTTTAAGGGAATTCAATTGTATATTCTGAGGAGTTCCATGAGGTAGAACTTGATAAAGGAGAAGCATAGTGGAGGAATGGAAGGACATTTTGGTTGAGATAAAACCATTTCCATTATCGGTGAGCATTATTATTGGCCTCGGTTATCATAGGATATGAAGAAGTTTGTGTAGAGTTGCAGGGTATGTTAGATGGCTAAAGGAGTGAGCCAGAATATTGGGTTGTATTAGGCCTTACTTTTACTAGAGAGGCCATGGGAGGATATAAGTATGGATTTTTTTCTTGGCTTGCCAAGGATACAAAGAGGGAATGACTTAGTATTTGTGGTAGTTGACAGGTTTTTGAAGATGGCACATTTCATCCCATGCCAAAAGACCCATGATGCAGTCCACATTGCTGACTTGTTCTTCAGAGAGGTGGTGAGGCTACATAGTCTGCCAAAGAGTATAGTCTCAAATTGTGACACAAAATTTGTTGGGTACTTTTGGAGGACCTTGTGGAAGAAGTTGAAAATAAAGTTGAAGTTTAGTTCTGCACACCATCCACAAATTGATGGGCAGACTAAGGTTGTGAATAGAAGTCTGGGTAACCTATTGAGATGCTTGGTAGGAGATAAATCCAAGGGATGGGACTTGATCTTACCCCAGGTGGAATTTTCTTACAACAATTCTGTCAACATAAGCACTAGTAGATCACCATTCTAGATTGTGTATGGGGGCAGTCCCAAGACCACTCCAGAATTGAGGAAAATGGACCAAGAGAAGAAGACAAGTGCCAAAGCCGAAGACTTTTCAAGGCACATCAAGAATATACATGAGAAGGTAAGAGAACATATTAACAAGATGAATATGCAGTATAAGGCTAAGGTAGATTAGAAGAGGAGGTATAAGGAGTTTCAGATTGGTGATGAAGTGATGGTCCACTTGAGGAAAGAAAGGTTTCCAGTGGGAACCTATAAAAAATTGAAGATGGAGAAGTTTGGTCCCTGTAAAATTTTGAAGAGGCATGATTCAGGGAATGCATATGAGGTAGAGTTTCTAGATGGAGTCAAAATTTCCCCTGTATTCAATATTACAGATTTGACAAAGTATCATGAAGGTGGCGCAGAGGAAGTTCCAACAATGGAACAATGTGGCATTCTAGCACCTACTTGAGAAAAGGAGGAGATTGAAGAAATCTTGGATAACCGTGTGGGAATGAGTACTAGAAACAGGTAGTATGAAGAATATTTGGTGAAGTGGAGAGGAAGGCATGTGGAAGATTCATCTTGGTTGTCTAAGGTAGAGGTTGACCATTTGGGCTTTCCTCAACCATCTGAGACATGATGGGGTCACTTCTCAAATTACCTTGTGTGTCTAATGCAGGAGCATCCAGTGGTGTGAAGGAAATCTTGCATCACCCAAAAATATGCCTTCCATTTATGTTCCTGTTGTTTTCTTTTTGTAGATGTTTTTGCATTTTTGGATACCCTTTTCGTCGAATAAGAGTTTCCAACTTTTAGAACTGGTTTTCTTCTTTTTCTACTCAAATGCTATTTTTTGCAAGTGTACATTTGAAATCGTGGGAAGACAAAAATTTATGGGAAGGTTCAAGACGGAAAAATAAGCACTTTGGAAAAATAATCAGGCTAAGATCATTCACAGTTTGGAAGTTATTCAAGCTTCAGTTTCTGCTTTTTGCCCTAGAAAACATTTCGAGTCTAGTTTGAGGCACTGAATGATCCCATACGGGCCCATAAATCATTAGAACTAGCGAATTAGGTTCTTAGCGCATTCTTCACTCTGAGACCTTTCTGACGGTGCAAATGGTTTGAAAAATAGAGTCCCAAATGAAAAGTTATGGCTTCCGAAAGTTGGCCAATTTTTGGAAAATTGCCAATTTTTGAATTAGGACTCAATGTTTGAATTTCAAATTGTAATTTTTGGTGCCAAACTGCCAAAACTCATATCTGAAATGTTGTTATTGGCTCCAAACCAAAAATGGGCTATTTATGGGCTAGTTTTTGATTTTCGGGTAGCTTTTTGGGGAAAGAGTTCGCATGCTGCGAAAAGGGGATTTTCTGTAATTTCTATAATTTTTTTGAAACTTCTGTAGCTTGCATGTATTGCAGAGCTAGAGGATTTGGGATCCTCTGCATGTAATATTTTCATCATTGAATAATAATAAAGTTTGCTAGTTGTGTGCATTATTTATGTATCTCAGATTTGCTCCCTCGTCAAATTCAAATAACGCAAGCTGATATGTGAATATATATTTGAAATCATTAAAATAATCCCAAAAATGTAATTGAATTTTAGGTCCTAGGTCTAAGTGATGACTCTTTTTTCCATGGGCGAATGGTTCCTAGGTCACTTAAATAGGACAAGCATTACTCAATGGAAAGTGTTATTTTATGGAATTAATGAATGTCGAGATTTCCTCTTCGAAAAATGCAATTAATTAGGCTAGGATTTGAATTAAAGGAGCCAATTAAGGAAAATAAACCTCAATTAATTAAGGGGTCCCTAAATAAGTGTGAAATTGTAAATGGATACACTTTACAACACCACTTTAATACATAATTATGTCCATTTTAATTAATAGGGCCCTAAACTTAACGTGAATATGTAATTTATACATATTGCAACACTAAATTAAGGCATAATTTAGTTCATTTTAATATTTAATTCCTAAAGTAAGTGTGAAAAGAAATATTTTTTCCTACACTATAGTGATAAAGGATCACTCCTTGATAACTCCTTTCCTTAATTCCTCTAAAAATGGAGTGTTTCCATTTAAAATTGAATAGAAATATGCACAAAAAATACCATAATTCCTTTTAAAAGTTAATAAAAATATATTAAAGATAATAGTAATTCCTTTTAAAATTGTATAGAAATATATCAAACGAAATAATTATAAATTTATTAAAAATTGAAGAGAAACCTATAAAAAAGTTACCAAAATTCTTTCTAAAATTGAATATAAATTGAAAAAAAGCTTTTGTAATTATTTCTATAATTTAGTAGAAATAAACACAAAAACTACCTTTCTAAATTAGTTTAAAAATGCATATGATAAATAAAATAAATGAGGAAAATTTATATTGTTGGACAACATTTTATTCTAGATAGTCTAACAAAAAAAACTAATTGGAATGTATTCCTGTTTCTAAATTGGTACATGTTAGTAGGGAAAATTCCAAAGTACAAAATGGAGCATAATATCTTACTACAAACCATCACATGAAGGTTGCAAAGCTCTCAGTTTAGAAGTCAACTCCTATAAATAGGGTAGATTATAAAGGAAACATCCGATTAGAAACTTATATGTATAATATGGAATAGTAAGTAATCTAAGGAAGTTGTATGAACAAAGAAATATATTATAAAAAATATAAAAAGATAAGAGCAATGATATGTAAGATAAATGTATAGAAGACATTATGTTTGATGAGATAATGGAAGTATATTATATATATGAAGTTGGTTATGAATGTTGGGGTTGGGGCCCTAGCTCGGTTGGCTAAATCTTTCCTATTGTAGGAGGTTGGTCACAAGGTCTAGTCTCCCCCACCCTCGTGGTACCGAAGGGCGTGTCGCGCCAGTGCCACTGGCACGTTAAAATTTTTACCATGCGCACTACAGTTTATAGGGGGTCGTGCTACCCGATTCCTGCAGTCTAAAAAAAAAAAAAGTTGGTTATGAATGTTAATTAAATTCTATTTATATTCTATTCTTTTAATTTATTTGTTCCAAATTATGCAATAATAATTGATCCCTCCTTATTACTGTGTATAGAATATGATGACAACATATAGAGAAAATTTGGGTCACAAAACTCTAGTCTATGTTACCCCACTTTTCTTGCTAAGAATACACATTCTAAAATAAATGTAGTACGCATTTTTATATTTTTTAGAGTACATACATATTTTATAATAGGTAGAAATTACTTGAAATTTAAAATTTTGCATCCATCCTTTTGATTTACTTGGAAACTTAGCCCTAAGACCTGAACATGCAAGTACAATTTCATGAAACTAAAAAGAGTAAAAAATATCTTTTTATTTAAAAAATAAAAACCCATTGTAGATGGCAATTTCTAGGTTTCAAATATATTTTTCAATTGTTGAACATATTTTTTTATATATATTAATTAAATTTTAAATAGTAAGTCTCCTACACTTGTAATGACACACCATAATATGTTTTTGATAACTTTTGAATTTGAGATATTTTTATAATTTGTTTATGTTTCACCAATATAAATGTCATTATCTACATTGTGAAAAAATATCGATGTTACAACTATTTTAGGTATAATTATGTTGGTCACACACATAGAGGATGTAAACAACACATTATTCTATCATATGCATCTTTCCACAAAATTATTTTAAAAATATTGTCATTTACTAATTTTTCTGATTGTGCAAGTGCATGGTTTGGCCTAAAACACACCAATTGAAAAATATCACTTTTGTACATCCTATACTAAACAAACTTTTATAATCTAGGTATTATAATAATAACATGTTTGCAATTGTTGTAAATTGATATTAACACCAAGTAGTTTGTTGTAAATTGTTGTTATTGATGTTAACACTGATTGTTGGGTGTCATTGATGTCACTACTTCAAAAGCAAGGAAGATCGTTATTCCTTGGTATTGGTTGCTAGCATTGATGCATGGAATATTTGTTGCAATTCATGATTCTCATGCCTTATCTGATGGTTGTTAAAGTTCATGGTCATATGCCATGCATTATATAAAGAACCATTGGAGTTCATGATTGAATTCCATGCCTTATCTAGAGAAGAGTTGTAGAAGCTCATGGTTGGATGCCATGCCTTAACTAAAGAAGATATGAAAAAGTTCATGGTTAGATTACATGCCCTACCTAAAGGAAGAGTTGTTGAATTCCATTATCTATTTCATGTCTAATCAAAGAACTTGTATTGAGTATGATTGTTGATAGAAGGGTTGATTCTATAATGATATATTAAGATGAGGATTAGAGAAATGACTAATAGTGGAGAGATGTTGTTGAACATGTCAATAGTTTAACTTGTACTCTCTCTTGTTCAAAATAGTGTATGAGTTGCTAAAAGTAAGTTATGGCCTCCACAAGTTGCCTATGTGTTTGTGATTCAAGAATTTATAATGAAGTTTGTATGGAAAATGGTATACATTGCCCCACTGATAAAGATAGTGTCTTACAGTTTAATATTTAATGTTAGTGTTCTATGGAAGTTGGACTCCCATATTTTTAATTCACTTTTTTTGCTGAGGATAGTTTTGTGAATTGCAAAAGGTTGGCAGTGTTGGTTGTCCAAATTGGTTTGGGAAATTCTCTGTATTTCTTTGAATTGATGTTTGTGCTCCTATGCATTGGTGAACATGTTTTCAATACCCGTGCACTATCTGAGTTCCAATCTCATGTGCTGAAGTAGTCTATAATATGATATGTTAATGTTATATCTCAAGATTAAGAATTATGTGTTTCTAGAATATAGTTTGTTCTTATTTGTTCTGTGGTGGTTATTGATGGCATAGAAGTATGAAAGATGTGTATGGAAGTATTGTTTGATGTTCAAGGAATATCCCCATGTGATTCATATGTTGCTAATTGGTCACTTTGGTGCCACATTATTTCTTGAGTAAGCTTTTTGGGTTATTTTTGTATATCTAGCCGATAGTTCTTATTCCTTTGCTTGCACCATGTTCTTGGGGGTAGCGCCAACAATGGAAGATGAATGGTGATAGATTTGGGTCTTGAACTATCTTGATTGGGACCACATCAAGTAAATTGTTGTTTAATTAGATTAATGTGTGCAAGTATGCGAATTATTTGGGATCACACTGGAAGATGCAATAAGTTTACATTTGGTCCTCTCTATATTCAGGATAGGACCACATTATGTTCTTGGTGGTTGACTTGTTGAATTCATTGGTTATCTTCTTCCTGGCCAACCTACTTAAAGTTTTGAAGAGTTGTGGTGGACATAAATGTAAGATCATTTATGATGCAACATGATTAGATGAAGTAGAGTACAAGTGTGAAGAAGTGTGTTTATGTGAATTGTATTGTATATCCAATAGAGATAATACTAAACTATATGAAAGGCTTAATTATGCTTTAATGCCTTAGTTAGTAGAGTGAATTGTGATAAACATTATAATATCTTATATAACTTTTGTATCTTGCTTTGAGATAGTAAATATCATTAGGTCCTCTATATCTTGGTCTTGGAGTTCGTTGGTACTTTAGTATGGCAAGTACCTTTGTATCTTGCTCTAAGGTAGTGAGGCTTGTCGCAAGTCATTTTGGTAGTGATCCTTTATATTGTGAGTTAACTCTCATCGTGGCCTTTCCCTCTATGGTAATAGAAAAAGTATCCCTCTACTTGATTTGGGAATTATTAGCATTAAGATATACCTAATGTCTCCATGATCTACTATTGTAATGTGTTCTACATAAATTCACATTGGATTTAGGGCCCTTTTTAGCTAAATTCACCTAATTTTTCCTTAAGTTAATGTTGTAAAGTAAATTTATTTGCACTTTCACATTGAGTTTTGAGCCCTCTTGCATGCATGACCTTTATATCATCTTTAATAGTCCCCTAAGATCTTATGTATTCTGCATCTTGAGGAATAATTTCAATCAAAATCCTGACATAGAAAATAAATAAACATAAATTTCTTAACTCCCTCACATTTTCTCCAGCTAAAAAGTCTTGGTGGGACCCATACACCACCTTGTGCATACGAGTCCCATTAAAATGGGACCTATATGCCACAAGTGGCATATGAGTCCCCTTTGGCCCCCTTTTTAGGGTTTTAAGTGGGAAATCAAGATTTTAAGTTCAAATTTCACGAATGTCAGCCTCTAGGATCTAATAAATGAGAAAATAGATGTATTGCATATATAGGAAGTGTATCAAATCATTATTTCACTAAGAATTCAAGAGTTAAGCATTCAAAGACTTCACTAGAGTATCAAGAGATTTTATAATAGTATTTCTAAGGCATTCAAAGGTATAATTTTTCATCATTTATTGTAGAAATTCAAGATTCATCATCATATCAAAGACATAAGGCATTAAACATGTTGAGATAGTGTTGTGATTTAGCATTGAAGATCCATTTACAGGCATTTTTTTGTATCAAAGTACATGATCAAGATCTACATTATGCATTTCCATGTCATGTTAGATTATTGATTCACAAGACATTATTCGAGGTATCATTGTTCATGTTTTATATTCCATGTTCAAGTTTCATGTCCTTATCTCATTATCTCATTATTTGGTTTAATTACCTTAAATGAGTTTGACCAATGAAAACTCATATCTCCTAACAATCAACAAGTTTTTCTCTCTCTTTACATGTGTGATTGTAGATCTAGGTGTCTTGAGACTTGGATATCCTTTGAAGAATAAGTTACAATGTTGAAGAAATTCATCAATTTGTCACAAGGTTTTCATCTTCACAGAAATTCACCTACAGGTTGCAAATCAAGGTTTTAGACCCGAAAACAAAGTGTGGAAGGAAGAGAAGATATTGGAGACATTATTCAAATATTAACCCTCTAAAAAGTAGAGTGGGACTGATATGCCACTTGTGGTGTATGATTCCCAGTATATCATATTTTCCAGATTTCAAAAGATTTAGACCATACATTATTAGATTTCAGTTTTGGCACAGAAACCCTAGTCTAAGACTAAATTACCCATACCAGCATATGAGTCCTAGTGGACATCAAAAAATAAGTTTTCAAGGTTTTTTGTGCTTGTTTTGACCTCATCACTCTTCCAGTTGCACCTCTATTTATTTCTAGTTTGATATTTTACATTTCAATTTCAGTTCCTAGCTCATCTAGTTAGGTTTTTCATAATACTTTGCATGCCATTTACATTTCTTGTCTTTCCAATCCCTAGCTTGATGGTGAACCCTCTTTTAGTCCTTAATCACACCCTAGAACATCCCCATTGCAAGATATATTTCCCCCTTTCTATATTTATATTGAGATCACTAGGAGTGAAACTAACCAAAAATAAGACCATATCCTTATGCTCGATCTCTCAAAAAGATAGGATCCCCCTTATTCTCATTGTTCCATTTTGTTGAACCTACATTTTGAACATCTTAATTCTAATTTGGAGTGCCTTATCATCCTAGATCTAGCTTTCTTTAACTTTTCATTAGGGTTTTCATTAGTTAATTGGCACTCTAGGGTTTCTAAATCTTGCATTACTGAAAGTTCATATAAGTTGCATTTTTGCATCTTACATCATTGAATTTCATTTGAAAATTGTAAGTGCACTTATCCTAGTCATCATCCTAACTAGAAAACATAACTTTCACAAAAAAATTATTGAAAATTGTGCAAAAACCCTAATTTGGGACTCATACACCTCTCTAGGTGATTTATTCCTAGTACAGGTTGTTTTGGCTACTTTATGGGATTTTCGTGGTGCATTTTCAAGCATTTGAACCCTTGAAAAACTTTGACTGATATTCATACACCCCTCTAGGCGAATTAATCTTAGATCAGCTCTAAAACTACCTTTTAGAAGAGTAAGAAACCTTGTTTCTACACTTCTATTTGTTGCCAATGGTTATCTATTTCAATTGGCTGAGTTTCTATTACATGCATTTCATTAGATTTAGCTTAATTAGGTTCATTTCATGAATTTCCTAATTTTAAATTTCCATTTACAACACTTCATTCCTAAATTATTACATAGAATAATCAATCAACTATCATGTTCGAAATATAAAAATTGCATTATTCTTTTGGATGTTCACTCTATTTTTTTTTTATTTCAAATATGTAGGAAAATCATTACATCATGTTTTCATTGAAAAAAATTATAGTTATCATACTTCATGTTCTATTTTTAGATCATGTTGATTGTTGGAAGAAATTTTTGTTAAGTGCATATGAATATGAATTCCTCTCCCCTCTCTTTTTGTTTGTCATTGACTCCTATAATAGTATCCCTTCTATGAGTGAGGTTAGTCTACTGAAAGAGAACACAACCTTGGGCAATCTTAACAATCATATTTCTTCTTCCCCTAATATCTCTCCTATTTTTGAAGAAGATATTTTGGTGTTAGAAGAACTAATCGATGAAAGAATTGAGAACACTAGTTGTTTCTCTCCTCCTACCTCTCTTATTAGGAAATACATTGCTAAAAAAGAGGACATAACAATAGGTAATCATGACGATCACATAACATAACAAGAGAACATTTAAACCTACCTCCATAACACTTCAACTACTCTACATTCACCTCCCAACATCTTCCCCTCATGTGATAATGTTATCAATGATGAGGATATGTTGGTGTTAGATAATTAAACTTGTAAGATCTATGACAACCCTCTTTATGTTTCTTCCCCTACCTATCCTATTTTGGAAGACATTAAGGGACAAAGGAATGAAATTATGGACAATCATGACAATCACATTTATTCTTCTCCTAGTATCTCTCTTAGTTTTGAAGAAGATACTTTGATGTTAGAAAATACAATAGATGAAAGTCATCAAAATCTTAACTTTTCCCATTTTCCCCTAGGGTAAAATTTAATGAGCAAGACAATGCAACCATTGATAATTCCACTACTTGTGATGAAGTCATTTTAGAAGATCTAACCTTCGAATGTCACAAGCATCTATTTTGTAGTTCTCCATAAAACTCTCCTCCTAGGCAGGATATCATGGTGCAAGAAAATGTGAACATTGACACATGTCTTTCAAACACTAGTAATGAGGATTCCATATATGAATATGACGAAGTGACATTAGAATCCTCTTCACTAAAAGATCATGAAAATTGGGAAATTTTGTTGACGTTATGATGACACAAATTGGATCTCCTTTAATTAGCATTCCTTCTAAGTCCCCTCCAAGTAGTGAATCACATAAAAAGAAAAAAAAAGAGATTTATTGAAATATTTAATGCAACGGGAAAATAGCAAAGTTCTATAGCAATTGAGTTATAAGATAGTTGTTCAAACATGTAAGAAACCACAAGCCACTCCTGCTTCATTACCATCACCTCAACATATTTTTCCAAGTGCTCCTCTTTCACCTTTTAATAATATAGTTGAAGATCTTAAGAATACTTTCGCTAATATATCCATATCCAGTAACTTATTCAACTATCTGTTGGAATCAAGGAACACTGAGAGGGGCAGATTGAATTAGTGTTCTGCAATTTTTAACTTTATTAATCTAATCTTTAAAGTATTGATAACATTCAACCAAAATAAGTATGCATGAACATAAAGAAAACAACCACAACACCATAACACAATAATTTTTACATGGAAACCATGTTAGGGGAAAAACCACGGTGGAGGTCAATCCACAATATTATCTGAGTACACTCAAAAAGATGTTTACAAAATGGGAATACACTTGCATTCAATCACACTACCTAGAGCTCATTGCCTTCCAAATGTATTTGGATAGCATCCAAGTGAAAGTAGCATCTACTAATTCCTGATTACAGTTCTAGTTAAGCTCATCAATCAAATTCTTAACCTTCTGTCTGATTTTTCTCTTCTATTTTTATTGTTTTACCTTGCATCACAAATCCTTTTATGCACAAGTGAAACTATGCATAATCCCTCTACAATCCTTCTGATATTTACAACACACATCAACACACTTCATACATACATGAAAATGATAAAATTGATCACTTATATATATCCACAACTAAATATTTTATCGTTACATGTTAGCTCCAACAAAATATGAAAATATTTACACACTTTCGGCTCAATCCATAATTAATTCTCATTGTGTAGCAACCAAAGTTTTCCACAACATAGTGAGGACCCAAATCAACATGCTTGAACACAAAAATACTTAAATAATTACTCCTCGAATATCTGTAACATGCTACATCCACTTAGTCGGCCTTCATGCATTGTTAAACAAAAAATTAATCAATCGAATCTTCTAACTTGCACACAGATCGATACGAGCTTCTAAGATTCAAGGATAACACAAATCATACATTGAACAACCTTCTTTGAAATCCAGAACACAAAAATATAATGGAAAATTGCATGTGAATCGATGAACATAATTCTATCGGATGATTTGTTCTAGCTTGACATTTAATCACTGATCTTCAATCTGACTTCGGGTATGATCAAATGATGACATGTGGATCAAATCACTGTCTATGGTTTCCATCAATGACAACACCAGATGACAGTTGCAGTGTATCTTGCCTACAATTTCCCCCTTTGGCATTGATGGCAACACTTAGTGAAAAATAACTAAGTGTCAGATCAATACCAACATAAATACACTGCCAACCTTCAAAACTTAGTGAAAAATAATTTCCCCCTTTGGCATTGATGGCAACACTGAGTGAAAAATAACTAAGTGTCAGATCAATACCAACATAAGTGGCTGAGGAGTTGTTGAACACCTTGGTGTAGTGCGGTGGTGTTTGTTTCTGGCTTTTTGGGTGGTCCATTTTCTAGACCTTGTTGTCTCTTGGTGCTGTCATTTCCTTTTTGGAACAACCGTCTGCTTGTTTGGACTTATTTTGTTACCTTTTGTTGTTTATACTCTGTGGTTTCAGGTCCCTGTAAAACCTATTTTTTCCTTTTCAAAAACATAAATACACTGCCAACCTTCAAAACTCAAAAAACGCAACTCCCCTTGAGATGATTAAGGAATTTTTCACTGTCCCATTCTCCCCCTTTGACATCAATGAAAAAGTTAGGAATCCTCATACCAAAATTTAAATAAAAAATGCTATGAAAAATTACATATGTACAAAATTTCTTCTACAACTTACATAAACTTGAATAGATCTCCAAAAATGTTCTTCAACAAGCTCAAAATCGTGTCCCAACCCTTCTTGAGACTCTCCAAGATAGTCATGTGACCACATAATAGACCTTAAGATTGCATCTCTGTTGATTCAAGGTTCGCCAAATCACTAACGTCCATAAAATCTTGTGCTTCCTTCAATGCACTCAACATTGCTTCCATCTTAGGACCAATTAATCCTCGAATCTCACAAACCCTTTCAACCATTTTACCTTCTTCATGCTTCACAATTTTGATTTTTCAAGTAGGGATATGACTTAAACTTCTCGCTTTCCAATAGAGATGATTAAAGGATCAAATGTTTGAGTGATATTTACTAACTATTTCTCACACTCTTTCATTTTCTTTTCAAAGTCCTCAATGAACTTAGATAAAGATAGACATGACTTATAAATGTTACCACCTTCATACAAAGAACTTTGAATATTATTTACACAAGTATCTAACAGAGATTTATCATTAGCTATCATCCCTTTCAACCTACTGGACCTTTTAGCATCAAAATCCCTCTGAACCTTATCCATTGTTGACTTCTCAAGCGACTCAAAATGAGTACTTACAGAATTAATAAGCTTCTTCATCTCATCGGAGGGAGAGATGGATCCTTAACATGAGAAGGAATAATCTTCTCTAGAATACTAGATGCAAGATTCAATAGCTCACTATCTTCAATATATGATTTCATAATTTCTTCCCTTCCCTTGGATTGAGTAAATGATGCAACTTCCAATTTCTCAATGGGAGACAAAGTATCCAAGTTGATAGGAACTCTAATCAATTCATGATCAAAATCTTCCTATTTCTCTTCTAAAACCTCCTTCACTTCCTTAGCAGTGTCTCTTGCTTCCACAAGAATCACCTTCACTTCATCCTTCTTCTCTTCAGTCATTGATTCTTCCACAGCTTTAGGAACCTCTTTTTCTTCAACTGACACAACTTTAGGATCTTCAATCTCCATAGGAATTTCAGCATCATGCATGTCAAGAGGATTTAGAGTGTCCTCAAATGTATCTTATTTTCCCTCTTCTACTATCAGACCAGATGAAATATCTTCATCATGCACTTCTTTAGAGACAACATTGATTTTGTTCCTTAACAAAGCTTCCTTTAGAATTCTTTCAGTTTCTTTCTCATCTTCTTCAGTCCCATCAATCATAAGCTTGTTTACTCTTGTTTTTCTCTTGAAATCCTTTTTAGCACCATTCAAAATTGAATTCATTTCTTCAATAGACATCATCGGACATAGACCTGCAAGAATGCACTCTCTCAACTACTCATCTTCGGTTCTTGCATTCACTTTCCTCATTTCTAAAACTTCATATAGACTTTTGGGTAATGCAGACATTATTTCAGTAAGAGCCATAGTGAAATTATTCAAAAAATTTATTGAAGCTTCCTCAAGAACTCTTTGAATGACACTGTCAAAGGTGACTACCACTCACAAAGAGGCCTAAGATTAACATCCTTAATCAATGCTTTCTCCAATTCTTCTAGAGACACACCTGTTTTTTCTATTTTCATCTTTTTCTTTCCTTTCTCTTCACTGGAGGGCTTTTCCTTAGAGACTATTGTTTCCTTTATTCCCTTTTTCTTGATTTATCTTATCTCTTAATCAGATTTAGTCTCTTCATCTTTAGAAATAGTAATATAAACTCTTGTTCTCTTCTCCTTCCTTTCTCCTTCTCTTCCGGATGACATGGCTTGGTCTTTAACAAGACTTGAATTATTTGTAGGACTAGATAAGGGTGCAAAGCTCCTTGTAGACCTAGTTTGGGAAGAGGATGTTTCCGGACTAGAAGATTTAGTTCTAGTTGGATCTCCTACTTCAACTTGATCTCTCTTTCTTCTAGCTTCTCTCACAACTTCTGTAGATATACCCATGCTTTCTGTAATGGCTTCCACTTCTTTCCTTACTCTCTGAATTATCATTGGCTTCTTCAACTACTCATGTACTTGCATATATTTTTCTTCATAGGTTCCAAATCTCTCTTTTGTCAGATCTTGAGGTTTAATCAATAAATATTGTGTATATAGTTCCAAGGTGGTCTCCTCAACTTCATAGCCCATTGGCATAATCTAGATTGTTCTAGGATCTACAACTTCCATCAAGCATTGATCAATGTCAACCATAAAATAGATAGTGTCCTTGTACTTCTCCACAATATACAAGAATTATTTCTCTTGCTTGCATCTCATTCTTCAAGTTCTTAAAATAACCCCAGATTGTAGTATTCCTTGTCTTACTATCACAAACTCTGTGCAAGATATCTCTAATTTGAATAACTACAGGTTTATTACCTTTCCATTGTACTTTTCCAAATCTCAAAACTTCATTCATAAAGTAAAATAA
The DNA here is from genome assembly GCA_007258455.2 of Sequoia sempervirens. NCBI lineage: Eukaryota > Viridiplantae > Streptophyta > Pinopsida > Cupressales > Cupressaceae > Sequoia > Sequoia sempervirens. The sequence goes on from VDFB02000015.1 coordinate 228,070,440, forward strand.
CAAACACCACAATAGATTACCATATTTGAAGGAATTCTTCTTATCTTTCTTGATTTTTCCAAGATTCTCAATTCACTAGCTTTTGAGTAACTCACATAGATCATACTATGCATTCTCCTTCACCATCTAATATGCTACATAGATAGTTGTACTAGATATATAATTATCCTAGTTGGGATGATAGATCATGTAACCAATGACCATAGATGCAAATCTAACATCCACTTTTGTAATATCATCAATTGTCATACCTATTTTATCAAACACTAGACCAGTTGCATCAATAAATATCTGATTCTTCATAGACTTCAAGATCATCAACCCACTAGAGGAATTTAACTAGTAAAAGTGCTTAAGGATTCCTTTGTAATCTTAAAATGTTGAATCAGTCACATAAATTCAGCATGAACTCAGCTCAAAATATACCGGACCCACGGTAAAAAATTTCAATCTGCATGAATTTCTTCTCCTCTAGGGTTTTGAATTTAGGTTTAACAAAAAAATCCTCTCCCACAATGTGATTGGAATAAAAATTCAACAACTGTGAGCTCCCTAACTCCGCAATATTTCCATGAATATATGCCCTAATGTCTTCAATATGCAAGACATCATACATAATAGACGAAAAATGCACCTAAAGGCTCTATCTCAACAGATTCGAAAGGATGCCACTTGAATTTCAGGTAGGGTCTATCCTTGATATCAACTACCAACAGAGTGGCCATTTTCACAAATTCACAAGTTTTCCCGATAAATACCTTTTCGCCGGAATAAGGTTTGATTTCCAAATCACCTTCACACTTGAATCTTCACCAAACTTCACCAAATTTCACTTTAGAGCTCTCCAAACTTCTTCTCAAAGTGAAAAGTGAAAAATGAAGAATACAAATGACCTTTTATCATTCGCACACCTAACCTTTTGTCACAATAAATGTTTTTTCCCTAACTCATCTGAATACCCTATTTCCATACTCTGTGAAAGATAACTCTTCTACAAACCTTGAACTCTACATAAATACTCTCTCCAACTATTTGAACAACATTTTTAAATCATCAATGCAATCACTCCACTCATCCATATGCTATTACCAACCATTGACAAGGGGTATGAAGGATTTTCTTGAGAACTCCCTCTAGGCCAGAGGCCTTAAACTAATTCTTGGAGGAATTACCAGGACCTAGTGCTAGTGTGGAATCATTTCTTGAAATAGAGGGATTCTTCTTCACTCATATCTTGTTCATTTGCTTCCTGATCTCACCTATAGTGACTTTTCCTTTTCCCTTTTCATCCTTTTGGATGTTTCTCCTTTGATTTACCAGACCCTTTATGCTTCTACAAAATATAGCAATGTGATTGGATTTGTTGGAATTTTAGCACACCACATTTCTTTGTCCAGACCAATTGTTCCATTGATTTTCTCTAGATCTGCACTGGTTAGCAATATGGCTATATCTATTACATGTATAATATCTGAAATCTCTATAAAAGTTCATCATATTTCTACATTTATTTGACTTATGAAAATACTTATTGCAATTTAAACATTGACCAAAAAAATGATGGACCACTTGAGTTCATTATACTTCTACATTGAGTAGCCATATGACCAAATTTATTGCAAAAAAAATAGTAACCATTGAACCTTTGATACCTTCCAGCTTTGTCCATATCTAGAGCTTTCTCCTTCCTCATATCCAAGACCTTGCTTGTCACCTTCAGTCCTTTGTCTTTCAATCAGTTCATCAAGCTTGGTTGAGCTAATCTTGAACTTCTGCTTGAATTCATTTGCAATAGAAAGTTCATCTCAAAGATCAACAATGTTCTTTTCAAGATCTTCATTATTCCTGGATTGTTCCAATTCAAGCTCCAATTGATTGAATCCATTAGTAATTTGGTTTCATTCTTCAGATTTCTCTTTCAAGGACTGAGCAAGCTTCTCTTCATTCTTCTTTTTGTCTTCAATATCCTTGGTCATCCTCATCATAATAGATTCCATCTCATGCTTTAGGACTGCATTATCTCTGGTAAGATTTTCACATTCTTCTATCTTTTCCTTCAGGGCTTGACTCAGTTGTTCATCTTCAATTATTTTACTATCTTTCTACTTGATATGATCACAAAGTTCCCTTCTCTTCACCCTAGACTTATTGATTTTATCTTTCAATGACTCAATGAATTTCTTAGCATTCATGATATTTTCTTGCGATTCCTAGACTTCATATTTGGACTGATCAAGATCATCTAGGGCCACAAAAATTTATTGTTGAAGACTTCTTGAATCCATTGAATTACTTTCCTAGATCTTCCCCAAGCTATTAAAATTCTTCCAAGGAACTAGGCTTTAATACCAATTGTTGGAATCAAGGAACACTAAGATGGGGGAGTTAATTAGTGTTCTGCAATTTTTAACTTTATTAATCTGATCTTTAAAGTATTGATAACATTCAACCCAAAGAAGTACGCATGAACATAAAGAAAACAACCACAACACCATAACACAAGGATTTTTATGTGGAAACTCTATTAGGGGAAAAACCACGGTGGAGGTGAATCCACAATATTATCTGAGTATTCTCAAAAAGATGTTTACAAAATGGGAATACACTTGCATTCAGGAACATTGCCTAGAGCTCACTACTCAAAAAATGAAAGGCTTATTTCCTTACAAAAATATTTGGATAACATCCAAAAGATTTGAACTAAGAAAGTAGCATCTACTAATGCCTGATTATAGTTATGGTTAATATCATCAATCAAATTCTTGACCATCTATCTGATTCTACTCTTCTACTCTGACTACTTTAACTCACATCACAAATCATTTTATGCAGAAGTGAAACTATGCATAATCGCTCTACAATCCTTCTGATATTCACATCACACATCAACAAACTTTTTACAACATCAAAATGATATAATCGTTGACTTATATATATTTACAACTAAATATTTTATTACTACATGTCGGCTCCAGCAAAATATGAAAATATTTACACACTGTCGACTCAATCCATAATTAATTCTCGGTGTGCACCAACCAAAGTCGGCCACAACATAGTGAGGACCCAAATCAACACGCGCGAAAAAAAAAATTAAGCAATTACTCCTCGAATATCTGCAACATGCTACATCCACTTAGTCGGCCTTGATGCACTTTTAAACAAAAAATTAATCAACTAGATCTTCTAACTTGCACACAGATTGATATGAGGTTCTAAGATTCAAGGATAACACGGATCATACATCAAACAACTTTTTCTAAGATCTACAACACAAAAATATAAAGCAAAATTTCATGTGAATTGATTAACACAATTTTGTCAGATACTATTCTAGCTTGACCGTTGATCACTTATCTTCAATTTGAATTTTGGTATGATCAAATGATGACATGTAAATCAAATCACTGACTAGGTTTTCCATCAATGACAACACTAGATGACACTTGTAGTGTCTCTTGCCAACACTATCCCCTACATATAGTTGTCTATTTCAAGAAATATTACAAATAAAGGAGGAGATCCAATCTTATATGAAATGGAATAATACAACACTCTCCCTCGATCATATGCATGTCACATGGTCAGAAATCACATTCCCTAAACATGAATTACCCTCACTTGAGATTCATAAAAAAATGAAGCCTTGATGATAAAGGTTATCATTAATGAAACTGTAGTGAGGTGTACTCTCATAGAAAATGGAGAAAGTCTTAATGTTTTTAGCATTGACTTCCTAGATAAAAATGCAATAGACAAGAGGCTTATGGGTATGTGTAGGATCATGATGGGCCAAAAAGTGGTGATCTCATGGGCATGTGTAGGGTATTTGGCTGAATTTTTTTTTTTACCGAAAATTGATGAAATGAAAAGGGTTTTTTAAGGAGATTCTCAGCTTTCCACCAATATAAATTATGCTTTACTTTGAATTTAATAAATAATTATTATTCATTTTCTTTTTGAATTACGACTAAAGTACTGATTGATAGGTTGATTGAAAAACATCTATAGCTTTCAAATAGTATCATTTCAATCCAAAACATGTGTCACATTCTATGGCTTGCATACTATAGAATTAAGAAAAAAAATGAATTTCTTGAAGTTTTGACCAAGTTAAGGTGGTTAGACATACAAGTTTTTATATTTTTCTAAAGTTGTAATAAAAAATTCATAATTAATTATTTACTTGGAAAAAAATTACAAAAAGTATGCATCACATCAGGACATGATTCCTCTACTTATATATAAAATCTTATAAAAAAATAATATCATTTTATTGTGGTTAGGGTGATCAGACGAACACCTACTTCTTATTCTTTTCCTTAAATTTAAGTACTACTACATTGAAATTTCAAATTTTCACCAAATAGTTTTTTTTTTTTTAAAACCTAGTAACTTTTAGAAACTACATTCAATTTTCTATAAATTTTATTCTTATATATGGGTATGTGCAGGATCATCATGGAAAAAGTAGGCCCCTAAGTGGCAAAAAATTTAGAAAAATTAGAATTAGGCAACTTGAAGTAAAAATTAGAATAAGTTATCTATATTATTTAAAAAATATGTAAGAATAGAATATGTAGCAAATTGAATTATTTTCTAAAATACTATTTGGTGAAAATTTGAAATTTCAATGCACTAGTACTTAAATTTTAGGGAAAAAATAAGAAGCAAGTATCTATCTAACCACCAAACCACAATAAAATGATAATATTTTTTATAATATTTTAGATATAATTAGAGGAATCATGTCTCGATGTGATGCATATTTTTTGTAATTTTTTCTAAGTAAATAATTAATTATGAATTTTTATTACAACTTTTAGAAAATATAAAAACTCATATGTTTGACCACCTTAACTTGGTCAAAATTCATGAAATTCAATTTTTTTAATCCTATAGTATACAAAGCATAGAATGTGACACATGTTTTGGATTCAAAAAATGTGATACCATTTGAAAGCTATAGATGTTTTTCAATAAGCCTATCAATCAGGACTTTAGTCATAATTCAAATAGAAAATGAATAATAATTATTTGTGAAATTCAAAGTAAAACATATTTTATATTGGTGGAAAGTTAAAAATATCTTTTAAAAACTATTTTCATTTCATCAATTTTGGGTAAAAAAAATGTTGTCAGCCACATGGGCCATCATATCACTTACATATTGCTACTTTTTGGCACATCATGATCTTGCACATACCCATATTTTTGAAATAATAGAGATAAATTATTCAAATTTTTCTGTCAATTTGCCTAACTCTGATTTTTCTAAATTTTCATTGCCACTTAAGGGCATGTTTTTTCCATCATGATCTTGCACATACCCTTATTCAACTTAATAGTGTTAATATTTATGGATTTGAAAATTTTAATAGGCAACCACTAAGAATCATCAAATTACCTATTGAGGTCAGACCTGTAGTGTTTCCTACCCCTATCCATATCATGCCAAGACATCTTTCATACAATATTCTCCTAGGGAGACCATGGATTCATGTTATGAAAGGAGTCCCATCTACTCGTCGTCGTGTGATGAAATTTGAATACAACAACAAGGTATGCATGGTTGAAGTAGATGAAAGAAGATATAAATCATATGATCACAACTCTCCAAACTTGCCTAATACTTTCAATCCAAAATCAAAAGTTGAAAGTTCTATACAAGTTGATGCTAATCCTAATTGTCTTTCACCTACAACGAAACTCTTTAGTGATGATTGGGGATTGTTATATTTTACACCTCCTTTCAATAAAGAATCCCAAATCTCACCCTAAAAAAAAAAGAGTCATATACAAACAATTCACTTTTAGACACAAGTTCTAGCGATGATTGGGGTTCATTATATTTTACACCCTCCTTTATGGGAGAGTACAAAATCTCATAATATAAGACAAAAAAACCTTGTTTTTTCATTTTCTCCACTTTTTTCTATATCAACAACATTACCCAATTGTAGTGATGGGGCCTATTTAACTTCCATCCCTCATGAGAGGACGATGTGTAACTTTAAGAAACTTAAAAGGATTTTTTTTTTCATGAAGAAGCAGATCCTTCCTTGAGGCATAAATCCATTTCATTTCAATTGAAATATTGTTATGGTCTTGATGACAAACTCCCTCTTAAACATGGATAAAATGAACACATGAAGCAAACTAATATACCATATTCTTTGAAGAAAAATATAGACTTACCACCTTTATCTCCATTTTCATCGAAGGCCTTATCATTTAGTGTGTGTATGACACCTTGTGCAAATAAAGGAACATCCTCTACTATTGATCAAGAGGGTATATTTTTGAGACTCCTCCAAGATTGTTTGATATCCCTCCCTCCAAGAACATGAAATAAATTCTACTAGAAGCATTCATTTTTTGCATATCATAGAGTTCATGGTAATTCTAATAATGAATGTAAGGCTTTAAATGATAAAATTCAACATCTTAAGGAGTGTGGTGTTCTTCCCTATGATGGAGCACCTAATTCCTCTTTAAATTGATATTGATTTTCACTCTAGCATGTTTCTCATCAATAATATTTGCTCATTCTTGTATTGCACCTAGTGGGGGCAAGGGGCTAGTTTTCCTTGTCCTTGTATGACACTTGTTGTTTCTTTTGGCTTGTTGACCACCTTTCATGTACATATAAGAGCAAGCTTGGGATTTGGACAACATAGCTTAAGTTGGATCGCATGTGATGTACTGAGTTTTGGGGGCAATCCCTCATCTATGATGTAGTTTTATTTGGAAACATATGATTTGGCATAGGTATTTCTAAATAACCTTTCATGTATTTTTCTAATTTAAAGCAATTGCTCACAAAAATGATGGTAGTAACAACTTTAAAGTGGGGGCATACATTGGTTTTATTCTTCTACAATTCATGGTTCGTTGCGTAGTCTTCTTACTTCATGTGATGCATATTTCACTTTGTTGTGACATTGGATGTGGTGTCCCTCAAGAGAATGATCTCTCTTAGCATATTATATTCATCTTAGTGGCTTGATTCGACACACTGCATCCCCTAAGTTGTGAATTTTCTATTCTTTGATTGATCCTCTCTTGGAGACATTAGGAACAATTCTCCATAAGTTAAATACCTTACATGAATTAAGAAAAAATACTTTAAACATTCCTTATATTACTTTTGCAATTTCCATTATATGGCCACCTTGCATAACACACTTTACTCGTCTACAGATCCATCTTGTATATTCATGACTTTCAAGCATACGAAGCTTTGCTTGCCTCATGAATCTTGAAGTTCATTATTATGTGGTTCCTTGTCAAATTTATCAAGAGGTATGGCTTTGGGAGGGTTAACATATGATGATAAGTATAAATGTGGGCATGACTTTCTTATTATACAATGAGAAGCCGATACAGAGGCATGACATTCTCACTAAGCCATCCTTTTTGAATACTCACCTAGTGGACAACCTGAAGTTCTGTTGCCTCAGAGTGGGCATGATTTTTTTGGAACAATAGCTTATATTTGACCCATATTGCACTATAAAATGGTCGAGGATTGATCCACCTCTTTTTGTTTTTGCTTATTTTTTTCTTTCTTTTAGTCATTGACATTGCATGTTTACATATCTTGATGTTGCATATTGAACACAGGTTGTTTGTGTCCCTTTTTGCTTATGTTATTTTGATGTAGGGTCTTGGATCTTGGGGTCTTGACCACCTCGTTTGATCCTTGTTATCTTATACCATCCACATCAGTACATTTGGACCCCTCTTGTATGCCTGCTTTAGTGTGAATTTCAAGCAAGTTCATATTCTCACTAAAGTGGGGGTTAAATGTGGAAAAATTAAAAGTATCCATCTACTTGATTTAGGAATTATTAGCAGTAATATGGACCTAATGTTACCTTGATCTAGTGTTATAATCTGTTCTACATATTCACATTGGATTTAGGGCCCTTTTTAGCTAAATTCACCTAATTTTACCTTAATTTAATGTCCTAAAGTATATTTATTTGCACTTTCACATTGATTTTTGGCCTTCTTATATTTTTTACCATTATATCATCATTAATAAGCCCCTCAGATCCTATATTGTCCATCTCAAGGCATATTTCAACCAAAATCCTAACATAGACCTGAAAAGGCCTAGTGGGACCCATACACCACCTTGGGAATATGATTCCCATCTAGATGGGACTTATATGCCACAAGTAGCATATGAGTCCCATTTGGCCCCTTTTTAGGGTTTTGAGCTAGAAATTGGGTTTTTAAGTTCAAATTTCATGAATTTCAGCCTCTGTGATCTAATAAATAGGAAAATAGATGGATTGTTTGTATAATAAAGCTCTCAAATGATTATTTCACTAAGCATTCATGATATCATTGTAATAATTCAAGATTTAAGCCTTCATAGACTTCACAAGATTATCGAGAGACTTTACAAGAGAATTTCTAAGGCATTCAAGGGAAAAATTATTTATCATTTATTGTGGCAATTCAAGATCCATAATCATATCAAAGACATAAGGAATCAAAAATTTTGTTGAGCTAGTGTTGTGATATAGTATTGAAGTTCCATTTACAAGCTCATTGTTTCATATCAAAGTGCAAGATCAAGATGTTCATTATACATTGCCACTTCATGTTAGATTGTTGATTCACAAGATATCATTTGAGGTATCATTGTTCATGTTTAATATTCCATGTTAATATTTAATGTCCTTATTTCATTATCCCATCATTTGGTTTAATTACCTAAAAGGGGTTTGACCAAGGCAAACCCCTATCTCCTAAAAATCAACAAGTTTTTCTCTGTCTTTACATGTGTGATTGTAGATCTAGGTGTCTTGAGACTTGGAGATCCTTTGAAGACTATGTTACAAGGTTGAATAAGGTGATCAAGTTCTCACAAGGTTTTCATCTTCAAAGAAAGTCACTTATAGGTCACAAATCGAGGTTTTAGACCCAAAAACAAAGTGTCGAAGGAAGAGCAAAGATTGGAAAACTAATTTAGATCTTAAAAATATGAAAAAGTAGAGTGGGACTGATACACCACTTGTGGTGTATTAATCCCATTATGGCATATTTTCCATATTTCAAGAGATTCATATCATACATAGTTAGATTCCAATTTTGGAAAAAAAAACCCTAGTCTGGGACTGAATTGCCCAGAATGACATATGAGTTCCATCAGACAAAAAGTTTCCAAGGTTTTGGAGCTTTTTTTTACCTCATTACTCTTCTCAATGCAACTTTGTTCATTTCTAATTTTATATTATACATTTCAGTTTCACTTCCTATGTCATCTAGTTAGATTTTGCATAATACTTTGCATGTTATTTACATTTCTTGTATTTTGAAGCCCTAGCTTGGTGGTGAACCCTCTTTTATTCCTCAATCAAACCCTAGGACATCCCTATTGAAATATATATTCTCCCCTTTCTATATTTGGATTGAGATCTCTAGGGTTTTCTTGAGTGAAACTAAGTGGAAATAGGACCATATCCTTGTGCTCCATCTCTCAAATAGATAGGATCCCCCTTATTCCTATTTTTTCACCCTCATTTGGTTTTCCATGTAAATTTTGTTTCTTGTTGTGTTTGTGTGTGCTATCAATTGCATTCTCACTGCTACTGATCCAATTAGAAGTATAATTTTCATGTCTTTTATTACATAAGGGTTGTTGAATATTTATAACCATACAAAGGGTTTGAATTGCTATATTTTTAAAAAAAAATTAGTTGAGATAAGAATGTTTTATTATCTTGAAGGCTTCAAGGTCTAAAATGGCTCAAGTTCTTTAGTATATTGATTCACCCTGCCTCCCTCTCTTTCTTTGAGTGTGTTACAAAATGTATTAGATCTAAGTTCATCTAAAGAATATTACCCAATTGAGGCAAAGGTCTAGGATAGCACTTGATGTTTCATGCAAGGGTCCTAGGTTTTATGAGACTAATTTTGCTTTCTATAAAATTGAGAATGGAAGTCTACCTAAAATCTCTAGGGTTTGGTGTTTGACAATCAGTCAAGGATGGTTATACTACTCCTACTTTTCCTCCTATAGATGATGCTAGAATCCAGTTGTATGAGAAAAGTTACAAAACTAATAATGCTTTATTATGTGTATTGGAATATTCTAAACTCTTCAAGGCGATGATTTGAAACTCTACTAAAAATTTCTATGAAAAATGTAGAAGCATTTATTAAAGTGATACAAAAGTAAAGCAAGCTAAGAATTAGATCTTCCAAAGTAGATTTGAGACTCTAAAGATGATAGAGGATAAAATAAATTTAATTTACATGCTCTAGTTATAAGAAGTTGTCTCTAGCATCATTGTTCTTGATGGAGAATTGAATGAAAGTGAAATTGTGAAGAAGGGTATGAGATCTCTCCCTAAAACTTATAGTGATAAGGTGTTTTCCATTAAATAATCCAAAGAATTGGATCAATATTCAATTGACTAAATGTTTGGTGCTCTTAATCCCTTTGAAATGAGAGAGTTTGGTCAAGATGTTCCAAAGAAGGAAGTTGCATTCAAAGCTAACAATACCAAAGGAGTGAGCAGTGTGTGTTGTCATTAATTCCAAAGGAGGAGATTGTTGGTAGTTGTTGTCATTGATGTCAACACTAAGTATTTTTTTGGTAGTTGTTGTTATTAATGTTAGCAATGATTTTTGGTTGTCATTGATGCCAAAAATTAAGAAGGAGGATTGTTTGTTCTTGATATTGATTGTTATATTTAATTTGATCTAACATTGTTGCATGGACGAGTTGTTAAAGTTCATGTTTGTCATTCCTTATCAAATGGTTGTTGAAGTTCATCATTGGATGTCATGCCTTATGTAAAGAAGAATTGTTGAAGTTCATGGTTTAATGTCATGCATTATCTAAAGAAGAGTTGTAAATGTTCATGGTTGGATGCAATTCCTTATCTAAAGAAGAGTTGCAAAAGCTCATGGTTGGATATCATACCTTATCTAAAGAAGACTCGGTGAAGTCCATGATTGATGTCATGCCTAAGAAAAGAAGTATTGACTATTATTTTTGATAGAAAAGTTTATTCTATAATGATATATTAAGATGAGGATTAGAAACATGAATGATATTAAAGAAATGTTGTTGAATGCTTACAATATAACTTGTGCTTTCTCCTACTATTCCTAGTAGTGTAAGAGTTGTTGAATGTAATTTTTGGTTTGGGAAACTACAATGAAGTTTGTCTAAATAATGATTTGCATTCCTCCACTAATAAAGATATTGTCTTGTACTTTGATATTTAATGTTAGTGCTCTATGGATATTGCACTCCCATATTTTCAAGTTTCCTATGTTGTTGAGGAGAGTTCTACGAATTGAAAAAGGTTAGTAGTGTTGTTGGTTATCCAGACTAATCTGAGAAATGATTTTCATTTGTCCACATTGATGTCTCTACTCTTGGGGCTTGGTGAATGTTCTTTCAATTTCTATGCAGTGCCTCAATTCTAATCTCATATTCTGAAGAGTTATGCAAGATGATATGTTAATGTTATATCTCATGATTACACATTTTGTGTTTCTGGAATATATTTTATTGTTCCCTTTTTATTTGCACTAGCTATTGATGACATGATAGTATGAAAGAAGTGTCTAGAAGTATTGTTCAAAGTCTAGGGTACATCCCCATGTGATCTGCATGTTGCTAATTGGCCACTTTGGTGCCACGTTGTGTCTTGAGTTTTGTTTCAAGGTTATTTGTAGATATCTAGTTGATAGGGATTGTTCCTTTATTTATGATATGTCCTTGGGGGCCTATTCTAGCCATGGAGGATGTGTGATGATAGATTGGGGTCCTCACCTATCCTATTTGTGAACCCATGAAGTAAATTCAATTTAAATAAAGATTATGGGATGAATGATTATGCACTTTAAATTTTCATCTAAAAGTGTCCTTTGATGTCCACTTATGTTCATCTACATCAACGTGTGAATTTTTTTTGGATCACTTTGGAAGATGCAATAAATTTATTATTGGTCTTGGGTAAAAGCGCAAAGTTGTGTCACAATTTTGGACAACTAAATAGTTCCAAGTGAAATTGTTTCTACCTAAACAATTTCGATCAAACTAGTTTCACCAAAATCCATGTGGCCTATACATGGCGCATAGTGTTTTGGGCAAAACCCTTTCGCCTGAAATCATAAAATTTGAATTTTTCCCTCCATCGCATAAAAAATGTGCCTTATTTTATGTGTGCCGGGGTTTCGATAGAAAGGGTTTTTGGTCGAAACATTTTCTACTTAAAATATCTATGTGGCATCCTCGTTTACAACCAACTCAACTTCTTTTAGAATTTTCTAAAACTCTCAACTTCATCTAAGTATCTCTTCAATCAGATTTTTTTGAGAAAAAAAAAAGAAAAATACCATTTTCTAGAGCTCAAAGTGGTGAATCTAAATAAGTAATTTTTTTTATATTTTGATTATTTTAATATATATATATTTTTAAAATAATGCAAGTAGGTTGTTAAAGTTAAAAAAGAGGTTGATTAGAAATTTAAAAAAATAGTTAAACATATTAAAAAAATTGAAAAATATATGGTGCTTTAGGGGAGAGATTCCTCTTCAAAAGGTTTTTTGAAAATGATTAAAAACATAGATAGTAGTTGACACAAAATGAAAATTGTCAAATTCTAACAATTTTGACTTTAAAATTTCACTACAAGAAAAATGTACATCAAAATTTTTATTTATTTTTCCATGCACTAGATATTGAAGTTAACTATTTGGAGAAAAAAAGTTAAGGGAAAATGGTTTTTTTTGCTATTTGTGTTTTGATGTCAAGTGAACATCACTTTTTCCTAAAATTTTCAACATTCAAAAATATGCTATTAAAATGATAAAAAAAAAATTAGAACAATTTTTAAAATATCTAAAATATTACAGGAATAAACTTCATCAAATTTTCTATGTTTCATTAGTATACATGATTTTGAAATTCAAAACATAAAGACTGCTTTTATGTGGTCGAAGTTCAAAATTATTTTTGCTTTTGACTGATTCCTTTATAAAGTGTGACACAACTTTGTGCTTTTACCATCCTCTCTATCATTAGGATAGGACTACATTATGTTCTTGGTGGTTAACTAATTGAATTCATTTATTATCTTCTTCTTGGCTAACCTAATTGAAGTTTTCAAGATTTATGGAGGATATAAATGAAAGATCATTTCTAATGCAACATGATTAGATGGAGTAGAGTACAAGTGTGAAGAAGTGTGTGTGCAAATTATATTGAATATCCAGCAGAGATAGTGCTAAAATGTATCAAAGGAAAGCAATTTTTCTTTAATATCTTAGTTAGTAGAGTCAATTGTTGATAAATATTGTAATATATTATATAAGTTTTCTATCTTGCTTTGAGATTGTCAATATCATTAGGTCCTCTATATCTTCCTCTTCGAGTTGGTTGGTACTTTAGTGCTACAATCCTTTGCATCTTGCCCTAAGGCAGTGCGCCTTCTTGCATGGCATTTTGGTAGTGAGCCTTTATATTGTGAGCTAACTCTCACCATGGATTTTTTCTCATTGGGTTTTCCACATAAATTTGGTTTTCTCTTTGTTTTATGTTTGTGTTATCTATTTTTTCTCACTACTACTGATCTAATTATAAGAAGAATTTTCATATCTTTCTTTACATAAGGTTTATTGAATATTGTTGTTATTATAGAGGGTTTGAATTGCTATATTTGTTTAAAGGCTTTAGTTGAGATAAGAAGGTTGAATTTTCCTAAAATTTTAAAGGTTTGGAAGAGCTCAAGTTATCGAGTAGACTGATTCACCCCACTCTTAGTCTCTGGGTGTGTTCAACATACCATATTTGAAAACTACAAACCAAAGCTTACATATATGTCAAGGAGGGGATCTACTACTCCAAATTACAAATACAAACAAGGTCTAAATGGAGTGAATTTCCCTTAGTCACCTCTATGATATAGACCTAAATAAAAGAGGTTCAAGATGAAAGAGATTGCAAAAACATATTTAAAATAGAGTTTCTAGTATGTTCATTGATAAAGGACTTCAAGAACCAAAAGAGCACATTGAAATTTTTTTGGGTACAAGAGGATAAGTGCTTGGCCAAAGGATGTTGGTGTAGAAGTATGATGAAATTGTATAACGCTATCGTCTGAGGGATGCATTGACATCTAGTACAAAAAAAGAGTTAAAATCTTGTGTAAAACTACAAGAATCTACTGACTACTTAGAATTTAAGGTCTGGTTGTTCTACTATCTTAGTAGAGAGCAAGAAGGAAAGTAAATGACAATGAAGGATAAGTGTTAACTCATGAAATGTCCCTAGATATAAATCCTCCCACAAAGTTTCATACTAATAACCTACACATTAGGTTAATGAGAAAAAATGTTGGTGATGTTTTGGGGCTTGCCTCAATCAAAGCCACATTTTGGTATTTCCACCTCCATGAATGGTAAGATAGATAGAGAGTAGATAAGACACAAAGTAATGTAGACACAATGAGTGATAAATAAAACCATGTGATGGTGATGAACATGTATTAGGAAATAGATAGAAGAGTGATAAAAGAAAACCCCATAATGGAGGAGAACCTATATCAAGAAATAAATAAACACAATAAGTATTCTAGAAAATAAACAAGAAAGAAAGAGAGCCTTACCAAAAATATGTGCCCCCCTCTTGGCTTAATAGATGTGATATTGAGATCTGTAAGAAATCATTATCTATTGATGAGACATGAATCTAGAAAAGCTTCATTGTAGAAATGAGATGAAGAAGAGAAATGAATGGAAGAGCAAGTTAGAGCAAGAGATAGTGGGAATGAATGCAAATGAGTGTGAAGAAAAAGAGAGTTTTTTTAAGTTTCATGGGAAGGAAGAGTTGTTACACTCGAGATTCTACCATGATGATGTGTGTCATAGGAAAATGTTCTTGAGATTCCATCATTTGAAATCATAAAGTTTGGGAACACTAGCATGTTGCACTAACATTTGTGCACCACACAGGTGTCCAAGTCACAACTTTTTAAGAGATGAGGTGATGGATTGCTAATTCTTCATTATTTTACCTTATGGAGTTGTAATCGTGAAATTCCAACTCATAAGGTCCTTGTCATAAATGTATCTAGGAACCATAAATGCGGGGGAAAATGTGAAAATATGAAATTTCCATGGATGCAATTTTACAACACTACAATATCATATTTTTATAGCATGATAATCTTCTAGTTTAAGTTCTTTAAATTTTCATACCAACTATTTTATATTCAAAGAAAATGCTTCCACTTTTCAGCTAAAAAGTGGAATCAACTTATTTTATTTTCCCATAGGATCAATGAATCAAGTGCTATAGAACTATACAATGCTTTCTTAACATATAGTTCACAAGGTAGGTGATATTATGCTCAAATAAGATGAGAAAATTGAAAGTGTTTGTTCACATGAGAAATGAGATGCATCATAGAGTTTCAGATATGTTATTCCAAGATGCAAGTAAGTGAATGTTTTTGAGCTATCTATAAACAAATATTTTGGCACCCTAATGCTCTCTAACACTTCTAGGGTTTTTCACCTAAAAGGAGAGAGATGGGCCAAAATACATGTCTCTATACTTAAGATTAAAGTCATGATGGATAAAATGTGTCTAAATGTATTGTCCTAAGTGCAATAAACTAAAAAAGAAGATGATTTATTAATGTAAAACCTAAGAAGTACAAAGTGCTGGAAATCACATTGTGATATGCAAACATGAACTAAATGACCTAGAAATCAAAATAAAACCAAATAAAAATAAGTAATACAAAAGGTATGCACCTAGAAATGTGTTGCAGACTTGAAGCAACTTTGAAATTATGGAAATTTTGATTTTTAACCCTAATAGGATTTACGCTAGGTGGGGAAGCTTAGTCTACTTTCAGAAAAATTCTAGAAATTTGTAATGAAGCCCATTTTGGCCAAATGGGTATCCAAATCTACAAAAAAATCTGAAAAATAAGTTTATTGGGACTAATTCACCACTAATGGCAACTTAGTCCACTTTTGAATCTGTGAAAATTTAGAAGTGGAAATGGAAGCACTAAATTTACATTTTGGTTTCCCATAGGTATTTACTTTTGAAACTCTAATTTTCATGCTTGAATGTGACTTTTTGTTCATATTTTGGCTAGGTCAATAAAGAGATGTCTTCAATGAGTCTTCAACCTAATCTTCAATGATCTTCAAACCCTCAAAGTGCCTAAATTTGCAAACACACAAAGATAGAAGGAGAAAATGTTGATTGTTAGGGCATGGGGGTTTGTCTTGGTCAAACCCATTTTAGCTAATTAAACCAAATGAAGAAAGAATGTAATTAAGCATGAAACAATGGAGTTATTACCTTTCCATGATATTTGATCTTGAATTTTTTGTAGCAAAACATGAAGAATTTTCCCTCGAATGTCTTAGGAAGCTATCTTGATGACTTGTAATGATAAAAAACAAGCTTGCTTGAGATGAATGATGAGTGATGATGAGTGATTAAGAAGATTTGTTGATGGAATGAATGAATTAGTGAAATGAGAGGGAAAAATCCTTTATTTATACATAATTATGCATTAATTCCCAAAAATACCTCATCACAGGCAGACCTTAGGTCTTGCGGAATAAAAACCCAAATTAAATTCAAATTAATTTTGATTTTTGTGCCACATGGGACTAAGTTGCCAAAGGTTCCTACTTAGTCCACCTAGGAAATTTTGAGTGGATGTTGGAGATTAAGATGTTTTTTTTTATCAGGTTCTTCTTCAACAAGACAATTAAGGCCAATAAGTGCATAAAGGGGTCATTTAAAGCATAAGAGGGTATGTGCAGGATCATGATGGGCCAAAAAGTGGCAATATGATGGGTATGTGGCTGACGACTTTTTTTTTACCCAAAATTGATGAAAGGAAAAGGGTTTTTAAAGGAGATTCTCAGCTTTCCACCAATATAAGGGTATGTGTAGGATCATCATGGAAAAAACATGCCCTTAAGTGGAAAAAAAATTAGAAAAATCAGAGTTAGGCAACTTGACATTAAAATTTGAATAAGTTATCTATATTATTTCAAAAATATGTAAGAATAGAATCTATAGCAAATTGAATGTAATTTCTAAACTACTAGGTTTGCTTAAAAAAATATCTATTTGGTGAAATTTTGAAATTTCAATACAATAATACTTAAATTTCAAGGAAAAAATAAGTAGGTGTATGTCTGACCACCCTAACCACAATAAAATGATAATATTTTTTTATAATATTTTAGATATAAGTAGAGGACTCATGTCCCAATGTGATGCATATTTTTTTGTAAGTTGTTTTCACAATAAATAATTAATTATAATTTTTATTACAAATTTTAAAAATATAAAAACGGTATGTCGACCACCTTAACTTGGTCAAAACTTCATGAAATTCAAATTTTATTATTTTAATCCTATAGTATAAGCATAGAATGTGACACATGTTTGGATTCAAAAATGTGATATCATATGAAAGCTATAGATGTTTTTCAATCAGTCTATCAATCAGTACTTTAGTCATAATTCAAATAGAAAAATAATAATAATTACTTATTAAATTAAAATTAAAGCATAATTTATATTGGTGGGAAGCTAAGAATCTCCTTTAAAAACCCTTTTTGCTTCATCAATTTTGGGTTAAAAAAAGGTCGTCAGCCACATACCCATCATATTGCTACTTTTTGGCCCATCATGATCCTGCACATACCCATTAATTATTCTTTACTTTGCATTTGATAAGTAATTATTATTCAGTTTCTATTCAAATTATGACTAAAGTCCTTATTGATAGACTAATTGAAAAGCATGTATAACTTTCAAACGGTATCACATTTTTTGAATCCAAAACATGCATCACATTCTGTGCTTCACATACTATAGGATTAAAAAAAGAAAAATTGAATTTCATGAAGTTTTAACCAAGTTAAGGTGGTGGACATAATTTTTATATTTTTAAAATTTGTAATAAAAATTCATAATTAATTATTTACTTGGAAAAAATTACAAAAAAATATATATCACATCGGGACATGAGTTCTCTACTTATATCTAAAATATTATAAAAAAATATTATCATTTTATTGTGGATAGGGTGGTCAGATAGACACCTACTTATTTTTTCCCCAAAATTTAAGTACTACTGCATTGAAATTTCTAATTTTCACCAAATAGATTTTTTTTTTAAACAAACATAGGAGTTTAAAAACTACATTCAATTTGCTACAAATTATATTGTTACATATTTTTGAAATAAAATAGATAACTTATTCAAATTTTTACGTCAAGTTGCCTAACTCTAATTTTTTTAAATTTTTTTGCTACTTAAGGAACTGTTTTTTCCATGATGATCCTACACATACCCAAGAAAGGTGTAAATATTGATGACAAGCCTAGGAAAGCATGAAAGTTTGTTACAATACTTTAAAACACTTTTAAATAGGTCTTGGTAAGGTTATTTAGGTGAATTATAACATTATGGTCCTAGAAAAGTGTGAAGATGTGTTACAACACCTTACAACACTCTTGCAAGACATCAATAAATGTATTTTATTCAATTTGAAATGGTCCAAGACTTAATGTGGATTTGTAAAAAACCTCACAAAACCAAATGAAGGCCTCATTACATTGAATTTATCATCAATTATTCTCATATCAAGCAAAGTATACACTTTTTGGCTACACATTAAGCCCCCACTTTAGTGAGAGGATGAAATTGTTTCAAACTCACACTAAAGAAGAAATTCAAGAGAGATCCAAGTGTGCAGATGCAGATGAAAAAGAATGACAAAGATTAAGAAGGAAGTCAAGTATCCAGGATCCAAGATCCTAAGTCAAACCATCAAGATACATAATCATGCAATGGAAAGAACTAGGAAGAAGAGAAAGATGAAAATGAAAAGGTGGATCACGCTTCGATCATTTTTCCAAATAGTTGTGGATTAGATCTAGGTTGTTTATGAGAAAAAGAGAATGCATACTCATTCTACGGCGATGGAACTCATGGCAGTCTACCGGGTGAGAGGGCCCAAAAGGTGAGAAACATACACTAGTTGGTATGCATTCACAAACACATAGGTGGCTATGGGGAAATTCATTCCTCAGAATGGGCTTCTTGCTCAAACATACCAAAGTTATACCTCCATATAACTTTAATAAGGTACCACAAAGAACATGATATCATTTCGAGCTCTATGAAGTAAGAAAAACTTTGTATGCTTGAAACTCACAGACATTGTTATTCTAGAATAGCGTAAGGATTGTTCAAAGGGATTTTGTTTAGTTTGTGCAAGGTCTCATCTTAGGGAACATCATGCTTAATACCTCCAAGAGAGGATAAGTCAAAAGAAGTAGCTCTTGGAGGGAATCAATCCCAATGACTCCACCAAGAACAAGATGCATCGCAAGAAGAAAAAAATTGTACAATGAAATGTGAGTGGTGATGTACGCCCCCACTTTAAAGAAGTTGTGAACACCAATACTATGAGAAGTTACTTTAAAGTAGAAGAAGAGGACATGAGAGCTGACTCAGAAATTCTTATGCCAAGTCATATGTTTCCAATAAGCTTCGTCATGAAAAGGGTAGCATGTCCCATGCGAGTCAATCTTAAGACATGTCATCCGCATCCCAAGCTTGCTCTTATACATTCATGAAAGGTTAACGACTAGTCAAAAGAGAAAACAAAAAGTGACATACAAGGACAAGGCTATCAAACCCCATGCCCCCACTTAGTGTAGGACAAAGGTGAGCCAAATAGAAGAAAACAAAGTATCAGGTAGATGAACTAGGTATTTCCACACAAGGAATAGCACCACAATCCTTGAGAGATTGAATGTTATTGTTGTGCAAAGTATTTGATGAAGGTGGAGATAAGTATGAAATGTCAGATTTGTTCATGTGTTCATTGCATCCATGTTTAGGAGGAATGTTGTAACCAATACCATAACAATCTTTCAAGTTAGATGAAGGGGGTGTGTGTTTCTGAGAAGGAGTGGTTTCTTTACAAGAACACAAAGCCTTTTTAATGGGATGTGTCATTGCATTGTGAGGGATGGGAGTTATATTGCCCCCATCACCACCATGGGGTGATTTGGTAGAGCTAAGTTGAGTAAATGGAACACAAGGTTGTTTGGGTTGAGATTGGGATGTTGCACACCCTCCCTTAAAGGTAGGTATGAAAGTCCAATCACTAATAGAACTTGTTTCTAAAAATGAATCATTTGTATAAGACTCTTTGGACCATGAGGGTGAGATTTTGGAAATGTTATGGAAAGGAAGTGTAGAATCTAACGACCCCCAATTATCATGATTTCTTTTTTGTGGGTGAAGAGTTAGGACCAACTTGTATAGGTTCAAGTTTTTACCTAGGAATGAAAGGATTAGGGGAGTTGGAAGTGTTGTGATAAGTTGATGCATTTCTTCACTCATCTACATCCATTGTGTATATATTGTTGTTGTATTCAAATTTCATTACACAATGAAGAGTAGATGGAACTCCTTTCATAGCATGAATCCATGGTCTCCTGAGGAGAAGATTGTATGGAAGAGGTCCCTGCATGATATGGATAGAGGTAGGCAACACTATAGGTCTAACCTCAATAGGTAATGTGATCATCCCAATTGGTTTCCTATTAACATTTTCAAAGCCATGAATATGAACATCATTAAGTTGAATGATATTTTTGTCCATGCCAAGTTTGTGTAGGAGGTCCATGCTACAAACATTAATGTTGGATCCATTGTTGATGAGAGTGTGCCTAACTAAAATTTCATTAATGATCACCTTTATTATCATGGGATCATTTTTTTTTTGAATCTCAGGTGAGGGTAACTCATGTTTAGGGAATGTGATTTCTGATTGGGTGGCTTGCATTGGACGAGAAGAGGATGTTACATTATTTTATTTTATGTAAGATTGAATCTCCTCTTTCTGTATTTGCAACATTTCACGAAAAAGAAGTTTGTCTGTTGGTGATAGTTGAATGAGTTCTCATATAGATATATTAGCAGGATTCTTTTTAAAGTTTTCAACAGTAGGCACTTTTGGAGGAAAAGGTAATGGTTTAGGAGTGTTGTGTGGTCCCCTAAATGTTTGAGTCACTAAGTTACAACTTAGTGGCTGCAAAACATTGTTATGAGTGGATGGAATCAGGGATTTCAAGACAACTCTAAACTTTTAGTGTGATTCACTAATGGAAGGTGACTTAGGAAGCTCACTAGTTAAAGGAGATCCCACATGTGTCATCATAACCTCAATTTTTTATTTTTATTGGCATGATATGATGGTGAAGGGGATTCAAATGTCACTTTATGATTGTATTTCATCACAATAGGTTGCCTAGGATGAGAGGTTTTAGTAGAACAACAAACTAAATTTTTTTGACATTCATAGGTTGGTTCTTCTAAAAGGAATTCATTGCAAGTAGGGGAATGATCAATTGTTGAATATTATTTCTCAAGAGGGGTGTCACGAGGGGAAGGGGGCTAACTAAGATATTCTTGACCTTCATCGATTGTGTTGTCTACCATCAAAGTATCTACTTCACAACTAGGAGAGATAATAGAAGAAGAACAAATGTTGTTGTCATGATCATTTAAGGATGTGTTATGTTGGTTGTGAGTATTTTTTCCACTATAAGAGGTAAAAGGAGAGAAACAACTAGGATTCTTAAAACTCTCACTAATTGATTATTCTACTAGAATATCTTCGTCACTAAGATGAGAGATATTATGAGAAGAAAAAGCATGATCATTAGGAATGGCCCAAGTTGTAGTCTCTTTCACTAAAACACTCTCATAGGGAGGGGATAGGAAGTGTTTCTTAACATGTATACATATGAAAGGTACTAGGATTGTTTGAATAAGAATGAAAAGCACATGTAACCATTTCATGCAATGTTTCAACAATATGAACAATGTATATGTAAAGATACAAAACACTCTTATCCAATGTATGCAACACCTTGAGAATGCAAACAATGTATATGCAAGAATGAAAAGTACTTTTACCATAATAATGCAAAGATTTATGAATATAAATATTGTATATGCAAAATTGAAAAGTACTTTTATCAATGTTATGCAAAATGACAAAAATGGAAGCATGCTCAGATGTAAGGATGCTTGAAACTGAAATGATTTAAAAAATGACTATCCCAAATTGATTTTTTTGAGCTAGATGCATAAAAAAAATGTTCCCAAAATTTTCCAAACTTATAGTATATGATACTAGAGGGCTTAGGAAGCACATAAACGAGGTTTCTAATGCTATAACAAAAAATGAAAAATTAGGACTAGGACTAAGTCGCCCAAAAGGGAAAATTAGTCCTAGTTAGGGGTTTTTTCAAAATTTCAGGAAAATTTCAATGGTTTCTAATGTTTTAGATGTGGTATTATGTAAACCTAAGAAGAAAATGCAAATTTATATAGAATTTTAATGATTTTAGATGTCAAAAGTGTAACCTAAATGTACTTTTTATGAATGCAAAAATTTGAAACCTAACATGCAAATTAATCTATGAAAACCCTAATGCAAGGTCAATGCAAGCTAGATGTATGATAAAGGACTCCAAATCAGAAAAGAAAAGTATTCAAATTTTGGGTTCACCAAAATGTAAACAAATATTTTGGCACCCTAATGCTCTCTAACACTTCTAGGGGTTCGCCTAAAAGGAGAGAGATGGGCCAAAATGCATATGTCTACATTCAATATTTAATGTCATGAAGGATAAATCATGTCTAAATGTATTTTCCTAAGTGCAATAAACTAAAAAAGAAGATGATTTATTAATTTTAACCTAAGAAGTACAAAGTGTTGGAAAACACATTATGATATGTAAACATGAACTAAATGACCTAGAAATGCAAATAAAACCAAATAAAAAGTTGTAAGACAAAAGGTGTGCACCTAGAAGTGTGTTGCAAACTTGAAGCAACTCTTAAATTATGTAACTTCTCATTTTTAAGCTTGATAAGGACATTTACGCTAGGTGGAGCAGCTTAGTCCACTTTTAGAAAAATTCTGGAAAACTGCATTGAAGCCCATTTCGGCCAAATGGGTATCCAAATCTACAAAAATTTCTAAAAAACAAGTTCAGTGGGACTAATTTGCCACTAATTGTGACTTAGTCCACTTCTGAATCTCTAAAAATTTTGAAGTGGAAATGGAAGGCCTAGATTTGCATTCTAGTTTCCCATAGTTGTCTACTTCTAAAACTCTAATTTTTGGGCCCGAAGGTGACTTTTTGTTGATATTTTGGTTAGGTAAAAAAAGAGATTTCTATAATGAGTCTTCAACCTAACATTCAATGATCTTCAAACCCTCAAAGTGCCTAAATTTGCAAACATAGAAAGAGTGAAGGAGAAAGTGTTGATTGTTAGGGAATGGGGTTTTCCTTGGTCAAACCCTTTTTAGGTAATTAAACCAAATAAAGAAAGAATTTAATGAAGCATGAAACAATGGAGTTATTACCTTGCCATGATATTTTATCTTGAATTTTTGTAGCGAAACGTGAATAATTTTCCCTTGAATGTCTTAGGAAGCTATCTTGATGACTTGTAATGATAAAACCCTAGCTTTCTTGAGAAGAATGATGAGTGATTAAGAAGATTGATTGATGGAATGGATGAATTAGTGAAATGAGAGGGAAAACTCTTTATTTATACATAATTATGCATTAATTGTCAAAAATATCTCATCACAGTTAGACCTTAGCTCTTGGGGAATAAAAACCCAAAAGAAATTCAAATTAATTTTGATTTTTGTGCCATGTGGGACTAAGTCACCGAAGGTGGCAACTTAGTCCACCTGGGAAATTTTGAGTGGATTTCAACGATTAAGATGTGTTAAATTTTGTTTATCGGGTTCTTATTCAACAAGACATATAATTAAGGCTTGTAAGTGCATAAAGGGGCCATTTAAAGCATAAGAAAGGTGTAAATATTGATGATAAGCCTAGGAAAGTGTGAAATTTCTTTACAAGACTTTACAACACTTTGAAATAGGTCTTGGTAAGGTTATTTAGTTGAATTATAACATTATGGTCCTAGAAAAGTGTGAAGATGTGTTACAACACCTTACAACACTCTTGCAAGATATCAATAAATGTATTTTATTCAGTTTGCAAGGGTCCAAGACTTAATGTGGATGTGTAAAACACCTCACAACACCAAATCAAGGCCTAGTTAATTCTAATTTGTCATCAATTATTCTCATATCAAGCAAAGTATACAGTTTTTGGTGACACACTATCAATGATCAAGGAGACCATATTAATAATTCTATTAGTGCATTTTGCTTGAAGCATTACATATAATTTTTCTCCCTTCTATGTGTGTATTTTTCCTCCTATGTGACTTCACATGCACCTATCTTTTTCTCCCCTATAATTCCTTATCAAATTCATTATGTGTCATTATTCTATATATAATATATGTTTAACCTCTATTCATCTCCCTTTTATTTTACCCAACTTTAATAGTAATTTTTGAATATTTTCCTACAGAATTCTTTTCATTAGCATAATATTCATTAAAAAAATGATACACAAATAAAGGGTAGGTGCATGAAGGTTGGTACCAATTTTGTGGCCACTTTTCAAAAAACTTTTAAAAAATGTGCTCACATTATTTCGCATTAAAAACAAAGAAAAAAGTGAAATTATTTTCCTTGGGATACCAACCCAAAGGCTTGGAGGGCATTCCCAACAAGGCCAAAGATGTGTTTTTTCAAATTCTACAATTTTCACATAATCGAGTCTGTGCTCACCATCAAGATTGCATCTAGTTCAATATCAAAAAAATCAAACACATGGGTAATGTTAAGTTCTCTCTTAGCTATCCAACAAAGTTTTTTTTTTCACTTTTTGACAACGTTAAGGCTTTCATCCATAATTTATTTTGTTTTTATGTCTTTTTTTTGCTAAAAAGTAGTCTTTGGTGTTTTTTTTGTTATAAATTAACCATTCATCAAAATTTCAAATAAATTAAATTTTTAGAAACTAGACTCCATTCTACAATTTCTTTTTAAAAAAAGGAAAAAAATAAATTATTTTCCAAAATTTATAGGGGGAGCACGGCCAAAATTTTGCTTTTCAGGAACTGCCCACTTAGAAAATTAGTAAAAAATCAAATGTTCATTAAAAAAATTATTAGAAAAATTGTGCATCAACTAGATGCTACTAGCTAACTTCTAACCATAGCGATTTTAAAAATATTACAAAAAAATTTCACCATGCTTAGGTTGTACAAGAGTTGCTATGTTATGTTTTTCTGACAAAAACACCACCAATTTGTGTACATCCCTCTTTTCAACCCTTTCATCTCAACCATTTTCAAAATAAATTAGTATTTTGAAAAGTAGACTCAGAGAAATTTGATCCTTGTTTTTCTTCCATCTCAAAATTTTGAGTGTAACTATCCTCAATTTCACGTCCAAGGTCAACATTTCCTGATTTTAGAAAAAAAGTGGCCACTTAAGCCTTCTTTTTGGGAACCATCTTGGTACACTTACCCTAAAATCATATATAATTTTTTTTATCTAAAATAAAACTAGTTTTTAATGAGATGTATTCTAAAACATAATTTCAACCAATGATTTTAACAACATTTCTTGATTAAATTACCACCACTCGTTCAAAATAGTAGTGTTGAAAGAAAAAACTAAAACAATTTTTAAATATTTGATAGCTCAATACGCTTTAATCTTCATTATTAATCATAAAGAGTGTCATCCACTTATAATATAGTCTAAATAAAGTTTTTTCCATTGAATGTTTTTAAATTGACTTGATATAATGAATCTTAATACCCCAAAATATCTAAAGTAGCCAATCAACCAAGATATTTCCTAGGAGAAGAGCTTATATCAACATTCCCACTTCATCATCCCAGAAGAATTATTTGAGGAGATAATGATTAAACAAAAATAAGGTGTTTCAAAATTGGATAAGCTATCACTAGTGTCTACAATAAAGGAATGCCTAGTAATTTTGAAGTTGCTAGTTAAATTAGGGGAACTAATATAGGTGATGATGGCTTAAACACAAGATAAATTTAATATGAGAAAAAAATGAACCCTAAGAACTTTTACATGATTATTCCAAGTATCAAAGTGTAGGCTTAAGATGAATAGTTGAGAGTAAACATTGAGTCCGTTTTTCATATATAAGATAGGTATCATTAAATAGTAATTTTTTAAAATTTAGAAATTTGAGGTTAATGCTATGCTCAATGGATATGCTTTCTAGGTTTTTCCTTCTATCAGTAAATGAATCCTAAAGAGTCACCAAAAATATAGTGAATTATTCTTTATAATTTAAAGGTTGATTATGTCTTGTTTGAATTTAAAGAATAATTCACAATGGAATTAACAAATCAGCCATGTTCTCACATTTTTGAACTTTTGTTTCATTTTGTATTTCCTTAAAAGTGTTACAAGTGTCAATAAATGTGCACTATTAGATGTGATAACATACATGAATATCTAATAACTTGTGGGTATTTCAATGTTACAAATTAATACTCCATATAAATCCTTTCCATTGGTCCATATTAGCCATCAATTTATTTTTTAGTAGTGTAATAATAGAATGTACAATGGTAGGCACCACTCATCCCATAAATGCTAGATTGTTAGTTATGCTATAACTAGCACCATGTGTTTCAATTATAGGAGTTCATAAAAAGTAGAATAGTAATAAGTAATATAAAACCAAATTAATATGATGAATACAATTTTTCTAAATTTGGAATATTTTCACGCACCTTTCTCATTGTATAGCAATAGATCTATTATTATATTCAATAATTGATTTATATATTTAGATTCTTATGGGATTAACTCATTAATATTACATTTTTTTATCTAATATAGCTCCATATTGTATTCCAAAATCTCTCATGAACTCATCCCAAAATTTAATACTTTGATTGAGAAAACCTTTAATGAAATATATACCGTATTATTCTAAACCCTAAACAAATAAAATCATGATGAAATCATGATCTCTTATCTCATAAGAATCATTCCTATTGACAAAGATAATCAAGTAATTTTTTTATGAATGTTTGGAATTCTATGCCTAATTCTATTTAGTACTAGATTAGATTTACAAGGAGGCTAATGGCCACACTGACCATTTAGAAAATAAAGAAGTTGATGAGAATATTCCCTACAAATTCTTCTCAAGTAAGGAATTCTCTAAATTTTTTGACTAATTACATGCAAATTCTTCTTTATAACATGGACATTGCAAGTTGGTTATTGATGTGTTTTGATCTAGAGATTGCTTGGAATTATTTTAGTTAAGGTTTGAATTAATTAATAATATAAATTGAGCAAGAATTTGAAAGAACTACACCTTATGAATGGTTGTCATCGGTTGAGTTAGACACATTTTGGAAATTCCATCAACAATCCCTATGTTATCTGGGCTAAACAAACATATTACTTGGCACATGTTTTGATACTTTCAAGTGGTTAATTACACATGCAAGCCCCTTCTTTGCATTAATTTCCTATGGGGAGTCTGTCCTCATAGATAGTTAATGGGGAGTAGTCTTGGCGCATGCATTTATAATCTTATTTATATTTATCTATATAAGCATTGTATGGAATTCAATATTTCTAGCACATGTCATTTCCAAAGTTAGCGAGAATGGAGGTATTTGGGTTCATTTGGTGGTTCCAAATTTGGGGCACATTTCTTTAAGGTTTCTAGCATCTCTATATCTCTAGAAAGTATGTTAGATTGATTGATGGTACTAACCTCTTTATTCATATAAAGTTCCTCATGCAACTACCAATAATCTTGATATAATCCCACAACACATGGGAATGCATCGATCCAGTTGAGCCACCACCTCTATCTAGCTTATTTTACAACATTGTTTGGCATATGAAATTCTTATTTTGTGATCTCTATATCTTTGGCACTGATTCTCAAACACATTTCAAAAGGTACCATGAGGTAATATTGTCCTATTTTGGTGATGCATGGTTGTGTTTTTTGGTGTCATGATCTATGACCAAAAATTATTTGTACATGTTCTTAAATTCGTACTATCTCTTAGTGCACTGAGATTATAGTTGCGTTATTTTTTTTCACTTCAATCTTCTAGCGAAGCTCATGAGCACTTTGTTATCAATGGGTTGTTTTTGGTGCTTATTTCACACTATAATTTTCCTAATTATGCAAGGCACAATGTAAACCTCCTTTAGAGTTTATGTTCTAGTGAGATATTTTTGGGAAATTGTGTCTCAACCTTGTAATTATATAATTATTTATTGTTGATAGGATGTATATAAATTTATATATATTTTCTAGTTATACTGATAGGTGTATACAGTAGCATAAGGGGGGAGAGTGGGATGCATGTAAATAATTTTTTGTTAAATTTTTCAAGGAACTACTAAAATGGTCGACATACATTAGATAAATGATAGATTGTAAATCTAGATTGTTAATTATTAGGTTTTAGATCTAATGGTTGATATTTTGTTGTCCTATCTTTCCATAGAATGTAACCCTATTTTATGAGGGTGCTATATTACAATTGCAATACAAATACAAATGGTGATGTATTATCAGAGTTTAATAGAAAATGTGTTGTCTCTTGATCTCTAAGTGGTGATACTCCTACGAGAAGCATGCTTTGCAAGTATATTGTAATCTTTATGATTTACTAAATAATATATTGGGCAGCTTTTGGAGTGTGAAGTTTTTCTGCCAAAAGGGTATTTCCCACATAAATCACTATGTTGTGGTATGCATGATATTTATATTTATTTATGTTTAATTTTCTTTAATTGTTCAAGATTTGTGAATTTTTTACATTATTCTCCTCTCAAGATTAGTGTAGAAATTTCTTCCACTATCTTAGCTTCCTTACAAGTGGTATCAGATCATGATCACCTTTGGTTTCAGTTGTGGGTTGTTTGGGTTTTCTGAACTAATCCATACTTGAGTGGGAGCTTGTGCAGAAAACACTTTGTGATCTTGTTGCAGGAATTCTCATATGGAAAGTTCATTAGGTAGAATAGAGATGGAGAATTTTGTTCGAAATAATTTTGAAATGTGGAAGTTAAAGATGGAGGATCTGTTGATAGATCGACATCTGTGGGATTTTTTTGATGATAATGTTTCAAGGCCTACATATCCTACTCAGGTTTCTCAATATGATGTTATGGACCATAAAGCCAATAGTATAATCAATCTATGCTTGGTAGACTCTATTTTAATTAATGTCCATGAGGATAAATCTACATAGAAACTATGGAAGAAGCTTGGTGAGATGTATCAAGCCAAATATTTATTGAACAAGATTTTCTTGAGGAAGAAGTTATATTCCTTGAGAATCAAAGAGGGTGGACGAATCACATATCAGTTGGAAGAATTTAATATGTTGGTGGCTCTATTGGCATCAATTGGTGTCAAAATGGATGAGGAGGAGAAATGTCTGATCTTGCTTTGTTCTTTTCCTAATTTGTGGGATTCTCTTGTTATGGGTATTTGGAATACTATTATTTTGAAGATTGAAGATGTGTTGGGTTCTTTTCTTTCTAAAGAGTTGAGGAGGAAGGTATCCATCACTGCCAAGGAGGTCCTAAATGTTCATGGAATACCTAAAGAAAAAGGAAAGAATAATGAGAAGTATGATAAATCCAATTCTAGGGGAAGATCTAAATCTCCTAGAATGTCTAGAGTTATTTGCTAGAACTGTGATAAGCCTAGAAATGTTTGTGGGGAATGAAAAGAAGAAAATAAGAAGAAAAATAAGAAATTTGATTCTAATTATGAGTCTGAGAAGGAAGATGGTGACACATTAATTGCAGCTTTGGTAACTCATGCAGGTAATGATGCATGATTAATTGACTTAGGTGCATATTTTTGTATGACCGTTAATAGAGATTGATTTTATGAATATGAAGAATTTAATGAAGGTAAGGTGACTTGGGTGATGATTCTCATTTAGACATTGTTGGTTGTGGTAAAGCTAAAATTAGGTTTCCTAATGGTAGAATAAAAATGATTAATGGTGTGTTGCATATCCAATGGATTAGCATAAAAAAAATTATGTGAGAAAAATAATAGATGTAGGTGTACAGGTATTATTTTTTGATGTAGGATGCAATATGGTTAAAGGTATTGTGGTGATTACTAGAGGTGTTAGATATGGCACATTATATAAGCTAGATGCATGCCCTATTGAGTCTCTAGTAAGTGTGTGGAAGAAGTGAGGGTTTCACCTTTAGCAGATGGTCATGGCTTTTGGGTACCTAAGGGTGCTCTTTCTTCTGAAGCAAAGTTACCTGTAGAGAAAACTATGTTATTTCTTCTGAAACAAAGTTACCTATAGAGAAAACTATGTTATGGCACTAGAGACTTTGCCACATTGGAGAAAAGGGTCTAAGGAACTTGAAAAATAAAAACCTCGTTGAAGCTTTTTTTTCTTGTAATCTTGAATTTGATTTTTGTGATCATTGCATTTATGATAAAAAAAACCATGTTTATTTTTACTCGAGTTCTCATAAATCTTGTGGTGTATTCATCTTATACATTCTGATGTGTTTGGTCCTATAGTTGTTCCTTCGATTCATAAATCCACATATTATGTTTCATTTATTGAATATTATAGTAGAAGGGAATGGGTATATTTTCTAGAGAGTAAATCTAAATTTTTTGGTTGATTTAAATAATTTAAAGCAATTATTGACTTGTTGAATCATAGATTTTGGGTCACTATGGACAACTCTAGCTCTTCTAGGGTTTTTCACCTAAAAGGAGAGAGATAGGACCCAAAAATGCATGGGGTTCATTCAATTAATGTTATGTGTTATGTTTTCTAACCTAAATGAAGTAAACTAAATACAATTGACTAATCTAAATGAATTAAAATGAATGCAAAAATGTAATTTAAGGTATGTTTGAAAACACATTATGTAATGCGATAATGAACTAAATGAAAGAAATATGTAGAACAAAAAGAAAAGGGATGAATCTGGGTGCAGCTGAATGAAATGTGATGATTCTGGAATGTTCTAAATGTTGATGGAAATTAATATTTTTCACAGTGGGACTCATTCACTGAGGGTGGCGAATTAGTCCTCCTCTTGGTAAAATACTGTCGGGAACTGGTTTTTGATAGTTGCGATCTAGAATCTGACAAAAATCATATTTTTAGTCCTAACGTGGGACTCATTTACCACTGATGGAAAATCAGTCCTCTCCCAAAATTATGGAAAATCAGGAGACAACTCTGCAGCACCAAATCTGGAAATATTTGCTTGTCGGGTTGTTGAAGTCAAATCTACAGGAAACAGATAGAAAACCCTATTCAAGCTTGAAATAGACTTGAGTTTACTTGAAACACCTAGTTGAATTTTCTTTCCACTTTTCAACACATAAATTATTGATAAATTTGCATACCTAAGTCTACAAACACACATGCAAGACGAAAAAGTGGTTGAGTGTTATTAAATAGGGGTTTTCCTTGGTCAAACCCAACTTTTGGTAATCAAACCCTTAATAAAATAATGAAATGTAAAGGAATGATAAACTAACAACATGAATGTGCTATCATCTTACCAAATCCTTGATAATGCAAGTCTGAAGTAATGTCAATGGATGCTTCAAAGTGCTTGAATGTTACTTGAATTGATATTGTAATATGCTTGAATACTTGAAATTGTAGGAGATTTCTTGAATGTGAATTAGGAGGATTGAATACTTGAATGAGGAGATATAAAATGAGATGAAAATTTCCTATTTATACAATCTTGTGTTGTAATTTCCTGTTCATACCTCATCACAGGCTGACATCAACTGATTTTTAATAAAATCCTAAAAAAAAATTAAAATATTTTGAATTTTAGGCTGAGGGGGACTCATTCACCACCCATGGAGAATGGGTCCCACCTAGGACCTAAAAAAAATTGTCAGAAATTAAGCTGCATTTAATATTGTTTGTCAGGATAATATCCAAAAATACACTTAATAAAAACATATGAGGGAATAAAGGGGTCAAAGAAGACATAAGAAGAGATAAATAATGAAGATGTTCCTAGGAAAGCATGAAATATTGTTACAAGACTTTACAACACTACAGAATAGGACTTGATGATGTGTAAAAGGATGATTTTTAGGTGAATTGTAATGAATGGATCTAGAAGAATGTACAAATATCTTAAAACACTTCACAACACCTTCACAAGACATCATTATTTGAATTTTAGTACCTAAATATGCATGTTCAAGCCATGTTGCAACACAAAATCAGAGTAAAACATATCAAATACCATGAAACAAGACCTAAAATGCCATGAAAATGAAAAGGGGCCATTTTTCTATGGCACAATTAGCCCCCACTTTAGTGAGAGGATGAACCTACTTCAAACTCACACTAAAGTAGCCCTGAAGATTGAGAGGAGGTTTGAATGCACTTACATTAGCAAGATGGAATGACAATGATCAAAAGAGATGCTCAAGCCACCAAGATGAAGATCCCATGGAAAACTAAACATAAGAACAAAGGAACACAAAAGTGTTGAGAATCAGATGAAGCTTCAATCACTAATCCAACTAGTTGTGGATAAGATCTAGGCTAAAAGAGAATGTGTACTCACTCTAGGGAGATAGAACACATGATATTCCGTTGGGTGAGAAGGCCCAAATGTACTCACTTTGGGGCCACATAACTAGTTGTCCATGGGGTGAGAAAGCCCAAAAAGGTAAGATACATACGCTCGTTGGTATGCACTCACAAACACAAAATTTGGGGATGGGGAAAAGTCATGCCACTAGGTGGGCTTCCTACTCAACCATGTTAAAGTTACACCCATTGATAACTTTAACAAGGTGTGACAAAAAGAAAATGCTAATAAACTAAAAGATAAAGGTACCACTGTCATGCAAGTTGTGTCATGCAAGGTGGAAAAAAGGAAAAAATGTAAAAGATGTTCAAAGGAGCCTTGTTAAGTTTATGCAAGGTCAGTCACTTAGGGAACATTGTGCCTAATGTCTCCAAGAGAGGACCAATCAAAGAATAGTGTATTCCCAACTTAGGGGATGCAGTGTGTCAAATCAGGCCACCAATAGGAATGCAATATGCTAAGATAGATCACACTTATGAAAGACATCACACCCAATGTCATCCACAAATTAATAAATGCATCACAAAAATGACAAGGCTACACTAGGAACCAAGAATGCAAATGGATTATAGTAAGGTATGCCCCTCACTTTAAAGGAATTACTACACTTCATTTTGTGAGCAATTACTTAAATGTAGAGAAGGAAAGAAAATGCAAAAATAAAATAAGACACAAGAGCCAACTCAGAAAGCCCTATGTAGGTCATATGTTTTGAAGTTAGGCTGGGTCATGTCAAGGAAAATGAAAAAAAAGGAAAGGGAGTTGACCCCAAAAAATAAAGCACACCAAAAACGTAAGGTATCTGTGGATTGGGGTTAGTATGTTCGTTGCTGCAATGTTTTTATGAAACAGATCATAACTATCATCACTCCCCAAATACACATAGAACTAGAAGAATGGCACAAAGAGAGAGAAAACAAAGGAAAAAAAAAGTTTGTTTTGGGTCAACATGGAAGAGACATTGTGGTCTCAAAAAAACAAAAGGAAAACATAAGTGAAACAAAAAGGAAAGGAAATGAAAAAGCTTTTGGGTCAACATGAAGGAGAAATTTTGGTCTCAATGCTTTTCACCATCCCAAAAATGAAAACACAAAACAAAAGAAATGAGAAAAAGACAACGAACTTTTGGGTCAACATGGAAGAGACATAGGGCATCTCAACGCTTTGCATCATCCCCAAACAAAAAACACAAAAAAAGAGAAAAGAGAAAAAGACAAGGACCTTTTGGGTCAATATGGAAGAGACATAGGGTGTCTCTATGCTTTGCATCATCCCCAAAAAGAAAAAAAAAACAAAAGAAAAGAGAAAAAGACAAGGAACAAAGACTAGAAAAATAGAGGTACAAATAGAAGAAGTATACAAAGAGAGGGAACATCAAACACATGTCACAGGGGAAAAGAATACAAACATGAAATAAAATTAAAAGAAACAGGAGAAAAGGTTTAGCAAGGAGAATGCAAGTCAACCATCTAACAAGTCATCTTCCTCCTAGTCATGTTCAGTGTAATGTGAGGGTTGTTGACTATCCAAAGGAAGAATTGCAAGTGCCTAACTAGGAGTTGTACCACGTTCTTCACTTGAGGAAGAGGATTTATCTTTTAAGCTCATTATGGATGAGAATAAAGAATTTAAAATATTGTGTATCTCTTCATTGATTTTGGAAATCTCCACATCATCACCGTCATCAAGATTGATGAAAATGGGAGGACAAAGGGTGATTTATAAAGATGGATGTATCAAAAAATTTGGCTATTGGATCGGTTCAAGTTGTTGTGAGGTTTGTACCAAACTATCAGGTGGTGGGTCAGGAGAGGCAGGATGATCATATATTGCTTCTTTCAAAGGCAGAGGTGGGTTTTCTTTGTTTTCTTCTATGCCAGATTGACAAGCAATGAGACAATGATGATGCCAATGTTCCCTAGAAGCACAATTTTTGTTAATGTGGTTTTTGAGTTGTCAAGGTGTAAGAGTGGATTTAGTCATATAGGTTCTTCTACTTCCAAAGAAGGAAGAATAGAAGAAGCCGAAGAATATGGGTCAACCACTTTCTCTTTTGTTGTATACACTTGTTTAACACAAGGAGGTATGATAGGATTAGTTTTAGTTTCTCTCGGTCGTTTAGACGATGGCAAGGAAATATATAAGGGTTTTTGTTTAGAAGGTTGTATGGTTTGCTCAATGTCTGATTTAGGGTGAAGCATGGTTTCATCTATGATGGGAGTTGTAGAAGTGGACAGGGCTATGCTACAAAGAGATAATTCAGCTATTTTCTTAGCTTTAAACTTTTGATAAGCATTGAAAAAGAAGTCCTTTCGAGGTGTTATAGGTTCCATGGGTTCAGGCCAAAAAGATTCTAAGGAAAAATTTACTTTAGAGGGGAGGGGATTAAATACACTATGGTATATAGTAAATACTTCATTTCCATGTGGAAACTTCAAACACTTGTGAGCAACTAATGGGACTACGTTCATTGAGCGAAGCCAAGGGTGGCCTAGCCACAAATGAAATTGGTTAGATTGTGGAATAATTCAAAATGTTACCTCCAAATTTCTAGGTCCTATTTGTAAAGGGAGTGTGATCGACCTAATTGTAGGGAATGAAAAACCAATATGTGTCTTAATCCATGCCGTTGGTTTACTATAATAATCTTGATATAGCTCATGTAATACAAGAAACTCTTCGGTGATCACGTTCTCGCCACAAGTGGGATCTATTAATATCCCATTAGTGAGCTTATCATAGATTCTTCTAGCTATGTAGAGAGGACCATCAGGAAGTTTTTGTAATATATCTTTAGTAGAAAAAGTGATATCAATAAATTTAGTGATTTGGACCTTTCGAAAGATAATGGCTATCGCACCTACAAGTTTATACATAGGATTAACTTGGGTAACATTTTGTTCATTATTTGTATCAACAGTCATTACATGAGGTTTTGAAGGTTCACTAGCCTTGACGAATGAAGTAGTGTGTTTAGGCATAGGATTGGTGAAGATTTCTAAATCCTGGTTAGGGGGTGCAATAGACTTATTGTGTTTATCATTAACACCCATAATGGTTAAATGTTATGAATCAATGAGGTCTTGAACTAAATGATTTAGACGCTTGCAATGTTTAGTTTTATGTCCATTTTGGCAATGAAAATGACAATAATCATTAGATTTGAATGTAGGTGGTAATGGCTGACTTTGGTCAAGTGGTCAAACAGGTGGCAAAGTGAGCATATGTTGTTGAATTAATTGGTTCATTGTATTATGGAGGGTGTCTGGTAGGGGAGAAAATTGTCTATTGGGGTTCACATAATGATAAGGCACCGCTACCTTAACAACTGCCACTTGATTTTGATTTTGTTGGGTTGGTTTTAATTGTTGTTGGGGAGGTAGATTAAACTACAAAAATCCTCTATTTGGTCTGTGAAAGTTATGATATTCACACAAGGTTGTGCTTAAATGCATAAACAAAGGGAATTTCATCATAGTTAGCTTATCCTAAATATTTGTGTGCAATTTTTTGATAAACATCTTTTGCAGATGTGCATCAAGAATCTTGACATCTATCTGGGAATACAAGGATTGGTATCGTGAGATAAAATACATGATTTTTCCATCTATATTTTGTCTACATCACATGAGGTCAGCCGTTTTTTTCTTAGGTGTCATGTGAACTTGGAAATCACTTATGAAAACATACACAAGTTCATTGAAGGAGTAGATGGAATGAGTAAGAAAGTTGGAAAACCACTCTAATGTATTATCTTTCAAGGTTCTTGGAAAAATCTTGGCTAAAAGTCTCTCATTAATGACAAAATAACTACATAAAGTTGTGTACATATTAACATGGTTGATAAAGTCTCATTTTCCTCTATATTTCTCAAATCGAGGCATTTCTATCCCTTGTGGCATCAAGGTATGTAAGATTTCTAAGGATAAGGGGCTGCTATGGACATGATATGTGGGTGGATTAGTTTAACCTTGACTAATGGTGGAAATTTGGTGCTGCATGGAAGAAATTGTGGTAAGGAGTTGTGTAAGAATGGGATCAAGGTATGGAGATTGAGATGGAAGAGAAAATGGTGATGGAGTATAAGAGATGTTAAGGGAAGTGAAAGGAATACTAAGGGGTATGAAAGTGGTGGAAGGGACTTGTGATGTCACAATATAGGTAGGAATGTTACGTGGAATTGCAAAGGAAGTAGCAACATAACTAACTTGTTGCATAGTTGTAGTGACCAATAGATTGTTATGTTTGTATAGATTTTATGGTTGAAGGGGGAGGAACTAGAGGTCCTCCTTGGCTTGTAGGAATGTTTGTGGATTGGGTATTGGAAGAATCATTTTTATTGTAAATCTCAGCAATTTTCATCACTTGCAACCCTTCATTACTTTCAATTAAATGATGAAGATTATCAATGGAAGGTATGGTAGTTTTGGAAATGTTTTCAAGTGTCAAGTCTTGTTGTAAATGTGAAAATTCTTCATGAAAACTAATGACCTTGTCTTGAGGAAGAGAATTGTTTTGAGTGTCAACATTCATTGGATGGATGGGTGAAGGCATGGAAGTGGGATGATCCCAATGCACCATTGTCTATACTAGGAGTAGGAGCATGTGAGATCCCAAGGTCCATAATGAAAGTGCTATTGTGGGAAGCCATGATTCTAGAACTTCTTCTCACTAAAGTATTATCAACAGGACACCAAACACTCATACAAGTACCACAAAGGAAAGGTTGAAGTCAAATGCAAGGTAATCTAAGATGTATAAATGAAAATAACATAAAGACTACTAACTGTAACAAAGAAAAATCTACAAAAAATAGAAATGTAGGAAAATGTAAGAAAAATACCAAAAATACTATCTAAAAAGTGCATAGGCACTCATTCGCCCAAGTTGGGGAATGAGTCCCAGTATGCAATTTTTTTGTGTTTTTCAAAAAAATTAAGATGATTTTAATGTTCTACAGAATGCAACCAAGGATGCATAATTCATATTTTATGTTTTTTCAATGAGATGCAATTCAAAAATAAAATCTAAATGAAGTTTTCACTAATGCAATATGAAAAGTCCTAGAATGCAAAAACCAAAACAATGACCTAATTGAATGTTGATGAAAATTTAAACTAGGATACAATATGAGAATTAAATCATAACTACAAAGTGTCCGAAAGTCAGGTTCACCAAAATGAACTGTAGATTTTTGGGTCACTATGGACAACTCTAGCTCTTCTAAGGTTTTTCACCTAAAAGGAGAGAGATAGGACCCAAAAATGCATGGGGTTCATTCAATTAAGTTATGTTATATTTTCTAACCTAAATGAAGTAAACTAAATGCAATTGATCAATCTAAATGAATTAAAATTAATGCAAAAGTGCAATTTAAGCTATGTTTGAAAACACATTATGTAATGTAGTAATGAACTAAATGAAAGAAATATGCAAAACAAAAAGAAAAGTGATGAATCTGAGTGCACCTAGATGAAAATTTATGATTCTAGAGTGTTCTGAATGCTGATGGAAATTATTAATTTTTCACAGTGGGACTCATTCACCCAGGGTGGAAAATTAGTCCTCCTCCTGGTAAAACAATGTTGGGAACTAGTTTCTAACAGTCGGGATCTAGAATCTGACAAAACTTAGATTTTCAGTCCTAAGGTGGCACTCATTCACCATTGATGGTGAATCAGTCCTCTCCCAAAATTATGGAAAATCAGGAGATAACTCTGCAACACTAGATCTAGAAATATCTACTTATCGATTTGTGAAACTGAAATCTATAGGAAATAGACAGAAAACCCTATTCAAGCTTGAAATAGGCTTGATTTGACTTGAAACACCTAGTTGACTTTTCTTTCCACTTTTCAACTCATAAATGCTTGATAAATATGCATACCTAAGTTTTCAAACACACATGCAAGAGGGGAAAATGGTGTAGGGTTAGGAAATAGGGGTTTTCCTTGGTCAAACCCCACTTTTGGTAATCAAACCCATAATGAAATAATGAAATGTAAAGGAATGATAAAC
Source organism: Sequoia sempervirens (assembly GCA_007258455.2). Classification (NCBI taxonomy): domain Eukaryota; kingdom Viridiplantae; phylum Streptophyta; class Pinopsida; order Cupressales; family Cupressaceae; genus Sequoia; species Sequoia sempervirens. The sequence continues at coordinate 228,109,128 of VDFB02000015.1, forward strand.
TAACAACATGAATGTGCTATCATACCAAATCCTTGATAATGCAAGTCTAAAGTAATGTAAATGGATGCTTCAAAGTGCTTGAATGTTGTTTGAATTGATGTTGTATTATGCTTCAATACTTGAAATTGTAGGAGATTGCTTGAATGAATTAGGAGGATTGAATACTTAAATGAGGAGATGTAAAATGAGATGAAAAATGCCTATTTATACAATATTGTGTCATAGTTTCCCGTTCATACCTCATCACGGGCTGGCATCAAGTGATTTTTAATAAAACCTCAAAAATAAATTTAAAATATTTTGAATTTTAGGCTAAGGGGGAATCATTCACCACCCATGTCGAATGGGTCCCACCTAGGACCTAAAAAAAAGTGTAAGAAATTAAGTTGCATTTAATGTTGTTTGTTAGGATAATATCCAAAAATGCACTTAATAAAAGCATATGAGGGCATAAAGGGGTTAAATAAGTCATTAAAAGAGATAAATAATGAATATTTGCCTAGGAAAGTGTGAAATCTTGTTACAAGACTTTACAACACTTCAAAATAGGACTTCATGATGTGTAAACAGTTAATTTTTAGGTGAATTTTAATGAATAGAGTCTAGAAGAATGTAGAAATGTCTTACAAAACTTCACAACACCTTCACAAGAAATCATTATTTGAATTTTAGTACCTAAATATTCTTGTTCAAGTCATGTTGCAACATAAAATCAAAGAAAAACCTATAAAATACCATAAAACAAGACCTAAAAGGCCATGGAAATAACAAGGGGCCATTTTTCTACAGCATAGTTGCATACTAGAAAGAAAATAATTTTTTTGAAGACTGATAATGGATGTGAATTTTTCTCTAATGAGTTTTTATATTTTGTAAATATTGTGGTATTCATAGACAAAGACAACTCTGTATTCTCCACAATAAAATAGAGTTGCAGAAAGAATGAACAAGACACTAATGGAGAAGGCTAGGAGTATGTTGAGTGTTGCTGGTCTAGAAAAAAAAATTTGGGCTTAAGCTATTTCCACTACCTATTACATGATTAACAAGTTTCCTACATCATCTCTTGTTGATAAGATGTCTAGAGAGGCATGGTCATTTCACAAGCCTTGATTAGTACATATTAGAGTTTTTGGTTGCATGGAATATGTACATGTGCCAAAGGAGAAGTGAAAAAAGTTGGAGAACAAGGCTATGAAATGTATCTTCATTGAATATAATTATGCTGTGAAAGGATACAAGCTTTGGGAACCTATTGCACGAAAGGTAATATATAGAAGAAGTGTTATTTTTAGAGAAACTAAGCCTTCTTCTATTGCATTGCAGCTAGAACAAAGTAAACAAGAAGATCTAAATCAATTTCTTGCTACACCTAAGAAAGTTGAGGAGAGCTCATCTAGCTCTGGATCCTCAAAAGAGGAGGAAGAACCTCCAACTTAACTTGTCCATATATTTACAAGGAATAGAAAACCTCCTGAAAGGTATACACTTGATGATTGGAGATGCATTTTTGCTTTGAATACTAACATGGATGAACCAAAATTTATAGAAAAGACATTAGGTATGAATGATGTAGAATCTTGGAAGGTTTTTATGGATGAAGAAATTACATCTTTGAAAAATAATGATACATGGAATCTTGTACCATTGGCTTAAGGACGGAAACCTATTCGTTGCAAATGGGTGTTCAAGAAAAAGATTGGTTTGAATGGAGGTATTGAGAAGTACAAAGCAAGGTTGGTTGTGAAAGGTTACTCTCAAGCTGAGGGTGTTGATTATTGTGATATATTATCTCCTGTTGTGAAAAATACATCCATTAGATTTTTTCTTTCTATTGTTGTTGCTTATGATTTAGAGTTTGAGCAAATGGATGTGAAAACTACCTTCCTTCATGGTGACTTGGAGGAGGATATTTATATGACACATCTAGAGCACTACGTGGCTAAAGATAAAAGTAAGTTGGTTTGTAAATTGAAGAAATATTTGTATGGCTTAAAATAGAGTCTAGGATGTGGTACCAGAAATTTGATACATATGTGTTGAGTTTGGAATTTGAGCATTTTAAATTAGATCATTTTTTATTATAAAACTAATGGTGATCATTTCCTATTTATTGCATTATATGTTGATGATATGTTATTTATTGGCAAAGGGAAAGGTATGATTTCATAAATGAAATCTCAACTTGCTAGTAAATTTGAAATGAAAGATCTTAGTGTAGCTACACACATTCTTGAGATGGAAATAAAATGAGGTAGGGTGAACAAAAAGATATGACTTGGCAAAAATAAGTATGTCAATTCAATTTTACAGATATTTAACATGCAATATTGTGGACCATTGTGTGTTCCCCTTTCTATTGGAACAAATTTATCTATTTTAGATTATCCAACATCTCCATCAGAGATGGAAGACATGAGTAGAGTGCCTTACTAGAGTGTAGTTGGAAGTTTGATGTATGTTATGGTTTGTACTAGACCATATTTCTGAAGTAGTGGGATTTCTTTCTAGATATATGTCCAATCCTGGTAGGGTTCATTAGGTTGCAATTAAAAGGGTCTTCAGATATTTGTGTGGTACTTTATATTATTCCTTGTGTTATCATAGTAATATGACTAAAGATGAGATTTCCCTTGATATTCATGGTTATGTGGATTCAGACTGGGCATGTGATATTGATAGCAGATGATCCACCAGTGCTTATGTGTTTACCTTATTTGGTGCTACAATCAGGTGGATGAGTAAGCGACAGGTTCTGGTTGGTTTGTCCACTACTGAAGTAGAGCATATGGTAGCTACTCATGCTTGTAAAGAAGCCATTTGGCTTATGAGACTGTGTTCAGATATTGGAATAAAGCAAGGTGCAGTGATAATTTATTGCGACAGTTAGAATGTGATATGTCTAGCCAAGAACCCAACATTTCATTGCAAGACCAAGCACATTGATGTAGAGTCTCATTTTGTTCGAGGTATGGTCAAAGATGCTAGGGTGAAGCTAATTAAGGTAGAGACTCTGATGAATGTTGTTGATTCATTAACTAAGCCTGTGAGCACAAAGAAGTTTATATGGTGTTTAGAGACTATGGGCCTTTTGACACCTTGCAATTAAGAGATAGTTTTTTCTCCCTCCCGTTTCTCTTGCAAGGTGTTACACAAGTAGGAGATTTGTCAGGAAATTGTGTCTACACCTTGCAATTATATAGCGATTTATTGTTGATAGGATGTATATATATATATATATATATATATATATATCCTAGTTACACTGATAGGTGTATACAATGGAATAAGGGGGGAGAGTGGGATGCATGTAAACAATTTCTTGTTTAATTTTTTAGGAAACTACTAAAATGGATGACATACATTAGATAAATGATATATTGTAAATCTAGACTATTAATTATTAGGTTTTAGATCTAATGGTTGATATTTTGTTGGCCTATCTTTCCCTAGAATGTAATCCTATTTTATGAGGGTGTTATAATATGTTTGTGGTATAAAAAGAGATGGCGATGTATTTTGAGAGTCTAATAGCAGTCATGTTGTCTCTTGATCTCAGAATGGTGATACTCCTGTGCGAAACTTTCTTTGCAAGTATATTGTAATATTTCTGATTTACTAAATAATATATTGGGCAGCATTTGGAGTGTGCGGTTTTTCTCCCAAAATGGTTTTCCCATGTAAATCACCATGTTTTGGTATGCATGATTTTTATGTTTATTTTTGTTGAAGTTTTTGTAACTATTAAAGATCTTTAAATTTTTTGCATTATTCTCCTCTCAAGATTAGTGTAGGAAGTTGTTTCTCTATCTTAGCTTCCTTACAAGTATCATGAGCTTTAGAATGTTAGGCCCTTCACAACTGAAAAATTGAGGTGTTCTTGTATTCTTGAATGCAAGCAAGTGGAAGATGTGATCATTATCGTGTTGGGCCAAGAATGGTTGAAATTCCATGCAATTTCTCTCCTGCATGAAATTGCTTCCCATTTTGTGTCCAACCTAATGGATGTGCTATGGTGTGGAGAAATCTTAAAATTCTTGGTTGGTACTTATCTCCTTCCTCATGTTTTCCCACATTCTTCTCTACATACTGTAGTGCACAAAAAAAATTTCTGCTACATTTTCACACTTGTTTAGGCCCTTGTGAACTAAATGAACCTAATTTATGACTTATTATGGGAATGATTAACATTAAAAGGGACTTGATGTCACCTTGATCTAAGTTTTGTAATGTGTTTTCCACATTCACACTGGATTTGGGGCCCTTTTAAGATAAATAGACCTATTTTATTTAAATTTAGTGATGTAAAGTGTACTTATTTGAACCTTCACATTTATTTTTGGGCCCTCTTGCATTTTTGACCTTCATATCATCATTAATAGACCCTAATACCTTTTATTATGCATCCTAAGGCTTATTTCAACTAAAATAAAGACAAGACCATCAAATAAAATTAATTTCTCAACTCCCTAACATTCCCTCCATCCAAAAAAATCTTGGTGGGATCCATACACCACTTTCATCATACAAGTCCCATATAGATGGGACCTATACACCAGAAGTGGCTTATGATTCCTATTTGGCCCCTTTTTAGGGTTTTGATTAGGAAATTAGGGTTTTAAATTCAAATTTCATGTATGCTAGCCTTTGGGATCTAATAAACAGTAAATTGGATGGACTTCCTATATAAGGTCTTAAATCATTATTTCACTAAACATGCATGATATCAAGTCTATCCATCAAGAGTTAAGCATTCCAAGACTTTACAAGAGTATCAAAAGAGTTTACAAGAGCATTTCTAAGGCATTCAAGGGAATATTTCTTCATCAATTATTGCAAAAAATCAAGATCCATCATCATGTCAAGGTTATCAAGCATCAATAATTTTGTTGAGCTAGTGTTGTGATTTTGCATTCAATATTCAAGATTAAGCATTGTTCTAAAGTTATTTCAATATCTCAGTCTACATCCTTCATGGACACTTCATGCTATATTGCATATTTATAAGACATCATTAAAGGTATCATTGTTCATGTTTCATGTTCCATTTTTCATGTTTCATGTCCTTATTTCACTGTCTCATCATCTAGTTTAATTACCTAAAAGGGTTTTGACCATGGAAAAATGTTATTCTCTAACAATGAACAAATGTTTTTTTATCTCTACATGTGTCATTCTAGATCTATGTGTCTTGAATCTTGAATATCATTTGAAGATTAGGTTGCAAGGATGAAAAAATTCATCAAGTTGTCACAAGGTTGTCATCTTCACAGAAATTCACCTACAGGTTTCAAATCTAGAAAGAAAGTGTGGAGGAAGAGCAAAGATAGGATAGAAAAATTGGCTCTTAACCCTTCGAATAAGTAGAGTGGGACCGATACGTGCACTTGTGTTGTATGAGTCCTAGGATAGCATATTTTTTTGAATTTAGTTTTTTCAAATCATACACTGCCAGATTCTTGTTTCCACCCAAAAACCCTAGTCTATGACTAAGTCGCCCAAACTAGTGTATGAGTCTCACTAGGCATAAAACAATATTTTTTTAGGGTTTTGGATCTTGTTTTAACCTCATCACTCTTCCAGGTGCATCCCTATTCATTTCAAGTATGATATTTTGTATTTCACATTTATTTCCTAGGTCATCTACTTAGGTCTTGCATGGTGCTTTCCATGATTCATTTATCTCTCATCTTTCCAAACCCTAGCTTAGTGGTGAACCCTATGATTATCTTCAATCACACCTTATTATACCTTATCATAGGATTTATTTCCCCTACTTCATCCTTTGATTGAGATTTCTAAGGTTTCCTTGAGTGTAATAAGTGTGAAATAGGAACCCTACACTTATGCTCCATTCTTCAAAGGTGAGGCATAATATTTCCACTATTAGATTTTGGTGATCCCAAAATGAACACCTCTTTTCTGATTTGGAGTGCATCATCATCCTAGATCTAACTTGCATTGAATTTGAACTAGAGTTTTGCATTAGTTGATGTGCATCTGGGAATTCTAAATCTTTCATTAGTGAAAGTGTATATAGGTGGAATTTTTACATCTTGCATCATTGAATTTCATCTGAAAATTGCATTTACACTTAGCCTAGATATCATCCTAACCAAAAACTTAGAAACAACTCATAATTTGCTAAAAAATGGTGCAAAAACCCTATTTTGGCACTCATTTGCTAGTCTAGGCAATTTAGTCCTTGTATAGGTTATTTTTCCTGATTCATAGGATTTCTATGTTGTGTATTTTCAAACATTTGAACCCCTATGATGAAGGGGACTCCATTTACAAATATGAAATAAAAAAAATACAAAGAGACTTGCAAGATGGCTATAACATGCCATTAAATTTCATGTTTAAAGAAATAAAATGAGCAACATTCTTATTTTCATAAATCATAAAATCATTACATCAAACTGAAGCTCATGGGATCCTCTTCAATCATATATGAAACACTTGCAAAAAATGTGTCTTCAACAATTTGGATTCATTTTGACAACATCTGGGTATGCTAATATTCACTTCTCCAAGCCCCCTCTCCAAAATCACAAGGAATGAATAAATAGAGAACTGTGATGGAGAAAACAACCCATGGTTTCCCAAAAGACTCAATTGAAACCAACTTGAGAATCCTTTGCCCAATTTTGGGAATTAAAAATCTATAAATCCAATGTATGCCATTCTTCTCTTGGTAACCACATGGAATCCAATGTATTCCATTCTTCTCTTCGCAACCTAAGGCTTGACCAATCAAATTTGAGATTGTGTGACAACTTACACCTCTTACAAATTCCTTATAACCTTTGATAACAATCGTTGCATCCAAAGACATGCAAGCAATATGCAATATTGGACTTTGGAATCCCACGTTATGATAAAATCTGACACCCGTACATGCAAATATGACTCCTTTTGACCTCCTCAAAAAGTGGGATGCCAAAAAACCTATCCTTTTACAAGTTACATTTACTAGGTTATCGGGGGTCTTTTCCCACCAAAATTTACATTAAATTTTCACACCATGGAAAAATACATTGTTGCAAATGAATTTATTATTTTCCTATCACCTAAGCCCTTATTGAAAATTAACAAAATAAAATAAAAATATTTTTGGTGATGAAAGATTACTAGTACCCCTAGATGCTCCTACATCAGACACTCGAGGTAGGAAAGTTTTTTTGAATATGGATTCACAAAATGGAGTTGAGTTGTAGTACCACACTTTTAGATTGCAAGAAATCCTTAGCAAACTCCATCACTAAAATTGGTACCTACAATTGATTCTTCTTTCTCCTCTTCCAACACTTAACTGGAACAAGCAACCTCCTCCTCTGAAATCTCTGCTCTACACTCAACTGATCCTGAAAGTGGAATGATTTCCACAATAAACTGACCACCTCCTCTTAGTGTTATTCACATCCTTCTCCAATATTGTGGGATTCAACCCACCATAGTCCTTCTACCTCCATAAAAATGCACCTGCACTTAAATCTGCAACTACATAGAAATCCTTCTCTGCATACCAATCATCTCTAACAAAATATAACCAAACCATCATCCTTCTTTGCATACCAATCATCTCTAACAAAATCTAACTAAACCATCTCATATGAATTCACTAACTCATCCATTTCAACATGAAAATAATTATTCTCAAATTCAATGAAATTTGAATTTAGCTTTGCATCACCTATTTCATCTTCAAGTTTATTTTATTTTTTCATTCCTTCTACAAGAGATGAAACTATTTCACTTCCTTGTGCCATAACCAGTGTTGCAAATTCAATATCAATAATAAAATCAAGATATTCATTATTTCCATCTTCCTCTTTTGTATCCATTTCAAAGTTAGTAACACAATCAAAATATTCATCCTTTCTCTCCTCCAACAAATTTCCATTCAGAAAAATATTTGTATCAAACTCCTCTTTTACCTTTTGATTCATTGTTGTAGCAACTTTATCAATTTCTACATTATTATCCTCATCAAAACATACATTAAAATCTGGATTTTCCTTGAGCAATTTTTCTATCACAACATCTTCTTCCTTACTATTGAATTGTATTGTCTTTGTTGTTGCATTGAACAAATTCTCTATCTCTGCCATCTCTTCCTCAAGAAAATATTTGTCTTCATCAGGTTCCTCATCGAACACTAGATCCCCATGCATCACTTCATACTTTTATTTAACTACAACATCCTCAACTACTACAATTTTTACTCTTTCACTTTCAGCTGCAAAAATTTCAACTTTGCTACTCACTATCATCACTGTCTTTGTTTCCTCTAAAGGACTTAACTATGCTACAACATAAATTTCCTCTTTTTCAATATCCTCCTTTTCTCTAAACTATTTTTTTGCTGTTGCAACCTCTGTAATTTCATCCTTCATGTCTTCCAATAAACAACCCTTAGATTTAGTTTCATGGATTTCTTCTCATTCATCCTCTTCTTCTTCCTTTACGCCACTTGTTTGACACTTTGTTGCATCTTCTTTCTTTCCCTCAATAAAAATATCATTAGAAGGATAATCAAAATTAACTTCAACTCTTCTCTTTCTCTTATTCCCCTCCCAACCTCTTTCCTTAATGCATCCACTTGTTGCTGCAATTCTATCATCTCAACTCTTATTTCTTCTTGCTTTCTCTCCCTAATTTTTCTCTAATTTTCTCAAGTCTAGGAGTCCTCAAAATTAATCCAATGAAAAAATTCATTTTCTTGTTTCTCTTTTCCATTTTAAATGCCTTACAACAAAACCTCAACACAAATCTTCAAACCCTCAAGTTTTACTTATGTAAACTATCTCACGTTAGGCAATTTGTTTACAAAACCCTCTTTCAATATTCACCAATATTATTGTAAATTGTATCCTTCAGTGATTTGTTCACAACCATGGGAACCTTAGTTCCTCAAACCCTTCAAAAATATCTTCTTACAAGTTGTGCATCCATCTAGAAAAAAAATCCACATACTCTCCACCCTCAGGTCTTGGTGCAAACTACCTCCAATCAATGCTTCTGCATGCACTCTCAGGAACTCCCACTTTGATACCACTGATGAAGGGGACTCCCCTTAAAAATATGAAATCAAACACATACAAAGAGACTTTGAAGATGGCTGCAACATTCCATTAAATTTCATATTTAAAGAAATAAAATCAGCAACATTCTTATTTTAAAAAATCATAAAATGGTTCCATCAAAATGAAGCTTATGGGCTCCCCTATATGCAACACCTGCAACAAATGTTTCTTCAACAATCTGGCTTAATTTGGGCAGCATCTAGGTATTATAATATTCAATTCTCCAAGCCCCCTCTCCAAAATGAAAATGCATGAATAAATAGAGAAGTGTGATGGAGAAAAAAACCCATGGTTTCACAAAACATTCAATTGAAACCACCTTGAAAATCCTACACCCAATTTTGGAAATGAAAAATTTATAAATTACACATGAAATCCAATGCATTCCATTCTTCTCTTGGGTTCCTAAGGCTTTACACATCAAATTTGGGATACTATGACAACTTACACCTCTTACAGATTCCTTATAGCCTACCATAACAGTTGTTGCATGCAAAGACATGCAAGCAACATGTAATATTCCTTTGGCAGCCCAATTTATAAAAAAATATGACACATGTACATGAAAATATGACCCCTTTTGACCTCCTCCAAAAGTGGGATGCCCAAAGACCTATCCTTTTATAAGTTACACATACCAAGTTACCTGGGGTCTTTTCCCACCATGGAAAAATACATTGTTGCAAATGAATTTATTATCACCTAACCCCTTATTGAAAATGAAAAATATAAAATAAAAATATTTTTGGTGATGCAAGACTGCTAGTACCCCTATATGCTCCTGAATCACCCTAAAATACCATGACTAGGACTCATACGCCCCTTTGGGTGAATTATTCCTAGATCAGCCATAAACCTACCTTTTATAGAATTAAAAACCATGTTTAGATACACTTTTGTTTGTTGTCATTAGTTATCTGTTTCATTTGGATAATTTTTTGATAGAGGAATTTCACTAAATCTAGCTTAAATTGGTTCGTTTCATGCATTGCTTAATTCCAAATTTGCATTTACAACATTTCATTCTAGCTCTTTACATTTCATTTTAAGTCTCTTTCCATTTTAAGATTGCATAGATTACTTTTCACAAATGTTGGTAACTACCTTTTCCAAGTTTGCAAAGAAAAAGCTAGTCAATAAGCACATTAGTCATTCATTCAATATATTTTATAGTTATGAGATTCTCTTAGTGCAAGAAAGTGAAATTTTTTATGCTTGTTTTAAACTTATGCCCCATCCTATCTCTCCTATTTGTGTGGATGATGTGATAGAAGAGGATGCAAGCATAGATAACCATGACGATCATAATTGTTCTTCTCTTGATACATCTACTTTTAGTGAAGAAGGTATCTTGGTGAAAGAAGATGCAATCGTTGAGAATCATGAAATTATTGTTTGTCCTTCTCCCCCTCCCCCTTGGGAAGATATTATAACAAAAGAGAATGAGATCATAGACACATTTCAAAACATTGCCTTACCTATTTTCGATTCATCTTTTTCTTGTGAGAATATTTTAGTGAAAGAGGATGCAATTGAAAGTGATGATGATAGGTTGTTGTTAGATGATAAACTCTTTAAGGTCTATAACAACCCTATTTATGTTCCTTCCCCTACCTATCATATTTTGGAAGATATTATGGGATAAAGGAATGAATTCATAAATTATCATGAAAAGCATACGTGTTCTTCTCCTAGTGTCTCTCCTAGTTGTGAGGAAGATAATTTGATGCTAGAAAACCTAATCTATGAAATTCATGAGAATCTTAGTTGTCCCTCTTCACCTAGACAAACTCTTATTGAGCAAGACAAATCCACTTTTGATCATTCCTCTACTTGTGATTAAGTCATTTTAGAAGAACTAAACATTGAATGTCATGAACATCTAGTTTTTTGCTCTCCTAAGAACTTTGGACTACTAGGAATGATACCATGGTGGAAGAAAATAAGAAAATTAACAAATTTCCTTCAAAAAATAGTGATGTAACTTCCTTAGAAGATGGTGAAAATATGACACTAGAATCCCCTTCATTAGATAGACATCAACATAGAACCATTGAGGTTATGAATGCACAAGTTTCCATTAGATCTCCCTTTATTAATGGACCTCGTACATACCTTGTGAAGCATCCTAAGAATCCTTTGATTCTTTACCCATCCTCACAATGACCACAGACTCAAAACAAGCCTGAACTTATCCTTTACCCACCTAAGAATAATGTTTCACAGCAATCGAATTATAACACCATTGATCATATGTATAACTCTAGAAACAATTTGCAACTAAAACAAACACCTTCAACATTACTCCTATTTCCTTTAATCCTATCCTACCTAACCCTATCCTGTTAGGTCCTCCTCATGGAAAGGAGTATGAAATTGTTGAACAACTAAAGAACACTCCTATTAAGATATCATTATGGGAACTTATTCAGGCCTCCCCTCACTATCATAAAATGATTCAAAAGTTATTTACAACAAGTTCCTATCACTTATAATGTGCAACTAAATGACATATCAGCCATAATTCAAGCAATAAATGTTGACATTATTTTCCACAAAATTGAGCTCCCTCCTTTGGAAGTGCAAAAAAAAAATGATGGTTTCATGATAATAGTTTCCTATAATAGAATAGGGATAAAGAAAACCCTTATTTATAATGGCTTTCCCCTTAATGTGTGTAGTGTGACCTTTTTGGATAGACTTGGTGTGGATAAAATAAAAATTCAACCTGATTCCCTATTGATTTGAGGTTTTGATAATGTAGGTAAACAACTGCTTGGAGTGATAAAATTTCCTATTACAATTGGAAAGGCACTTTAAAAACTCCCATTCCTGTTATGCCTCATGATGTTTCATACAATATCCTTTTAGGTAGACCATGGATTCATTCAATGAATGGGGTGCCTTGTACTCTTCATCGTAAATTGAAATATGTCTACAACAACAAAGTGTACACTTGAAGCTAACCCTTAACCAAACACTTCTTTAAACATTGAGAAAAATATGGAAAATTCTTTGAAAACATTAACACCAACTACAAAAGTAGAAACCATGCAACAGAAAAATAAAGAAAAAAATTTGAGGAAGCCATAAAGCTATTAGAAGATGGTGTAGAAGCACCCTGGAACAAAAAATTTCAATCAAGGTTGACTAGGAGTAGGCTCTCGATGTGAGTCATTTTTTTCTTTAAATAAGGTCCTTAAGACCATTTAATATTGTAATAAGTCATATTAGTGAGACTAGGGGTCATTTGTGTTAGTTTTGCAAAGTTGCAAATTGTTGCAAAAAGATGTGAAGCATACAAAGTTACAAAATTGGATTTTTATGGAATACAAACAATCAAACCATTTCAAAAGTTAGTTTAGGTGGTTGTAGGAGTTTAATTTGGAGCTAAAGGGTATAAAAGAGGTTTTAGACTCATTGGATGGATGTTGTGTAGTTTGTAGAAGAATTTCAATCAGTAAAATTATTATTTTGCTCTAATTTATGAGTTTTTTCCTTTGTATAGTGATATTTATAAAGATTGTATAGCCCGTACAAGCCCCATATTTCTAATTTTTGAATTGGAAGTTGTAGTATGGTGAATTAAATTTCTAATCCTTCAAGTTTCATGAATTGTTATTGAATTTCACAAAAGTTATAGAGGTTTTACTAAATTTTCCTGTGTAAGACCGTTTTAAGGGTTTTGTTGGGTTAAATTGCAAAATGGACCCATTCCACCTACTCTAATGTTTGTAACTCAGTGGAATGGGTGGATAGAATTATTTTATGGTGTGAACATATTTTTTCTGTGTAGGGGAGGCCGAGAGATGTGTTGGGCATGTAGCCATAGAGTGGAAAATTATATTTTCCAAGTGAAAAAGAGATATTTTTGACATGGTATAGTGTGAATTAGGATGGGGAAGCATTTTTTGATGATAAATTTTGTATGTACAAGCCAAATAGGACCTGATTAAGGTGGTTGAAGAGTTGTGTGAGGGTTGGAAGTGAGACTTTCAATAAAACCCTAGGTTTTTGGCTTAAAAGGAGGGTTTTTGGTTTTGGCACTTGGGTGTGTGAATTTATAAGAAAAAAATAAGGAACCCTTGGTTTCAGTACATGTATATTTCTTCCCAATTTATTTTAGTGATCTTGAATAAGCTTTGAGGAAAGGTCCTTTGTAAAATAGGCCTAATTTGAGGTCTAGTTGGCTTAGAAAACCAGTTTTGAGAAAGATGTTTCAAAGAAGCCTATGGAATGTTTGTGGTATGGTTTTGTGTGTTTTCATGGGTGTTTGAAACCCTGATGGTCCAGGTATGAGAGGATTCCATTTAAAGGATATAGCCGATTGTGTTAGATTGTAGTACTACAAGGAATTGTGTTGGTTTGGCGAAAAGAGGAGAATTTTGAAGAATTGTGACTTGAAGGTTATATTTTTTGTATGAAATTGTGTTGTGTATTTGTATGACCTCCCCTAGTTTCTATCAAGTGGTATCAAAGTGAAGGTACCATATCTCTGTGGAAAGAGATTCTAGTTTGTGAAAGAAAGGTTGGAAGGTGAAGAGGCAAGATTATGAAGATGCCTCCAAAAGGAAAGAATACGACAAAGGATATGAATGAATTGAAGAATTAGTATATTAGAGAGATCAGAGAATTGAAACATACATTGGAAGCCTTAAAGAAAAAGAAGACAAAATAAGAAGTTGAAAGCAGTGATTCAGATGATGAAGATGAAGAAGAGTTTGAAGATGTTAAGAAAGAACTTGATCTAGAAGATTAGAGAATGGCCAAATTGTTGAAGGAAGTCAAAAGTGACAAGAATAAGGTGAAAATTGATGTTCAAAAATTTGGAGGAAACCTAAATGAAGAAGAGTTGTTAGATTGGATAGCATCTTTGGACAACTATTTTGAGTGTGAAGACATTCCTGAAGAACAAAGAGTCAAGATTGCAAAGACTAAGCTAAAAGGTCATGCACTTTTGTGGTGGAATTATTTCCGGTCAAAAATAAGGATGTAAGGAAAAATTGCGATTGTATCATGGGACAAGATGGTATCCAAGATGAAAGGTAAATTTCTCCCTTCTAATTATTCTATTCAAATGTTTAAGATGTTATAAAGTTTAAGGTAAAAGGAAATGGATGTAAAATCATACACTAAAGAGTTTTAAAAATTAAGTATGAGATATAACCATAATGAGAATGAAGATGAGAAAATTGCTAGGTACTTGGGTGGTTTGAGATTCAATATATAGGATGAATTGGTTTTAACAAATCCTAGGAGTGTAGAAGAATGTTATCAAATGGCACTGAAGGCTAAAGAAAAAGTAAAAAGAAGACAAGAGAAGATAATTAGAGGAAGAGGCAACATAACGAGAGGAAGAGGATCTTTCTCTACACCAAGAAAAAAATAAAGAGAATGAAGAAGAGCCAAAAAAAAGAGATGAGAAAGTTGTAGAGTTTAGAGGAGGTTTTAGAGGTACAACAGGCAGGTTTGGTGGTGGAAGGAATCCTAACATTTTTGTAGGTAGATACATTTCAATTGCCAATATTTTGGTCATCCTTCTTGGAAATGCCCTGAAAAATTTAGTTCAACATCAAGTGGTGGAGAAAGGAAAATTGAAAGAAGAGCACAAATTGTTCAAGAGGATGAGGCTGAAAGTTAAAATTCCAATAGTCTTCATGCTACTCCTGAAGACATCCAAGGAGAAAGAGTTGATTCAGAGAATAGCATTTTTTAGGACAACTTGAAGATGAAAAAACAAGGTATGCAAGGTGATAGTTGATTCAGGATGCACTAATAACATGGTATCTAGTGAAATGGTGGATAAATTGAATTTGGACAGAGTACCTACAGAAAATCCATACAAAGTGTCATGGGTTAGTTATAACTAGTCCATTGTGGGGAGTGAACAAGATTTAGTTGAATTTTAAATTGGGAGATACAGGGATAAGGTTATTTGTGACATATTGCCTATGAGTTGTTGCCATGTTTTCCTAGGAAGGCCCTGGAAATTTGAAAAATCAACAATGTTTAATGGTAGACAAAACACTTTTTCAATTGAAAAGGATGGGAAGACATATATACTAACTCCATTGAATGAAGATACAAAAGAGCAAGGTGAAATTATCATGATTGGGAGAAAAGAATATGTGAGTGTTCAGGAAGGTAAGAGTATGAGTTTGACAACCAATACAAGGCATGCCAAGGTTGTGACAATATATAGAAGAAGTGCAGATAATTTTCATTTGGTTGTGAAGAAGAATGCTTTCATGTGGAAGAAGAAGGTGGATGGAATGGTGTCTCAGGTTAGTACAGTGAGGTTTCAGAGTGAATTTCTTGTAGAAAAGAAAGAAAATAGTGAAGGAATCATGGTTGGGATAGTTATGTGCCCTATAATAATGAAATAAGTGAAGATGTAGAAAAATGGTGACCAAATAGAGGTTTGTAAGCTTGTTGAGCCAATGCAAAAGGTTATTGTAGGTTTGACAAAGGTACCTAAGTGTGATGGTATAGTTGGTAATAAGTCTAACAGAGAAAAGGATGAGAAGAAAGGTACTTGGCAGATTTTAAGCTTGAAACAAAGGTGGACAAGTTTATAAATGAGAGGACAGTTGATAAGACTTTGTGTGTAGGTATAAAGGATAATGTGACATCAGTGTTTGATGGTGGAAATAGTAAAGGACACCCCACAATACAGTATGACAGGGGTATGTGTAGGATCATGATGGGCCAAAAAGTGGCAATATGATGGGTATGTGGCTGATGACTTTTTTTACCCAAAATTAATGAAATGAAAAGGGCTTTTAAAGGAGATTCTCATCTTTCCACCAATATAAATTATTCTTTACTTTGAATTTAATAATTAATTATTATTCATTTTCTATTCAAATTACAACTAAAGTCCTGATTGATAGGTTGATTGAAAAACATCTATAGCTTTCAAATGGTATCACATTTTTAAATCCAAAACATGCATCACATTCTATGCTTCACGTACTATATGATTAAAAAAAGAAAATTTGAAATTCATGAAGTTTTTACCACATTAAGGTGGTCAGACATACAAGTTTTTGTATTTTCTAAAAGTTGTAATAAAAAAATCATAATTAATTATTTACTTAGAAAAAAATTACAAAATAATATACATCACATCGGGACATGAGTCCTCTACTTATATCTAAAATCTTATAAAAAAATATTATCATTTTATTGTGGTTAGGGTGGTTAGACAGACAGCTAATTAGTTTTTCCCTGAAATATAAGTACTACTGCATTGAAATTTCAATTTTTCACCAAATAGATTGTTTTTCTTTTTAAACAAAACGAGTAGTTTAGAAAATAAATTCAATTTTCTACACATTCTATTCTTACATATTTTTGAAATAATATAGACAACTTATTCAAATTTTTATGTCCAGTTGCCTAACTCTGATTTTTCAAAAAAAATTGCCACTTAAGGGCCTATTTTTTCCATGGTGATCTTGCACATACCCACATAATGGAGCCTATTTCAAAAGAATACAAGGACAATCATGATAAGGATAGTTTGAATCAAGAAAAAGGTGAACCTGATGACAAAATTCATGATGGAAAGATGAAAAATATGATCAATGGTGTGCAAGATACAATAGCATTTCGAAGAGACATGGAAAAGTTAGAAGTTGGGGTGTATGGTACAAGAGCACCTTGGAACTGAAATTGTCAATCAAGGTTGATTACGAGTAGGCTCTAGATGTGGGTCATTTTTTTCTTTAAATAAGGTCCTTGAGACCATTTAATATTGTAATAAGTCCCATTAGTGAGATAATGGGTCATTTGTGTTAGTTTTGCAAAGTTGCAAATTATTGTAAAAAGATGTCAAGCATAAAAAGTTGTAAAATTGCATTTTTATGGAATAAAAATTGTCAAATAATTTCAAAAGTCAGCTTAGGCAAGCGTAGGAGTTGGATTTGGAGGAAATGGTATAAAAGAGGTTGTAGACTCATTGGATGGTTGTTGTAAATTTTTTAGAATAATTTCAATCAATAAAATTACTATTTTCCTCTAATTTATGAGTTTTTCCTTTGTACAGTGATATTTCTAAAGATTGTATGGCCCATATAGGCCCCATGTTTCTAATTTTTGAACTGGAAGTTGTATTATGGTGAATTAACTTTCTAATCCTTCAATTTTGGTGAATTTTTATTGAATTTCACAAAATTTATTGAGGTTTTACTAAATTGTCCTATGTAAGATAGTTTTGAGGTTTTGTTGGGTTAAATTGCAAAATGGACCCATTCCAACTTCTGTGATGTATATACCTTAGTGGAATGGGTGGATAAAATTATTTTATTGTGTGAACATGTTGTTTGTGTGTAGGGGAGGCCGAGAGATGTGTTGGGCATCAAGCCCTAGAGTGGAAAATTATGTTTTCCAAGTGAAAAGGAGAGGTTTTGACATTGTAAAGTATGAATTTGGTTGGGGAAGAATTGTTTGATGATAAATTGGGTATGTAAAGGCCTAATAGGACCTGATTGAGTTGGCTTTAGAGTTGTGTGAGGTTTGGAAGTGAGGCTTTCAATAAAACCCTAGGTTTTTGGCTTAAAAGGAGGGTTTTTGGTTTTGGCACTTGGGTGTGTGAATTTCTGAGAAAAATTTGATGAATCCTTGGTTTGAGTACATGTATATTTCTTCCCAATTAATTTTAGTTATTTTGAAGAAGCTTTGAGGCAGGGTCCTTTGTGAAATAGGCCTAATTTGAGGTCTAGTTGGCGTCGAAAACCAGTTTTCAGAAAGATGTTTCAAAGAAGGCTATTGAATGTTTGTGGTATGTTTTTATGTGTTTTGATGGTTTTTGAAAACCCTATTGGTCCAGGTCTTAAAGGAATCCATTGAAAGGATACACCCGATTAGGTTAGATTGGAGTGCTATAAGGAATTGTGTTGGTTTGGTGCAAAGAGGATATTTTTGAAGAATTGTGACTTGAAGGTTATAGTTTTTATATGGAATCATGTTGTGTTGTTGTAAGACCTCCCCTAGTTGCTATCACAAGATGACTGGGGTTCAATATATTTCACATCATTCATGAGAGAATATGATATCATAAACAAAGACTCTAAAAAGGGGAAAAAAGTGGTAATTTCAACAAAAAAATTAGAAGAACCTTCAAAATCATCCACCTCAAACACTTTAGAATAGAAGAAAAAAAATTACACAAAAAAATTTGATGAACTTAATTATCAACAACCACTGAATCCAAAATAAATTAAACTTTTCCATGGAAAATATTATGAACTTATGAAACAACGTGGATATAGTGGAAAAAGATGTGGTGCTAGAGAACAAGGTATTTGTGTCCCTATAGAGCCTCATACACAAGAAAATTCTAGTCGTATTGGTTATTTTCCTTTGAAAGAAGCCAACATCAACACTATTACAAAAGATTATTCTAAGCCAACTTTAACATTGGTGCATCAAGAACTGATAAACACTAGTGGTCTTGATTATGGTCATTTGAAGGAAACAAAAGAAATAAATAAATCCTTGCTTAACATCAATGCCATCATACAAAATAGTAATGCTTTCAATTTGATAGATTTTAGACCTTGTTGTAAAGGAGAGTACAAAGTATCGCAATCTAAAGAGTCTTGTGTAAGTATGACATCTTGTACCAAGAACGAGATATCTTTGTTGCAAAATAAATGAATATCCTCCACTATTGATCAAGAGGGTATCTTGTCGAGACTTCTCCAAGATATTTTGATATCTCTCCCTCCAGGAATACAAAACAAATTTTACTAAAAGATTTCACTTTGTGAATATCATAGAGTTCATGGTCATTCTACTAATGAATGTGAGGCTTGAAGTGATATAATTCAATGTCTTAAGGAGTGTAGGGATCTTCCTTATGTTGGGGCACCTAATTCCTCTAATTGATATTGATTTTCACTCTAGCATGTTTTTTAGCTCACCCTTGTCCTACACTAAGTGGGGGTAGGGGGTTAGGTAGCCTAGTTCTCATATGTCACTTATCATTGTATCTTTTGTCTAGTTAACTGCTTTTCATATATATACAAGAGCAAGCTTGGGATGTGGACGACCTACCTTATGTTGGCTCACCTATGGCATACTAAGTTATCTTTAATTGTTGCATTTTGGGGGTAACCCATTCCCTTTTCATGACATAGCTTATTGGAAACATATGGCTTGGCACAGGTATTTCCAAGTAAGCTCGCATTTCTTCTACTTTAAAGTAATTGCTCACAATAATGGTGTTAGTAACTACTTTAAAGTGCGGGAATACATCGAAACTCATGTTTCATTGTGCGATCTTTATTCTTGTGATGTGTGCTTTTCTTGATGGTGTCATTTGGTTTGATATCCTTGGAGAGTGTGATATTTCTTTGAATTTTCCTCTCTTGGAGACATTAGGCATGATCTTCTCTAAGATGAGACCTTATTTGAATTAAGCAAAATCCCTTTGAAGATAATTTACACTATTTCAAATTTACAATATTTATCATATGGCTACCTTGCATAATACACTTTTCCTTCCTATGGTGCCATCCTATTTGTTCATGAGTTTCAAGCATATGAAGCTTTTCTTGCCTCATGAAGCTCAATGTTCATTATTTTGTGGCACCCTGTCAAAGTTATCAGGAGGTATAGCTTTGGTATGGTTCATATGATGAGAAGCCTAAATGTGGGCATGTATTTCTAATTAGATGGTGAGAAGTTGACATAGAGGCATGACTTTCTCACTAAGCCATCCTTTGGATACTCACCCAGTGGACAACCCAATGTTCCATTTCCTCAGAGTGTGTGCTTTTTTGGATAAAAAACATAGATCTAATCCACAATGTGTGGGATAAATGGTTGAGGCTCTATCCACCTCTTTCTAGTTTTTGCTTGTTTTTTTTTTTGTATTTTCTTTCTTTTAGTCATTGACATTGTATGTTTGTGTATCTTGATGTTGCATATTATGCACCTTGTGTGTGTCCTTTTTGTGCTTATGTCATTTTGACATAGTGTGTCGCCAAAAAGTGTATACTTTGCTTGATATGGGAATAATTTATGATAAATTTTATTTAATGAGGCCTTGATTTGGTGTTGTGAGGTGTTTTAAACATTCACATTAAGTATTGGGCCATTGCAAATCAAATAACATACATTTATTGATGTATTGGAAGAGTGTTGTAAGGTGTTGTAACACATCTTCACACTTTTCTAGGACCATAATATTATAATTCACCTAAATGACCTTACCAAGTCCTATTTCAAAGTGTTTTAAAGTCATGTAATTTACTATCACACTTTCTTAGGCTTTTCATCAATATTTACACCATTTTTATGCTTTAAATGGCCCCTTTATGCACTTACAGGCCTTAATTAAGTGTCTTGTTGAAGAACCCAATAAACAAAATTTAATATATCTTCATCTCTGGCATCCACTCAAATTTTACCAGGTGGAGTAAGTCACCACCTTGAGCAACTTAGTCCCATGTGGCACAAAAATAAAAACTAATTCAATTTTTTTTTAGTTTTTTATTCTTTAAGACCTAAGGTCATCCTATGATGAGGTATTTCTGGGAATTAATGCATAATTGTGTATAAATATAGTGTTCTCCCTCTCATTTTGAACTAACTCATCCTAATTCATAACTCATCATTATTCATCCATCATTCATCATGTTCTCAAGTCAAGCAAGTTAGGGTTTTATCATTCCAAGTCATCAAGATAGCTCTCAAAGACATTCAAGGGCATATTCTTCATGTTTTCCTTTAGAAATTCAAGATCAATAATCATGGAAAGGTAATAAATTCATTATTGAATGCTTCATTACATTCTTTCTCCATTTTTGTTTAATTACCTAAAAGGGATTTGACCAAGGCAAGCCCCCATGCCCTAAAAATTAATATTTTCTCATTCTCTCTTTGTGTGTTTGCAGATTTAGAAACTTTAAGGGTTTTAAGATCATTGAATAAAAGGTTGAAGAAATTTTGAAGATCTCTCCTTGTTGAAAAAGCCAAAAATATCCACTAAAAGTCACCTCTAGGCCCAAAAATCAGAATTTTAGAAGCAGACACCTGTGGGAAACTAGAGTGCAAACCTAGGGCTTCAATTTATACTTTTGAAGTTTCCAAAATTTAGAAGTGGAATAAGTCACTAGTGGTGGATTAGTCCCACTGAAATTTTTTTTGGAGATTTTTGTATATTTGGATACCCATTTAATCGAAATGGGTTTCTGGGCAGTTTTCCCGAAACTAGGACTAAGTCGCCCAGCCTGGCATAAATGTCTGAGTTGAATTATAAAATAGTTTCATCAGGATCCCAATCCTTCATTCCATCCTTTTCCAACCCCCAGGTGCATCTCTCTGATTCTATTATTTTATTTCATCATTTACTTGCATTTTTTTGCATTTCTACATATCACACTATGTTTTCTATCACTTTGTATTTCTTAGGTTTTTCATTAATAATCATCTTTATTTTTCAATTTATTTCACTTGTGAAATTACATTTATACATGTTTCACCCATCATTACATTAATCTTGAGTGTCGACATTAGCATTTTTGGCCCATCTCTCTCCTTTTAGGTGAAAAACCCTAGAGGAGTTAGAGAGCATTACGGTGCCAAAATCATTGTCTACATTTTGGTGAACCAAAATTTTGAATACTTTTAATCTCTTATTTGGAGTCCTTCATCATAGATCTAGCTCGTATTGACCTTGCATTAGGATTTGCATGGATTTGCATACTAGGTTTCAAGTTTTGCATTAGTAAAATGTGCATTTAGGTTGCATTTTTTACATCTAAAATCATTAATTTTTTTTGTAAATTTTCATTTTCTTCTTAGATATACATCATACCACATATAAAACATCAAAATCCATTAAAAATTTATGGAAATTTTGAAAAAATCCTAATTGGGACTAATCCACTAATCTGGGCGACTTAGTCCTAGTCCTGATTTTTCACTATCTGATAAAGCGACATAAACCTCATTTTTACGCTTCCTAAGCCTCCTAGTATCATATACTTTAAGTCAGGAAATTTTTGAGATCATATGTTTTATGCATTTCACTCAAAAATGTCAATTTAGGGTAGTCATTTTTCAAATCACTTCAATTACAAACATCACTAGATCTGAAAATGCTTCTGAAATTTTGTATTACATGGATAAAAGTTCTTTTCACTTTTCCATATACAATGTTTCTATTCATACAACTTTTCATAAGTTTGATCAAAGTTCTTTTCATTCTTGCATATACATTGTTTATATTGTTGAAACATTGCATGACATGGTTACAAGTGCTTTTCATTTTGTTCACACAATGTTAGTACCTTGCATATTTAGACATGTTAAGAAAATTTTCCAATCCCCTCCCTATGAAAGTGTTTTTTTGAAAGAGAATACGATCTTGGACATTCCTAACAATCATATTTTTTCTTCTCATAATATATCTCCTATTAGCGAAGAAGATATTTTGGTAGAAGAATCAATTGATGAGAGTTTTGAGAATCCTAGTTGTTTCTCTCCTCTTACCTATTTTAGTGTAAATAACATTGCTAAACAAGACACCACAACCATCAATAATCATGACACTAAATTTTTTTCTTCTCCTAGTATCTCATAGTTGTGAAGAAGATACTTTGTTGTTAGAAAACACAATTGATGATGATCATGAAGATCTTAATTGTCCCCCTTTATCTAGTGAAACCCTTCTTGAGCAAGAACATTCCACCATTGATCATTCCCCTACTTGCAATGAATTCATTTTAGAAGAACCAACCTTTGAATGTCAATAACATTTGACTTTTCATTCTCCTAAAAACTCTCCTCCTAGAGAGAATATCATGGTACAAGAAAATAAAACCAATAGTAATGTATCTCCCTTAGATAAAAAAGGTGACTCTAGATTGCCCTTCATTAGAGATACATCACACCAAGACAACTGAGGTTATGAATGCGCAAGTTTCCATTAGATCCCCTCGATCAATGGACCTGATACATACCCTATGGGACATCCTAAGAACCCTCTAATTCTCTACCCACCTTCACAAAAACAACAAACCCAATGCCAACATGAACTCATCCTTTACCCACCATAACCTAAACTCGACTTTACCCATTAACCACCTAATCATGATGCTATCGCTTGCACACACTACACTAGAAATAATTTGTTCTGACAACAACCAACAGGACTTCCTTACCTTTGCTTAATTTGCCTCCTCCTCCTTGATTAAGGGAGTATGATCTTGTTGAACAACTTAAGAACACTCCCACAAAGATATCCCTTTGGGACCTTCTTTATAATTCACCTACCTATCATATTTTGCTTCAAATGCATTTACAACAAGTTCCTATCCCTTCTAATGCGCAATCGCATGACATAGCAACTATAATTCAATGATGGACTATTGAAATTGTTTTCCACCAAAGTGAACTCCCCCCTTTGGACATGAAAAAACAAAATGAAGCTTTCATAATCCTATCTCAATACAAAACAATAGGGATAAAGTGAACCCTTGTTGACAATGGCTCCACTCTTAATGTTTGTAGCATAAACCTCTTGGATAGGCTTTGTGTGGAGAGATCACAAATTCAACCCAATTATTTATCTATTAAAGGCTTTGACAATGAAGAAAAGAAATCACTTAGTGTGATCACTTTACCTATTACAATTAGAGTGGCCACATTGCAAACACTGATTCATGTCATGCCTCATAATCTTTCATATAAATTTCTTTTAGGTCGGTTGTGGATTCATGAAATGAATGGTGTGCCTTCCAGTGTTCATTGAAAAATGAAATACATTCACAACAGAAAGTGCACATACTTGAAGTTGACCCTAATCCCAATAGTTGTTTGAACATCGAGAAAAAAAATATCAATCATTTAAACACATTAACACCAACTATACAAGTGGAACCTATGCAACAAGACAAACAAAAACATATGGAACAAGCCATGAAGCTATTAGATGAAGATTGGGGTTCCTTTGACTTCACACCAACACTCATGGACAATCCTTAAAAAGCATCCACCTCAACCACTTTAGACCATAACATAACCAATTACACAACAAACATTGATGAACACAACAATGACCAACACCTAATTCATAATAGATGAAAAAGGTTTATGGAAAAGGTTATGGAATTATGAAGCAACTTGGCTATAGTGGAAAAGGATGTGGTGCTCATGAACAAGGAATCTGCAACCCTATAGATCTTATTACACAACAAACAACAAATGGTCTTGGTTATTGTCCTTTGATAGTGTATTATGTGAATTGTGAAATGTAAGTAAATAAGTAATAAAGCCACACAACCAATGAAATGTATTATATTAGAGAAATTAAATCACAAAACTAATTGAATTGAACCAAAGAAAATTCCCTAAAATTGTTCCTTTGTTCCCTATCATCAAGGATTTGTTAGATCATAATGGATCTTAGATTTTGTATGCACTTATGACCTTTAGAATGACAACCTAAAGAATGGAATGTTGTAAAATGTAGTAAATATATTCCTACATGATGATTGAATTATATGATAATGATGTTAATACTATTGTGTGAAAATGGATATTAACCTATGATAATAACATGATGAAATTAAAGAAACTAAGGTGCAGGTAATAATTGAGCCATGATTCTAAATTAATATGCTTCTAAATGTTAATTTGCTAAATGCTCTCATGAAAATTCTATAGAGTAAGTTTGCACAAAGATGGGATATCAAATGTTGGACAATGAGGGTGCATCTATAGGATTTCCAAGGCATAAAATGACGTAGTAACCAATGATTAGGATTTTGGCTGGAGAGATGAATGGTGGATAAAGAAGAAGTTAGAGGGAATCATGGAGATTGTTCCCTTTAAGAAAACAATTTTCCAAGTGTTTTGAAGAATAAATGAAATGGAAGAGCCAAGTGTCCAAGGTTGTTTCAAAATTTGTTGAAGATAATTCCAATTTAAATATTACAAATATTTAAATTCATGAGACACTCGATGATGTTGTAAGAGGAAAAGTTGTAGACATGTGACTAAATTTGAATTTGGAATTATTCAAATTTAGTGAGAAGATATTAATTAAATAAAACAAAAAAATTGAAATTTTCTATTTAATTAAAATTAGGGGAATATGAATTAAGATGAGAAGAATTAGAAAATGTGAACTATAAATAAAATTATAATTTATTTATAAGTAGACAAAATAAGAGGTTTATTAATTAAATACCTTGTATTTAATTAATTGATTATCCTGACCGATTTTAGGTGTATACATTTTTCCCCTCTTTGAAGTGATGTGTTTACACATTGCTTCGAAGAAAAATTTGTTGGTGATGCTGACAAATTTTTTTTGATGCCCCAGACATTGATTTTCTAATGATGATCGATATATGCCCCCTCGGGAGATAAATTAGTGAATTTTTGAATTTTTAAGATTTTTTGATTTTTTGAAAAAGAAATTATTATTTTCTGATGTTTTTCAATTTCGTATGATGGAGAGATGATTTATCTCCCAAAAAATGATGTTGAACCTGCCAAGTGATGAATTGATTAATTAAGCCCCTTTGAAAAAATAAAATAAATTACTCCCACATTAATCCCTCTTAATCACCCCTTAAAAGGTTAAAAGATGTGATTTAAAGTTCATTTGTGCATTTGCATTTTGAAGAAATTGAGTGATTAGAGCAATTTAGTGCAAATTGAGTAAGATGGTGATTTTGATCTAGACCCATCAATTCGAGTGCGTGTAATGTCACAACTGCCCGACCGCGTATGAATCTCTTGTACGTACCTCGAAAAACCTCCTCATAAAATTTGAATGATGATTTTAGCACCTTTTTGCATGTTTGAAATTTGTATTTTTCATTTTAGCACATATGAGCTCTAATGTAACGCATCTAGTCACTATTTTGGTGCATCTAGACTTTTAGCGCATAGATGAAATAGTTTAGTGCATAGATTAAATAGTGTAGCACATCTAGTTAATTGGCACATACGTGGATAGATTTAGCACATTTGGTGAATGTTTCAATGCATTAGATTTAGCACATGGGTGAATTTAATTAGTGCATACAAAGAATTTTGTAGCCCATAGAGTATTTTAGTGCATTGCTAGAGGGAAATGGTGCATTGGTGAAATTTGATGGCGCATTTGGTAATTTAGTGCATTGAAACCCTGTAATGACACATTGATTGAATTCTCTAGCACATCCATGTTTTTAGCGCATCTAGGACAGGATGATATAATTTTGAGTAGACTCCTTGATTTTGATGATTGTTGATCACATCAAATTTTAATTTGATGGTTTTTGATGATGGTGATAGATTAGATGATGATTGATCTCATGATAGGCGAGATTCAATGATAGGATGATGATAATTTACCTCATGATGGGTGAGGATCAATGATAGATTGATGATTGACCTCATGATAAGTGAGGATCAATGATATATTGATAATTAACCTCATGATAGATGAGCATCAATGATAGATGCTCACGATATCTAATCAAAATTTAATCATAGTTTATTACATTGATAGGCTGATTGATGTTGATTGATTGATAAGAATGCTGATTTGTGATATCTTATGATGATAGGAGCCTTTGGCAGTCCTCATGTCATGGAAGTGTTTCCCAAGGACCTTCGATTTGATTCCACATTTGGATCAAGCTAATTGAAATGTGATTGGATGATGTGGATTGACTTCTTTGCTTGACATGCCCCAACATAGGATTAACAAGGGACTTCTGACTGCTTTGGTAGAGAGGTGGCACAGTGACCATAACACCTTTCACTTATCCACTAGTGAGATAATAGTGATACTAGAGGATGTTTACCAGATTTTGAGGATTCATTTCGTTGGAGAGCTAGTTGTGTATGATTCCAGTGAGAAAGGAAGTACAAATTTTGGAGGATTTATTAGAGAATTTCTATGTCCCGACAGTAGGTTGGTAGGACTCTCAGTCAGTTGGGGTCAAATTTTGGAGAGAATGATCACACAAGGGACTAGATATGCATGAGGATCTTTCATGCTTTCACATTTGTACCAAAATATACATCAGGTTGTGTACCTTAGAGCATCTAGTTTATTAGCTAGAGTTACATTACTATAGATATGGGTGTGGGAGCATATAGTTGTCACTCATCCCATTATAGATAGGAAACAACCATTTGGTCATCCATATGTTCACAGATACACAAGTCCATTTGTCTAGCATAAGTTGGGCAAGTTGGAGTACTAGAGGAGGGTGTTGTATGTTCTCGAGACAGTGACATGGTGGCCATATGTGGACTGTGAGCAGTGGCTG
This sequence comes from Sequoia sempervirens, assembly GCA_007258455.2. Classification (NCBI taxonomy): domain Eukaryota; kingdom Viridiplantae; phylum Streptophyta; class Pinopsida; order Cupressales; family Cupressaceae; genus Sequoia; species Sequoia sempervirens. Next base: position 228,136,507 of record VDFB02000015.1, read on the forward strand.
GAGAATGATACTGAGATGCCATATGCATGCTCGTCAAGGTACCTGATTGGTAGGACACCATTTTTTATTGAGAGATTCCTTCTTAGGAGAGTGATACGACAATATGGCAGGGTACAGGGCATGCCCCAGGAAGTGGCTCTTTATGCATGTAGACAACAGGACATTCTAGAGTGTGGACCTTGCTCATCATATGATGTAGCGGTTGAGGAGTACCAAGGTTTATAGGCAGTTGTTTGGGATTATCATTATGTGTCATAGAAAAATGGTCCCTTTTAGTTTTCATGTCCTTTTATGTCTTTTTTCATGGTGTTGGAACTATTTTGCTCTGATTTTATCTTGTAACATGGCTTGAACATGCATATTTAGGTACTAAAATTCAAATAGTGACATCTTGTGAAGGTGTTGTCAAGTGTTGTAAGACATTTCTACATTCTTCTAGACTCTTGTAACAAACTTTCACATTCTCCTAGGCACATCTTCACTATTTATCCCCTTCTTATGACTTATTTGACCCCTTTATGCCTTCATATGTCCTATTTAAGTGTATTTTTGAATATTATCCTGACAAATAATGTTAAATACAACATAATTTCTGACACACATTTTTAGGTCCTAGGTGGGACCCATTCGCATTGGTGTCGACTGAGTCCCCCTTGGCCCCAAATTCAAAATATTATAAATTTTCCTTTTGGGTTTTTATTCAAAAACACTTGATGTTGGCCTATGATGAGGTATGAACAATTACTGAGGTACAAGATGGTATAAATAAGTGATTTTCACCTCATTTCAACTCCCCCATTCATTCAAGCATTCAATCTCACATCACATTCAAGCATTCAATCATTTTACGTCTTTTCAAGCACTATTCAAGAACTTTGAAGCAACCATTGACATTACTTTAGACTTGAATCATCAAGGGTTTGGTAAGTTGATAGCATTTGCATGTTGTTATTTTATTATTCCTTTGCATTTCAATATTTTATTAAGGTTTTGATTACCAAAAGTAGGGTTTGACCAAGCAAAACTCCTATTTCCTAACCCTCAACCATTTTTCCCCTATTGCATGTGTGTTTGCAGACCTAGGTATTCAGATTTAACAAGATTTTTGATGTTGAAGATTGGTTTACAATTCAACTAGGTGCTTCAAGTCAACTCAAGTCTATTTCAAGCTTGGAGAATTTTTTTTATCTATTTCCTGTAGAATTGACTTCGAAAACCAGACAAGCAGTGATTTCCAAATCTAGTGTTGCAAAGTTGTCTCTTAATTTTTCAGAAATTTGGGAGAGGACTGATTCGCCATCATTGGTAAATGAGTCCCACCTTAGGACTGAAAATTTGAAATTTTTTTAGATTCCAAATCCCAACATACATAAACTTGCTTTTGATAGTTTTTCACCAGGGGGAGGACTAATTTGACACCTTAGGTGAAAGAGTCGCATTGTGAAAATTCAGTGACTTCAACCAACATTCACAACTTTCCTGATTCATCAAACTTCACATAGGTGCACTTAGATTCATCCCTTTTCTTTTACTTCTGCATAATTTATTCATTTAGTTCATTGTTAAATTACACACTTTATTTTTAAATATAGCTTAAAACTCACTTTTGCATTCATATTCATTCTTCTAAATAAGTAAATTACATTTAGTTTACTTCATTTAGGCTAGACAACATTGCATATAACATAATTTGAATGAACCATTAGTAATTTTTGCGCCTATCTCTCTCCTTTTAGGTGAAAAAACCTAAAAGAGAGAGAAGTCATAGGGTCCCAAAAATAAATGGTTCATTTTGGTGAACCTACATTTTGAACACCTTGCATTTCAGATTTCATTTACATATTCTTAGTTTACATTTGCATCAACATTCACTTAGGACATCGTTTTGTTTTTGCATTTTAGGCCTTTTTATATTGCATTAGTGAAAGCTTCATTTAGATTTCATTTTTGCATTACATCTCATTGAAAAAATAGAAAATTTTGCATTCTGCATCTTTAATTGCATTTTGTAGAGCATTAAAATCATCTTAAAATTTCTAAAAAAACACACAAAAACATCATACTGGGACTCATTCGTCACCTAGGGAAAATCAGCCCCTCTACACTTTTTACATAGCATTTTTGGCATCCTTTTAGCATCTTTCTACATTACAGTTTCATGTTCTTGCATTCTTTTTTCATTTCTAGAATCTCTTCTTTTCATCATTTATTGCATCATGTCACTTTCTTTCAATAAGTTTTGGAATTCATTAAAATCATTGGTAGACATGTCCAATTGTGCCTTTGGTTGTGACCCTAATGGCTTTGAACTCACACATACTCCTTCAACCCCTCATGATTTTCCTCCTTGTGATGTAGACATCATTGGAGAAGATGGTGCTAGCATGACCAAGTTCTATAATGATTGTCTCGATAACCTTGAAGCCAATGCATACTTTTATCCATCCATGAACTCACAAGATCTTCCTACTATTGCACCTCCTAATCACTTTGCATATTTAAATCCTGGAATCAATGTAGAACCTAAGGTTCCTTCCTCAAGTGGACCTACTTCCTCTAAATCCTTTTACGATCACAAAGTCACAAACACTCATATCAACCTTGAAGACACATATGGTAAAGGCTTTACTATTTTAAGTAAACAAGGTTGTGATACAAAGAATGAACATGGCATCCATCAACTTCTTGAACAACAATCAACTAATGAACACACGATAGGATTAGGATACCAAGATCCTTCTCATCCTGAAAGACATCCTTTTCAACTTAAGATACTTTGGGATGCTAGTAGAGTGATCTTGGATGGTCCTCCTGACTTAAACATTCTCCTTCCAAGTGAACAACCATTATATCCTTCTACTGACAATGATGATAAGATCCCCATGGGTCCCCTTCCTCCTTCTATTCATGAAGAAGGAGACTCTAGCAAATGAAAATGACCCTACAAATTGAAGAAGCTCAAGTTTCCTACACATCCTCCACCTGAATGTGAAAGGAGACTTCAACTGCTTTTAAACAAAGGTATTATACTCTTACCACCTATGAATAGGTTGGTTATTCATCTGAAAGACTCTAACAAACCATTTTGAAAATATGATCGTATTCTTGGACATCAAACAGAAGAATATCGGACATTGAAGGACATACTACATAAGAAACACTTCACCGATACAAACTGTTTCCACATCATACCTTAACACAAGCTAAACCCCTTCATCATGCCATAGTTGTAGAGTTTGCTATTCTCACTATTCCATGATCATTTCCCATCACCCACCTCAACTCATTCTTTCCTTTACACTTTGTTGGGGGCATGAAGTTGTTAGCCTTGTCCTTGTAATGCATTTTCCTTTGTCTCTTAAATATGTTATTCATTTCTACTTATTCATTTAATATTGAGAAACCAATAACTTAGTTAATGGTTAACTTTCATTTTCATTACTTTTCCCTTTGTCTTTTTGCATTTCCATGTGCGTATCGTGCTCCCCCGTATCATGTGTTTGATGTTTCCTCTCTTTTTCCACTTCTTCTATTTGTATCTTCATTCATCTATATGTTGTGCCTCTTTTCTTTTTTTCTTTTGTTTTGTGTTTTTCCTTTGGGGATGACGTAAGGCATTGAGACCACAATGTCTCTTTCATGTTGACCCAAAAGCTTTTTCATTCTCTTTCACCCTTTTTCATTTTCTTTTCGCTTGTGTTTTCCTTTTGGGGATGATGCAAGGCATTGAGACTGCAATGTCTCTTTCATGTTGACCCAAGAAAATTTTCATTTTCTTTCACATTTTTTTTCTTTTCACTTGTGTTTTTCTTTTGGGGATGACGCAAGGCATTGAGACTACAATGTCTCTTTCATGTTGACCAAAAAGATTTTTCATTTTCTTTCACTTTTTTTGTTTTCTTTTTTCTTGTGTTTTCCTTTTGGGGAGGATGCAAAGTATTGAGACCACAATGTCCCTTCCATGTTGACCCAAAATGGACTTTATTTTTCCTTTATTTTTCCCTCTCTTTGTGTCATTCTTCTAGTTCTATTTTCTTTGGGGAATGATGACGGTTCTACGCTCTTTCATTAAAACATTGCAGCAATGAGCATACTGACCCCAAATCCATAGATCCCTTATGTGTTTGGTGTGCTTTCTTTTCTGGAGGGAAACTCCCTTTCTTTGTCTTTCATTTTCATTGAAATGATGTAGCCTAACTTCAAAAATATGACTTGGTATATGGCTTTCCAAGTTGGCTCTCATGTCCTGTTTTCTTTTTGCATTTTCTTTTCTTCTCTACTTTAAATTAATTTCTCACAAAATTATGTGTAGCAATTCCTTTAAAGTGGGGGTATACATTACCATAATTTATTTGTATTCTTGGTTCCTAGTGTAGCCTTGTTGTTTATGTGATGCGTTTGTCACTTTGTTGATGACATTGGGTGTGATTTCCTTTATAATTGTGATCTATCTTAGCATATTACATTCCTCTTAGTGGCTTGATGTGACACACTGCATCACCTAAGTTGTTAATATACTATTCTTTGATTGGTCCTCTCTTGGAGACATTAGACACAATGCTCACTAAGTGATTGACCTTGCATGAACTAAACAAGACTCCTTTGAACATCCTTTACATTTTTACTTTATATTTAACATTTTGCATGTTTTCCACCTTGCATAACGCAACTTGCATGACTTTGGTACCTACCCTTTTTTCATGGCTTTTTCCTTGTGGTTCCTTATTAAAGTTATTAGTAGATATAACTTTAATATGGTTGAGTGGGAAGCCCACCTAGTGGAATGACTTTTCCCCATAGCCACTTTTGTGTTTGTGAGTGCAAACCAACTAGCGTATGTATCTTACCTTTTTTGGATTTCTCACCCTGCTGACAACTAGTTCTATGGCCCTAGAGTGAGTACATTTGGGCCTTCTCACCCAGCAAACCTTTATGTGTTTTGTCACCCCAGAGTGAGTACACATTCTCTTTTTCAAACAATCAGCCTAGATCTAATCCACAAAGTTAGTTGGACTAACAATCGAAGCTTCATCCAATTCATTTCAACACTTGTGTGTTCCTTTGTTCTTATGCTTATTTTTCCATGGGATCTTCATCTTGGGGGCTTGATCATCCCTCTTGACTGTTGTCATTCCATCTTGCTAATGTAAGTGCATTTGAATCCTCCCCTCGATGTTCATGGCTACTTTAGTGTGAATTTGAAGCAAGTTCATCCTCTCACTAAAGTGGGGCTAAATGTATTGTAGAAAAATGGCCCCTTGTCATTTTCATGGCCTTTTAGGTTTTGTTTCATGGTGTTGGAACTATTTTTCTCTGATTTTATGTTGTAACATGGCTTCAACATGCATATTTAGGTACTAGAATTCAAATAATGGTGTCTTGTGAAGGTGTTGTGAAGTGTTGTAAGACATTTCTACATTCTTCTAGACTCTACTTATTACAATTCACCTAAAATTTTCCTTTTATTCATCATCAAGTCCTATTTTGAAGTGTGTAAAGTCTTGTAACAAACTTTCACACTCTTCTAGGCACATCTTCACTATTTATCTCCTTCTTATGAAATATTTGACCCCTTTATGCCCTTCTATGTCCTATTTAAGTGTATTTTTGAATATTATCCTAACAAATAACATTAAATACAACATAATTCCTAACACACATTTTCAGGTCCTAAGTGGGACCCATTCACCATGGGTGATGAATGAGTCCCCCTTGGCCCCAACTTCAAAATATTTTAAATTTTCCTTTCTGGTTTTTATTCAAAAACACTTGATGTCAGCCTGTGATGAGGTATGAATGGTTACTAAGGCACAAGATGGTATAAATAAGTTATTTTCACCTCATTTCAACTCCCCCATTCATTCAAGCATTCAATCATTTTACAACATCTTTTCAAGCACTATTCAAGCACTTTGAAGTAGCCATTGACATTACTTCAAACTTGCATCATCAAGGGTTTGGTAAGTTGATAAAATTTACATGTTAGTTTATCATTCCTTTGCATTTCATTATTTTATTAAGGGTTTGATTACCAAAAGTGGGGTTTGAGAGAGAAATGATTCACCATTAGTGGCAAATGAGTCCCACCTTAGGACTGAAAATCTAAATTTTGTCAGATTCCAGATCCCGATAGATAGAAATGTGCTTCTAACACTTTTTCACCAAGAGGAGAACTAATTCACCACCTTGGGAAAATGAGTCCCACTGTGAAAATTCAATGATTTCAACTAGCAGTCACAACATTCTAGATTCATCAAACATCACCTAGGTGCACTCAGATTCATCCCTTTTCTTTATGTTCTACATATTTTCTTCATTTAGTTCATTTTTGCATTACACAATGTGTTTTCAAACATAGCTTAAATCTCACTTTTGCATTCATATTCATTCATATAAATAAATCAATTGCATTTAGTTTACTTCATTTAGGTTAGAAAACATTGAATATAACATATAACCTGAATGAACCACTAGTATTTTTGCTCGTATCTCTCTTCTTTTAGGTGAGAAGCCCTAGAAGAGTTGGAGAAGTCATAGGGTCCCAAAAATCAACGATTCACATCTAGAGGTCATAGAGGCTCCTGTGTCAGAGGAGTATACATAGTAATTCTTTGTGCATCCCTTCCCATAGATACCTAGTTAATATGAGTCGCTACCTACACTAGACGATGATGATGGGGCACCACCATATGTACATAAGCAGAGGAGAGATGGAGGAGATGAGGAGGAGGAAGGAGAGAGCATTGATGATGGAGATGGAGATGGAGATGATGGAGTTGGTGGAGATGGTGATGGGGGTGATGGAGGTGGAGGTGATGGTGATGGAGCTGGAGGTGATGGTGGTGGAGGTGGTAGGCATGTGTTAGATCTCAGAGTGCCTCGAAAGAGGAAATCATTGGTGGATACAACACAACATGTTTAGATTTGGTTTCCCTCACAACAACAGTAGATATAAATAGCTACTCTATAGGTCCAAGTACAGATTTTCCAGGGTCAGCTAGCACAGGTATAGGCTTTTCTAGACACAGGCACAGGCATAGATTTCCACCCTTATAGCTGAGAGAGATACCCTTAGACAGCAGTGTGAGTAGGCAGATAGACTAGTAGAGATACTACAAAGAGTAGTTTAGGGAACAATAATAACACATTACCTTAGAGAGGTACAACACTTTGTCAGGGAGGCTAAGTAATACAAAGGGTGATATCATGAGTTAGTTCCTCCAGAGCGTCGAGTTAGCTATGCATAGTCTACCAGTTCCCGCACTCATTCCAGGACTACCAACAGGGGTTTCACCAGGCCACCATGAAAAGATCTAGGGGTAAGACCATCAAGTGGTGTAGTAAGAGGCATAGGGCCAACATTATCTGGGGGGAGCAACACATAGCTCCATTATGATCACTTTTGATGTACTCTAGCCATGATGCATACACTGATTTAGTTGAGCCATTGATGATTTCTGCCATTTTGATAATGTACCTCTTAACATATTTAGATATCATTGTACACTTGACATTATTATTTTTGAGATTTATATGATATGAAATGATGATTAGTGATCTACATGATGTCTATATTGTTGAAAATATGTGCCTCAAACATCACAGGCTGAAACCTCCACTGGAGCAAAGTCGATATGACATCCATCATGTCTAGCCGACTAGCAGATTGGTAGCACCATGTCTTGTTCAGGTCGATGTGACCTTGCATGAGTCTCATTGAATGATTAACATTTTGGAGTTTATTGCTATGACCTCTTACCGCGTGGAGACCTTTGGCTAACAGGCCATTCAATCAGGTGTCAGGGAGACTCTTGGTGACCACAGGCTTTGGGATAACCTATGACGGCTCAGTGAGAAGTCTCAGCAAAATCTAATGTCTCACCGATAGGATGTTTCACTTTATAGTCTTCGGCGTATCCTATAGTCTATCGGTAAGAGGTCTTACCGATGTGCAAATGTCTCGCCGATGGAGGCTCTAGTGTTGGTCATCGGAGTAACACAAAGGATCTTAGAGAGAGTTCTTAGCGACTAGAGGATGTCTTGTCGATAGCCTATGGCTATCAAGGTAACCCAAATGGTCTCGAGGAGAAGTCCCAGAGTCTCACCGATGATAAGGGATCTTTGGTATAACTCTTGGAAAATGGTGGTCTCGGGGTAGCTTGGAGAACTTCAATAAGACCTCTCGGCGAAAGACATAGGTCTTTCCGACTACTCTTTGGTGCCCAGTATGACTAGAGGTTTCAAAGTAATGTCCCAGCGAAAGCGATGTGTCTTGGCAAAATGGCGAAATCTAAGCAATAGTCTTTAGAACTCAATGGAACATCTTGGAAATAGGATGGAGTCTTGGCGATATTGAGTGTTTTATGTGTTGGCATCAGGGAGACACGTTCAGTGTCTCACCAATATGACAACACAACTTGAAGCCATTTGACTGAGTGAGACTTTCTAATGTGGCACCTCGTGGATGAATAGGAGGAGCCGAATGTGAACCACTAGCAGTTGGTTCATTGTGACAATTTTGTGAGGAAGCTCAACAGCGAGGAACAACATGAAGATAGTTCATAATCTCTGCAACGATCGATTGGTTCGATTAACAGTTGTTGTATCAGTTTGAATTGTATCAGTGGATGAATTCTATTCTCTAAAGACTATAACCAGAAGTTCCTTTACAAGTTTGTTCATGGTGAATGCTACTGTAAACAGACACCAGAAAGATAAGTTTGTCATTTGTATGTAATCTCCATTAGTGTAATACAAAGTGATTTCTCTTGGTGTAGTGGGTTTTTCTCTCGTAAGGGTTTTCCCACGTATATCTAGTGTTCATGTGTGATTGTCAAATACTCTGTTTCTGTTATCTGCTTCATAGTGCATCTTAATTGGACTGTAAGTGTAAAATTTTAAAGTGTATCAGCATTCTTCCTTGAGGTATTAACGTTAGGAGAATTTTTTCCGCATCTAATTTTCCTTACAAGTGGTATCAGAGCCTGGCCAGTTGTGTTATCCTTGTGGGTACGTTGGGTTTTTGAGTCAATTATGTTTAGTGGGAGGCTTGTAGAGTTTGTTATTTTTGATTAAAGGTCGAGATGGCTAGCACATCTGGAAAGATTGAAATAGAGAAATTCAATGGTAGTAACTTTGAGTTGTGGAAACTTAAGATGGAGGATCTCTTGGTGGATCGTGATCTTTGGGTTGTTGTGTCCAGAGCGAAACCTACAGGCATGAAACAAGGAGATTGGGACCTTGCAAATAGGAAGTCTAAGGGGATGATAAGGCTCTATTTAGCAGACTCAATTATTCTGAATGTGCATGAGGAGAAGATTGCCTCTTCTTTGTGGAAGAGACTGGTGTCTATTTATCAGGGGAAATCTTTGGTGAATAAACTGTTCCTGAGGAAGAAGCTGTATTCTTTGAGAATGCAGGAAGGAGGGTCTGTGGCTGATCATTTGAACACATTCAATATGTTGATTGCTCAATTGACATCTGTTGGTGTGAAGACTAAAGAAGAGGATCATTGTATGCTTCTATTGTGTTTTTTGCTAGACTCATGGGATCATTTAGTGATGGCTATTGGGAGTACAACATCCAGTTTCAAGATGGAAGATGTTGTTGGTTCTTTGCTGTCAGAAGAGATGAGAAGGAAATCTTCTGAGATGGCAAAGGAAGCTCTTGCTATCAAAGGAAGACTGAAAGAGAAAGGAAAGAAGAAGGACAAGAAATCAAAATCAAAATCAGAGGGGAGATCAAAGTATCCTGGCAAGAAGTCCAAGGTGAAGTGTTGGAACTATGGGCAACCTAGTCATGTTTGAAAGGATTGCAAAGAGGAGAAAGAGAAAAAGAAGAAGTACTCTTCTGACAATGATTCTTCTCAGGCTAATTCAGACGCCTTCACTGCTGCCTTAGCTACACAGGCATCAGATGATGTCTAGCTAATTGATTATGGTGCATCTTTTCACATGACAAGTCATAGAGAATGGTTCACAAAGTATGAAGAATATGATGGTGGAAAGGTGTACTTGGAAATTGATTCAACTTTTGAAATTGTTTGTTGTGGAAGAGTCAGAATCCAATTCCCTAATGGCAGAGTAAAGGGGATAAAGGATGTTATGCACATACTAGGTCTAGCTCAAAATCTACTCTTTATCAATAATCTTAATGATATTGGAGTACAAGTCATGTTTTTTGGGAATGGTTGCAAGATGACTAGAGGTTCAATGGTGCTAGCTAGAGGTGCTCAAATTGGTACCCTGTACAAGCTGGATGCACATGCTGTTCAATGTAACAGTGTCTCTGGAAAGTCACTGAAAGCTGCTCATGAAGGTAAAGAGGGAACTATCCCTAATTATGTAAAATGTATGGAAGTAAAACTTCCAACAGAAAAGACTATGCTCTGGCATCATAGGCTAGGCCACATAGGAGAGAAAGGTTTAAAAACCTTGAAAAACAAAAACTTGGTTGAGGGGCTAGAAGATTGTAATCTTGAATTTGAATTTTGTAAGCATTATATATATGGAAAGCAACACCATGTTTCATTTTATTCTAGTCCTCATAAATCTTCTGGTTTGCTAGATTATATTCATTTGGATGTATTTGGTCCAGTGGATGTTCCTTCTTTGTCTAAGTCAAGATACTATGTGTCATTCATTGATGATTATTCAAGAAGAGCACTTGTTTATTTTCTGAAAAGTAAATCAGAAGTATTCAGTTGGTTTAAAGAATTTTAAAATCTTGTTGAAAATCAAACTAGTAGAAAAATAAAATTCTTAAGGACTGATAACAGCGGTGAATTATGTTATGATGAATTTGAAAGATACTGTCAAGACCATGGGATTAAAAGAAACAAGACTACACCTTATACTCCACAATAGAATGGAGTTGCAGAAAGGTTCAGTAGGAAAGTGATGGAGAGAGCACGAAGTATGCTGAGTAGTGCTGGCTTGGAGGAGATGTTCTGGGCTGAGGTTGTATCTACTGCATGTTATTTAATTAATCATTCTCCAAATTCTGCTCTTGTTGAGAAAACACCTTTGGAAGCGTGTTATGGTAAGAAGCCCTCTCTTAAACATATTCGAGTCTTTGGTTGTGAGGCATATGTATATGTGCCAGATGTAAAAAGATCTAAATTGGAGAACAAGGTTGTCAGGTGTATTTTTATTGGCTATAGTGTTGTCAGAAAAGGATACAAGCTTTGGAATCCTAAAACAGAAAAGGTTGCATATAGCAGAAGTGTAATCTTTCGTGAGCTAAAACCTTCCACCTTGGATCTGCAGTCAGAGACAAAGTTAGAAAATGATAAGGATGTAACAATAATTCCTCCTACACTAGAGAAAGAGGAATTGAAAATTCAAAATATACTTGAAACTAAGGAGAGCTCAAGCAGTTCTGAAAGTTCTAAAGAAGAAGAACCTCAGCCTCAGCCAGTGAGGAGGTCAACCCGAGAAAGGAAACAACTAGATAGGTATGGGTTCTCATTGATTGATTCTACTTGTGTCTATGCTTTGATTTCTAGCACTTATGAGCCTAGGACTGTAAAAGAGGCATTTAAAATGTTTGATTCAAATTCTTGGTTGGAAGCCATGGAAGAAGAGATTGCATCTTTAGAAAAGAATGATACCTAGATTCTAGTGCCCTTACCTGAAGGCATAAAACTTGTGGGCTACAAGTTGGTATTTAAGAAAAATATTGGTCTGGATGGTAGTGTAGAAAAGTACAAGGCAAGACTGGTTGCAAAGGGTTATTCCCAGGTGGAGGGAATTGATTATGGGGAAATATTTTCTCCTGTAGCTAAGCTGACGTCCATTAGATTTCTTTTGTCACTTGTAGCAGCATATGATTTAGAGGTCGAACAGATCCAGATGTGAAGACAACATTTCTTCATGGTGATCTTGAAGAAGAAATCTATATGTCCCAGCTAAGCACTTTGTTGAAAAAGGTAAAGAAAAACTGGTATGCAAATTAAAGAAGTCTCTGTATGGGTTAAGGTAGTCACCTAGAATGTGGTACCAAAAATTTGATACTTTTGTATTGTCTTTTTGATTTGTGAGATCAAAATCTAGTCACTATGTATATTATAAAGTTGAAACTGATTGAGTGCTTATTATTGCTCTTTATGTTGATGATATTTTGTTCATAGGCAATAGTAAGGTAATGATTTATGATCTTAAGTCTTAGTTGTCTTCTAAGTTTGAAATGAAAGATCTTGGTGTAGCAAGGTATATTCTGGGGATGGAGAGAACCAGGGACAGAAAAAATAGAAAGCTTTGGCTTACTCAGAGTAAATATATCAGGACTGTTCTTGAGAGATTTTGTATGAATAATTACAAACAACTAGTGGTTCCAGTCTTGTAGGGAATGAAGTTATCTATTGAGGACTATCCAAAATCTCCAACTGAGATGGAGGACATGACCAGTGTACCCTATGCTAGTGCAGTTGGCAGTCTCATGTATGCAATGGTCTATACAAGGCCTGGCAATGCCCAAGCAGTGGGAGTTCTTAGTCGGTTTATGGCTAATCCAGGAAGAACACATTGGGATGTTGTAAAGATATTTTTCAAATATTTGAAGGGGACTTCAGATTTTTCTTTGTGTTACCATGGGAACTTGGCTAAATCACAGAGGACTCTCAGTATTTGAGGCTATGTGGATTTTCATTGGGTAGTAGACATTGACAGCAGGAGGTCCACTAGTGGATACATTTTCATGACATGAATGGTGGTGCAGTGAGTTGGATGAGCAAGCGGCAGGCTGTAGTTGCTTTGTCCAATACAGAGGCTGAATACATGGCAACTACTCATGCTTGTAAAGAAGTAGTTTGGTTGAAACATTTGTGTTCTAACATTGGTTTTGATGCAGGGGAAATAACTATTTTCTATGACAGTTAGAGTCCAATTTGTCTGGCAAAGAATCCAACTTTCCATGCTAGGATGAAACATATAGATGTACAGTACCAATTTGTACGAGATATGGTGGAGGATGGAAAGGTTAGTTTGGAAAAGTTTGATACTCTAGAGAATGTTGTAGATGCATTGACGAGGCCAGTGAGCATAGACAAGTTCAGGTGGTCTACCAGTTCAATGGGCCTTAGTGTGAATGATTTTTAGTAAGTTTATCATTTGTATGTAATCTCCATTACTGTAATACAAAGTGATTTCTCTTGGTGTGGTGGGATTTTCTCCCGTAAGGGTTTTCCCACGTATATCTGGTGTTCATGTGTGATTGTCAAATACTTTGTTTCTATTATCTGCTTCATAGTGCATCTTAATTGGACTGTAAGTGTAAAATTTTAAAGTGTATCTGCATTCTTCCCTGAGGTATTGACGATAGGAGAATTGTTTTTGCATCTAATTTTCCTTACATATATGCTTATGTGATGGATACCTCTGATGGATGCATTTAATTTCTATGTTATATATGCTATGTGATGTTTATATGATGCTTACATGATTATGACGTGATTATGTATGCATGCAATGATAATATGATTAAATGATGATGCATGATTTATGTTTCTATATGTTTTATGGATGATTTTTTATGCTATGAGATGGATACAAATGAAATGAGATACCCCTTATGTTTTTGTATTTTCTTAGTACAAATATATGATACTACTATATCATATGGAATGAATTTGATTATACAAGTGAGATGCATTGCACTTCTTTTTCTGTTTTCTAATGCAAATATTATGATGTAATGCATGCGTGGATGAATGATATAATAATTCTCTCTAATGTATGTATGATATGCAAATGATTATGCAACTACATGAGAATGGTATGTTTTTGTTAATGTAAAATTTACTCAATCCATTAATGATAGAGATAACATCATTTTGAAAACTGTGCCAGCCCTAGAAAATCTATACTACAGATGCAAAACTAATATGGATGCAATCTAGCTTAACCATGCAGATCTAATATGGAAATGTTGTCATTGTAGTAGTTGATTGGTCATGCTTTTATCATCATTGAGCCTTTAAATTGTTGAAAGTGAGTACAAACATTAATGGTATAATTAGACCATGATGACCTGAGTACTACTTTCATGATTTTTGATATTGCAAGTTAACACAAGCATCTATGTATAATTAAACCAAGATGACTTGAGAATTGCTTGCATAAATAGACAAGAGTTAATCATTTTCCTATTCAAATTCATAATGTCATTAGTGATACTTTGTAGAGCATGTCTCGCAACAATTTGCATAGTAGTAATGATTAACTCACAAACAATAGACAAAGAAAATATCATTCTCCTTCCTAGCTTCTCTATTTCTTGACATCATTGAGTTGCTCCAAAGAAATGATAACAAAAATAAAAGTACAATAGTTGAACATTCATGCCAAAGTGATAAAATCGTGATTCAGAAGGAACATCAACCATTTAAATTCATTTTGATTTGATTGATTTATCTATTTGATATGGATGGTTGATGTGTAAAGTTTTATGATCGATGTCCAATGTTCAGTTGCACTATGATCATTGTGTTTTTGGTGTTGTGTTACTATTGTTTTCTTGTCTGTTTTTGGTGTTGTGTTACTAGTTGTTTTCTGGTTGGGAGACTAGAACTCGTGACTTTACTTAGCCAACCAAGCTTAAGCACAAAGTTTATTACCCCTAGTGAGTTCAGGATTTTTCCCCAATCCAGGGTGAGACACGACCTCAATGCCAATATATGTACATGAGGTTTTCTGATGACAGGCAGAAAGATGGTGAAAGTGAAAGGTTGACAAATGTTCAAATAGATGGAAAATATAATCTATAACAAATAGCACCTATTGATAGGTTTTCACTACATGGTTTTATTGTACTTTTACAGATTTGATGATTTTTTTATTTTTTTTATTTTTCACTTTTTTTTGTATTTTTTCAATTTTTGATTTGTTTGTATTTTTCTCTTTTCTTGACTTTTTTCGTTGTCACCAAGACGCCTGTTTGTTAGGTTTTCATCAGGGTGATCATTTTTTCAGGACATTTTCTAATTTTTTGTATTTTTCCAAGACTTTTTCCACGCACTATATGAATTATGTGTAGAACTTCTTGAGATGCAGGCTATTAATGGGTTCTTTGAATAGGTCTCCTTCATGTGTAGACAACTGATATGCTCTAGATTCAAAGAATGATACAATGACAAAAGGACGTAGCCAATTTCGTTCAAACTTCCCCTTATTTTCTTGATCTTGTTGATTTTGGGGATTTTCTGTCAAGACCAAGTCACCAACCTAAAATTTTCTTGGTTTCACATTGTGACTATAACTTCATGACATCCTCTACTAATAGGCTTTCAAGTGATCAACTGCATGCTAATGACACTCATCCAACAATTCCAACTCTTGTAGCCTAGATACTCTATAATCTTCATCTGAGATAATTCCCCTCAAAGAAGCTGAGAGTGATGGTAGCTCAACCTCAATAGGTAAAATGGTCTCTAATTTGTAGACTAAATCATAGGGTGTAGCTCCTATCAGGGTACAGATACTGGAACGATAAGCCCACAAAGCAAGATTTAGTTGAACATGCCAATCACGTCCAACATCATTGACGATTTTCTTCAAGATTTTTAGAATGGTTTTATTTGAGGCCTCTACTTGGCAGTTTCCCTAAGGTTAGTATGGTGTGGAAAAAAGATGTTGGATATGAAACCTTTCAAAAATTTCTTGGACATCCTGATTCTTGAAAGGTCTACCATTGTCCATGACAATGGACTGAGGAATTCCATACTGTACCATCAAAAAATGGACCTTTCCCATTTTCATAGTCTTTTAGGCCTTGTTTCATAGTGTTGGAGCTATTTTTATTTAATTTTATGATGTATCTTGTCTTGAACATGCTTATTTTTGTGCTAAAACTCAAAGAATGATGTCTTTTGAAAGTGTTGTGAAGTGTTGTAAGACATTTCTATATTCTTCTAGACTCTATTTAATGCAATTCACCTAAAATTGACCTTTTCACTCATCAAAAAGTCCTATTTTGAAGTGGTGTAAAGTATTGTAATAGGGTTTCACACTTTTCTAGGAATATTTTCCCTATTTACACCTTTCTCATGCTTTACTTCATCTCTTTATGCCCTCATATTCTTATATTAAGTGTATTTTTGGGTCCTATCCTAAAAACAACATCAAACACAACTCTATTTCCAGCACTTCGATGTGGGTCCCAGGTGGGACTCATTAACCAAGGGAGGCGAATGAGTCCTCCTTGGCCCCAAATTCAAAATATTTCAAAATTCTTTTGGGATTTTACTAAAAAAAACTTCATGTTGCACTATGATGAGGTATGAATGGATACTAAGGCACAAGATTTGTATAAATAGGCATTTTTAACCTCATTTGACATCTCCTACAATCACTTATTCTTTCAATCATGTGATCCCACATTCACTCAAGCAATCAAACATTTTGCATCTTCAATTCAAGCCCTTTCAAGCACTTTCAAGCAGCCATTGACATCACTGCAGATTTGCATATTGAAGGATATGGTAAGTTTCTAATACTTTCATGTTATAAATTTATCATCTCCCTTGCATGTCATTCATTTCAATTGGGTTTAATTACTAAAGTGGGGTTTGACCAAGGAAAACCCCTATTCACTAACCCCCCAACATTTTTCCCCTTTGCATGTGTCTTTGCAGCCTTTGTTTTGCAGATTTGATAGGTTTAAAGGTGTTGAAAAGTGGAATCCAAGTCAATTAGGCTCTTTAAATTAATTCATCATCTATTCAAGCAATTTAAGTAACTCTCAGCCCATTTTCTATAGAGTTGACTCTAGCAACCTGATATTCAGTCATTTCTAGATTTGGAGTAGTGTTGACCTTTGTATTTTCAGAGATCTTGGGGAGGACTGATTTGCCACACCTAAAACCTGAAAGTCTGCATTTTGTCATAAATCACTTCCCGACTATCAAAAATTAGTTCCCGACACTTTTTCACCAGTCAGAGGATTGATTCGCCACCCTCGGCAAATGAGTCTCGCTATGAAAAATTAGAAATTTTCATTAGCATTCCAAAAATTCTAAAAGTCTCACACAACTTCCAGGTGCACTCAAATTTAACCTTGTACTTTTTTTCTTCATATTTCTTTCAATTTCTTCATATTTTATAGTTATTTGCATATCACAGTGTGTTTTCAAACATGGCTTAAATTACACTTTTCCATCCATTTCAGATCATTTTAATCATTCATTTTCATTTAGTTTAGTTCATTTACATCATATCACATCACATATGTCCTAATTTGAATGAACACCCTAACATTTTATGATCTAATCTCTCTCCTTTTTTGTGAAAAACCTTATAAGAGTTAGAGAGTCCATTGGGTCCTAAAATCCACATTTCATTTTGGTGAACTTGACTTTTGAACATTTTAAAACTTTTGATTGCATCCATATATTGCATCCTAGTCTTCATTTTCATTGCAATTAGGAGATTGATTTGCTATTGCATTCTAGGATCTTTCATTTTGCATTAGTGAAAAACTCATTTCGTTTTCATTATTGCATTCAATTTCATTGGAAAAAATGAAACTTTGGATTATTTACCTATTTTTTGTCCTCTAAAAATAATTTACATCATCCTTAAAGTTATGAAAAATACAAAAAAAATACATCCTAGGACTCATTTGCCACCTAGGGTGAATCAGTCCCTCTACATATTTTAGACATTAACTTTGCACTATTTTTAGCATTTTTTTTTTTTGCATTTTTGTTTCCCCATTCTAAATTTTTCTTCTATTCATATATTCTTTTTTTTTCTTCATTTATTGTCTCTTTATTTATTTGCATCATGGCCTTTTCTTTCAATAAGTTTTGGAATTCCCTAAAATCATTGGTAGACATGTCCAATTGTACCTGTTGTTGTGACCTTAATTACATTGTACAATCTCATGCTCCTTTAACTCCTCATGGTTGTCCTCCTCATGAAGTAGACATCATTGGAGAAGATGATGTTATCATGAACAAGTTCTACAATGATTTCCTTAACAACCTCAAAGCCAATACAACCTTTTATCCCTCTATAAGATCACAAGGCCTTCCTCTTGTTGCACCTCATGATCACTTTGTGTATTTACTTCCTAAAGTCAACAAAGGACCTATGGTTCCCCCTACAAATGAACCTAGTTCCTCTCTATCACCACAATCCCAACCATTCTATGAGCACAAAGTCATGAAAAATCCTATCAACCTTGAATAAACATATGGTAGGGGATTCACTCTATTAAGTAAACAAGGTTGTGACACAAAACATGAACATGACATCCATCAACTTTTTGAACAACAACCAACTAAGCACTTACAACCAAACTACAATATCAATATCCTTACCATCCCAATAGATATCCTCTTCAACCTAGGAGACTTTGTGATGCTAGTACAGTGATATTGAATTCCCCTCCTAACTTAAAAATTCTCCTTCCTCATGAACAACCATTCTCTCCTGACAACAAGGATGTTAGGATCCCTATAGGTCCCCTTCCTTCTTCTATTCATGAGAAAGGAGAACCTAGTCAACGCAATTGATCGTACAAAATGAAGATAAAGTTTCCTACACATCTTCCACCTAAATGTGAATGAAGACTTCAATTTCTTTTAAACAAAGATCTTATACTTTTACCATCTTCAAATAGGTTGGCCATTAATCCTCACACTTCCAACATACCATATTGCAAATACCATCATGTTCTTGGACATCAAACTGAATACTGTCAAAATTTAAATGAAATAATGCAAAAGTATCCCTTCGTGGACATTGACTATTTTCCCCTCATCCCTTAAAACACCCTTATCCTTTCATGCTTTAGCTATAAAATTTTCCATTCTCACTATTTCATGGTACTTTCCCCTCACTCATCTTGGCTCATTCTTTCTTTTACATTTATGGAGGAAAGACATTGCTAGCCTTATCCTTATAATGCATTTGTTTGTCTCTTCACCTTGTTATTCCTTTTCTCTGATTGTTCATCCAAGACTGACAAAACAATACCTTAGTTAATGGTTGACTTACATTTGCATTGCTTGTCACATTCATTTTCCTTTTTTTTTCATATGTGTATCTTCTTCCCATGTATCATGCATTTGATGTCTCCTTCTCTTTGTACACTTCTTCTATGTGTATCTCTATTCTTCTTTTTCATTTTTATTTTGTTTTTTCCATTGGGGATCATGACACAAAGCGTAAAGACACCCTATGTCTCTTCCATGTTGACCCAAATGGTCCTTGTCTTTTTCATTTTTCTTTTCTTTTTTCCTTTGGAGATGACGCAAAGCATAGAGATGCCCTATATCTCTTCCATGTTGACCCAAATGGTTCTTGTATTTTTCAATATTTTTTTTTTTTTCCTTTGTGGATGATGCAAAGCATAGAGACGCCCTATGTCTCTTCCATGTTGACTCAAAAACCCTCTTTTTCTTTTTCTTTTTCCTTTGTCTTTTCTTGTGTTTTTCCTTTTTGGGGTGATGCAAGCCATTGAGACCAAAATGTCTCCTTCATGTTGACCCAAAATCCTTTTAATTTTTCTTCTTCTCACTTGTGTTTTCCTTTTTGGGGATGATGCAAAGCGTTGATACCACAATGTCTCTTCCATTTTGACTCAAAACAGACTTTCTTTTTCCTTTGTTTTCGCTCTCTTGGTGTCATTCTTCTAGTTCTATGTGTATTTGTGGAATGATGACAGTTCTTAGCTCTTTAAATCAAACACTACAACAATGAACATACTGACCCAAAATCCATAGATCTCTTATGCATTTGGTGTGCTTTATTTTTGGGGGGGAAACTCCCTTCTTTCCTTGCTTTTCTCCTTCATCTTGACATGATGCAACTTAACTTTGAAACATATCAATTTGCAGAGAGCTTTCCAATTTGTCTCTTGTGTCTAGTTTTCTTTTTGCATTTCCTTTTCTTCTCTACTTTCAAGTAATTGCTCATAGAATGATGTGTAGCAATTCCTTTAAAGTGGGGGCATACATTACCATTATTTCATTTGCACTCTTAGCGAAGCCTTGTTTTTTACATGATTTTTTTGTCACTTTGTGGATGACATTGGGTGTAATTTCCTTCATAAGTGTGATCTATGTCAACATATTGCATTCCTCTTTATGGTTTGATGTGACACACTACATCCCCTAAGTTGCAAATATACTATTCTTTGATTGGTCCTCTTTTGGACACATTAGACACAATGTTCCCTAAGTGATTGACCTTCCATAAACTGAACAAGAATCCTTTGAACATAACATTTTTACACATAACATTCTCATTCAGCCACCTTGCATAACATAACTTGCATTCCTGTGGAGTTGTCTTATTTGCTTGGTCGTCTTGCATAATACAACTTGCATGCATGTGGTGCCATCCTATTTTATAAAATTTAAACCAACCTTTTCATTTTCTTTGGCTTTGTGGCATTGTGATAAAGTTATCAAATAGGTATAGCTTTAGCATGGTTCAGCAGGAAGCCCAACTAGCAGCATGACTTTTCCCCATAGCCACTTTTATGTTTGTTCGCGAGTGCATACCAACTAGCATATGTATCTTACTTTTCTTTTTAGGACTTCTCACCCTGCGGACAACTAGTTATGTGGCCCCAGAGTGAGTACACATTCTCTTTTTCAAACAATCAACCTAGATCTCTTTTCACAACTAGTTGGATAGATGATCAAACCTTCACTCAATTCCTCTCAACACTTGTGTGTTCCTTTGTCCTTGTGTTCAGTTTGACATGGGATCTTCATCCTGAGGGCTTGAACATCCTCCTTGTTTGTTGTATTCCATCTTGCTAACGTAAGTGCATTATAACCCTCTTCTCAATGTTCATGGCTACTTTAGCATGAGAAAGAAAATTTCTCTCACTAAAGTGGGGGCTAAATGTACCATCAAAAAATGGACATTACCCATTTTCATAGTGTTGGAGCTATGTTTATTTAATTTTATGATGTATCTTTTCTTGAACATGCTTATGTTTGTGCTAAAAGTCAAAGAATGATGTCTTTTGAAAGTGTCGTGAAGTGTTGTAAGACATTTCTACATTCTTCTAGACTCTATTTAATGCAATTCACCTAATAATCACCTTTTCACTAATCAACAAGTCCTATTTTGAAGTGTTGTAAGGTCTTGTAACATGTTTTAAACTTTTATAGGCATATTTTCCATATTTACACCTTTCTCATGCTTTATTTTATCTCTTTATGCCCTCATATGCTTATATTAAGTGTATTTTTGGGTCCTATCCTGACAAAAAACATTAAACACAACTTTATTTCTGACACTTGGCTATGTGTCCCAAGTGGGACTCATTCGCCAAGCATGGAAAATGAGTCCCCCTTGGCCCCAAATTCAAAATATTTCAAAATTCTTTTAGGATTTTACAAAAAATTCACTTCATGTCGGCCTGTGATGACATATGAATGGATATTAAGGCACAATATTTGTATAAATATGTATTTTTAACTTCATTTTATATCTCCTACAATCACTTATTCATTCAAGCATACAATCACATATTCACGCAAGAAATCAAGCATTTTGTATCTTCAATTTAAGCACTTTCAAGCACTTTGGAGCAGCCATTGACATCACTTCAGATTTCCATATTCAAGGATATGGTAAATTTTTAATACTTTAATGGTATTCATTTATCATCTCCCTTGCATGTCTTTCATTTGAATTGGGTTTAATTACTAAAGTGAGGTTTGACCAAGGAAAACCCCTATTCACTAACCCCCCAACATTTTTCCCCTTTGCATGCATCTTTGCAGCCTTTGTTTGCATATTTGATAGGTTTAAAGGTGTTGAAAAGTGGAATTCAATTCAATTAGGCTCTTCAAATCAATTCATCATCTATTCAAGCAATTTGAGTGACTTTCAACCCATTTTCTACAAAGTTGACTCAGAGAACTTAATATTCAGTCATTTCCAGATCTAGAGAAGCAATGTTGACCTTTGACATTTCAAAGATCTTGGGGAGGACTTATTAACCACACTTGGTGAATGAGTCCCACCTAAAACTTGAAAGTCTACATTTTGATAGAAATCACTTCCCGACTGTCATAAATTAGTGCCCGACACTTTTTCACCATTTGGAGGACTGATTCACCACCCTTGGCGAATGAGTCCCACTGTGAAAAATTAGAAATTTGCATCAGGATTCTAGACATTCCAAAAATCTCACACAAATTTTAGGTGCACTCAAATTTAACCCTCTACTTTCTATTCTGCATATTTCTTTCAATTTCTTCATATTTCATAGTTATTTGCATATCACACCCTATTTTCAAAAATAGCTTAAATTACTCTTTTGCATCCATTTTAGATCATTTTAATTAGTCATTTTCATTTATCTTAGTTCACTTACATCATATGACATCACATATTTCCTAATTTGAATGAATGTCCTAGCATTTTAGGATCTAATCTCTCTCCTTTTGGGTGAAAAACCCTATAAGAGTTAGATAGTCCATTGTGTCCTAAAATCCATGTTTCACATACCAATAGATAATGTAATTTAGGATGAAGATGTAAATTTTTTCTGGTGATGGTGGTTAAAGGAACAACTTCAATCAACTTTGTAAAGTACTTTGTGGCTGTGAACATGAACTTGTGTGCATTGGAGGATGACAGATAAATCTTACCTACAAGTTCAAGTCCCCATTGACAAAAAGGCCATGTTGATGCAGATGGTTGAAATTCCTATGCTAGTGCATGTATTAGGTTTCCATGGACTTGAAATTTTTGGCACTTCTTGACAAATTGAAAAGACTCCTTTTCCATATTCAGCTAATAATACCCCAAGTATAGGAGTTTTTTAACTATTAAAGTTAGTCCACTTGAATGTGTTCCACAAATACATTCATGAACCTCACATAAAATAGTTTCATCTTTGTTATGCTCAACACATCAACGGAGAGTACCATCAAGACCTCGTTAATAAAGTACATCAACTATCAAGGTATGTTGAGTTGCTTGTCGAATGAAGTTACATTTATGGTTCCACAATAGATCTAGTGGTAGGGTATTATCTCTTAGATAGGTGTAGATATTCCCATAGATAGAAGCTTCAACCTTGAATAGATGGTATATGACTTGGGATTCGATCTTATCATAGGCAGGGTTAAATAGTTGTTCCACCATGAATTCATAACGAGCTCGTTTCTCTAGTATCTATAGAAGAGAGGAAATGGTCACCATAGCATCATAAACTTTGTTGTCCCCTCTTGGAATTCGCTCAAATTTTATCTCCAAAAATTACTTCTTGAAATCATTCACCATTCTTTTATACAGCATCAACTTTTCATCTTTTTTTCTGGTAATCACTAACCACTTGATTGATGACTAGTTGGGAATCACCATAGACTTGCAACTCTGTGATCTTCTATTCGACTGTCACTTTGATTCCAATGATCAATGATTCATACTTGGTTATGTTGTTAGTGTAGGGAAACATTAATTTGTAGGACTTTGGAATGGTGTGCCTTTGAGGCATGACAAAAAATATTCCTACACCTAATCCATGTTGCATGTAAGATCCATCAAAATACACAACCATTTTTGTGTTGACATTGTAAGGACATCTGCATCTAGAAACTCAATGTTCATGGGATGATCATCTTGTAATAGTGCTTCAGCTAGTTGATCCGTTATGGCTTGACTATTGATTTCTTATTTGTCCACATACTAAATGTCAAACTTGCTTAATAT
Source organism: Sequoia sempervirens (assembly GCA_007258455.2). Lineage (NCBI taxonomy): Eukaryota > Viridiplantae > Streptophyta > Pinopsida > Cupressales > Cupressaceae > Sequoia > Sequoia sempervirens. Next base: position 228,160,194 of record VDFB02000015.1, read on the forward strand.
CATTACCCACTTGGCTAGTCTTCCTATCAAGGCAACTTTGATGTGTAGATACTTCAATGGATCAGTTTTTGCTATGATTTTGATGGTGTGGGTTAACATCCAGTGTCTTATTTGTTGAGTAATGAATACTACCGCTAGACAAGATTTTTCAATGAATGTGTAGTTGATTTCATAGCCATTCAAGGTTCTCCTGATGTGAAAAATAGCCCTTTCTTTTCTCGTACAATCTTCATGTGCTAGTATAGCACCCAAAGATACCTTTGTTATTTCTATGTAGAGTAATAATGGTTTTCCTTCAATTGGTAGTACCATTATAGGTGGTGACATTAAATACTGCATCAGTTGATTAAAATTTGCTTCACATTTTTCATCCCATTTGTAAGAAACATTCTTGTGTAGCAAGTGATTAAAAGGATGAGTTTTATCTGCCAGTTGTGCAATGAACCTTCTAATAGATTGGAATCATCCCTATAAGGATCTGAGTTGGCTAATATTCTTAGGAGGAGGCATAAGTAGAAGTATGTGTTTGTTTGAACACCCTAACCACAATAAAATGATAATATTTTTTTATAATATTTTAGATATAAGTAGAGGACTCATGTCATAATGTGATGCGTATTTTTTTGTAATATTTTTCTAAGTAAATAATTAATTATGAATTTCTTATTACAAATTTTATAAAATATAAAACTCATATGTCTAACCACCTTAACTTAGTAAAAACTTCATGATTTTTTTTTCTTTAATCCTATAGTATGTGAAGCATAGAATGTGATGTGTATTTTGGATTCAAAAAATGTGATACTGTTTGAAAGCTATAAATGTTTTTCAATCAGCCTATCAATCATGAGTTTAGTCATAATTCAAATAGAAAATGAATAATAATTATTTATTAAATTCAAAGTAAAGAATAATTTATATTGGTGGAAAGCTAAGAATCTCCTTTAAAAACCCTTTTTTTATCAATTTTGGGTATAAAATAGGTCGTCAGCCAGATACCCTACAAATACCCATCATATTGCCACTTTTTGGCCCATCATGATCCTACAAATACCCTCCAGCATTTTTCAATCCAAATGGCAATACGTTCCAACAGAAAGTACCCCATGGACATGTGAAGGTTGTCTTATCTTGGTCTTCTAGTGCAATTTTTATCCAGTTATACCCTAAAAATCCATCCATGAGTAAGAGCATTTCATGTCCAATTGTCAAATCTACAATTATGTCAATGTTAGGAAAAGGAAAATCATCTTTTGGACAATCCCTATTAAGATCTCTAAAAAAATTTCATATCCTGATGCTATGGTCAGGTTTAGAAACTAGTACAATTTTTTATATCCATTCAGCATAATCAATAGGTCGGATAAATCCTGCATCCAATAGTTTCTTCAATTTAGCTTTCACCAAAAGGGCGATATGGGGATGCATTTTTCTCAACTTTTGCTTTGTTGGTTTTACTCTAGGTGGTAGGGATAAATGATGCATGATAAGCTTTGGAACCATGCCTGGCATGTTAGCATAGGACCAAGAAAAGTTGATTTGTCTCTCTTCAAAGAACTTGGGGAAGCTTGGTTTTTCTTCCTCTGTCATGGATGTTGCTAGATATAGATTCTTTGTTGTTTTAGTTGTACCAATGTTGATGGACTATGTGGGTTCAATCAACATTTGAGATCTCTCGTGATAGTTCTTGGGAAGAGTGTCAAATATCTCATATTTTAGTACCTTAGAGAGGTTTTCACTATTAGATGTGCTCTTTTTTTGTACTTTTTCTTGATCTAATACTACGGGTATGTGCAAGATCATGATGGGCAAAAAAGTGGGAATATGATGGGTATGTGGCTGACGACAATCTTTTTACCCAAAATTGATGAAATGAAAAGGGTTTTTAAAAGAGAGTCTAAGCTTTCCACTGATATAAATTATGCTTTACTTTGAATTTAATAAGTAATTATTATTCATTTTCTATTCAAATTATGACTAAAGTCTTCATTGATAGGCTGATTGAAAAACATCTATAGCTTTCAAACGGTATCACATATTTTGAGTCCAAAACATGCGTCACATTCTATGCTTCTCATATTATAGGATTAAAAACATAAAAATTTGAATTTCATGAAGTTTTGACCAAGTTAAGATGGTCAAACATATGAGTTTTTATATTTTTTAAAAAATTGTAATTAAAAATTCATAAATAATTATTTACTTGGAAAAAAATTACAAAAAAAAATGCATCACATCAAAGCATGAGTCCTCTACTTATATCTAAAATCTTATAATTTTTTTTTATCATTTTATTATGGTTAGGGTGGTCAGACAAACACCTACTTATTTTTTCCCTGAAATTTAAGTACCATTGCATTGAAATTTCAAATTTTCACCAAATAGATTTTTAAAAAAGAAGAAGTAAGCCTAGTAGTTTAGAAACTACATTCAATTTTCTACAGATTCTATTCTTACATGTTTTTGAAATAATATAGATAAATTATTCAAATTTTTATGTCAAGTTGCCTAACTCTGATTTTTCTGAATTTTTTGCCACTTAAGGCCCTATTTTTTCCATGATGATCTCGCACATACCCCTACCATTAGTTGGTTTTCACCATTAGATAAATTTTTGATATTCATTGTTTTGTAGCTGAGAGATTTGATACTCCCCTTGTCTAAAGCTTCATTATGAGACTCAATGATGGAACATGTTTCAGGATTATAAGAGCAAAGGAAGTTCACAATGGCATTATCATTTGGAAAGATAGGTATATCTAGCAGCTCATTTTGGTCCCATTCAATTAGTTCAAGGTGTACCAATGGAAAGGAATTGATAGACAGGTTTAGGTCAAAAGGGCTAAGTTCCATGATGGCAATCTCATCAAATTGTTTGATAGCAATGTTGAGGTCTATGATGTTACTCTCCTCCAAGTGATCTATCTCACTCAAAGTCTGATCATCTTCACTTGAGTCATCAATATGTTGTGATCCAAATTCAAGAGGTCTAAAGCCTGAGAATTGTCCCTCCATACATGTTGGTGCATACCTTTGTATCACATTAATTTCTTTGTCATGAAAAGATTCTTCAGAGAGTGAGTTTCATTGATACTCATTGGAATCTATTTCAGAACTATCTCGTAATTGAAGGACTCGCTCAACAATATGCTACCTAGTTTCTTCTTTTGACTCTTCTCTATATCCTAGTCCTATTTTTTCCTTTGAATTGATTATGGTAGGTTGTATTGGTTCTATGATACCCTCTTTTCTTTTTCCAATAGGACCTTTTCCAACATATCCCATCTTCTACAGGATTGTAAACCCTTTACCATATGGTTTAGTTAGCATGTTGGAAGTTGATGCTTGTGATGCTTCCTCGTCTTTGTACAACCAGTTTAAAACCTCGTTGTCTTCAAATTCATCCACTAAGGTGCTTGCTTTTACAAATGTGCCATCAAAGAGTGTGGTTGGTTGTGAGGATTGTTGTCTTGAGGTTGATGGCTGCCCATATGACTTGGGAGTTGATAGTAGCTATGAAAAACATAATGACTACTCAATTGAATATTCACCCAAGCCTTTGTCTTTCAACTAGATCTTTTTCTCGTATTGTTTTGATAAGGAATTTAGTTGAATTTCATGATTTGATGGAGTAGAATCACCAAAACCTTTGTGTTTTGACTAAATGTTTTACTTAGACTGATTTGACAAAGAATTTAATTGACTCTCATTGCTTGATGGGGCAGAAACACTGATACTCTTATCTTTTGACTGGTCCTTTTTCTCAACCCACTTTGATAAGGAATTTAGTTGTCTTTCATTGTTTGATGAACTAGTAATGGGAGCTTCCCTGTTATGTGGCACAAAAGTATCTTGGAGTGTTTTGAGCATGTTGCAATATTGAAGATTGTTGGAATCATCTGAAATAGTGATTTTCTGCCCAATATAAGGAAACTTCAAGCACTCGTGATACATTGACAACACTGCTTGCCTCTCATGGAACTAAGGACATCCAAGAGTATGTTATATGTTAACTCCTTGTCCAACACTTGGAAGATTGTATATTTTACAACTGGTCCCACTTGAATAGGTATCACTATCAATCGTTGGGAGGATCTCTCTTCATCATCATAGGCTTTTATAGTGATTTTGTTTTGGCATCAATGGAATTTTCTAAATATACAAGTGCATAGATAAGTTTTAAAGTGTAGATATTTAGGCTAGCTCGACCATCTATTAGAACACATTTGACCTAGTGTTTGTGAATTAAAACCTTAATGTGGAGGGCAACATTGTGTGGATGGGTGAGTGTCACATCATCATTTTTAGAAAATGATAGGAAATGAGGTGCAGTGAAATGTCACACCATAGCTTTAAATTGGAAAATTTCCAGATCATTTGGTACTGTGGTGGCTACTAGAGCTTGTTCCAAAATTTCTTTGCGAGCTGGTTAAATTTTGACGAGTTCCAATACTGATATTTGAGCTAGGATTTTATGAAATCGATCAACTATGTTGTACTAATTTGAAGGGACAACAACTACTTTGGATATAGAAGAGGCAACAAGTGTTTTAGATGCAACTCCTTTCAATACTACTTTAGCCTGTAATCTTGTAGTTGCATTGAATGGTTGATAATCTTTTTTTCTCTAATTTTAATGACATTAATCTAATTATCATTTGCAGCAATGTTTGTCATCAAATTCATTGGCATGATGTCATTAATTTGATGTGCTTCAGTGTTGATTTCTTGAAGATGATTTCTAGTTGTAACAATATTTTGTTCATGCTCAATTGTGATGTCATTGATTTGACTATTGGCTACAATAATGTCTTGTTTTTCATGGGTTTGATCATCAAATACCTCAATATGAAGAATGGTAGAATCATATACATAGTTCACGTTTTTCCCTTTGGTGTTTAATAAAGAGGATTCCCCTTTTTCATAGTTTGGTAAAGATTCTTGAATGCTACATAATCATTGTTCATTTCAGGCCCTTATACAAATATTGTCTTGTTATCAATCAAATCTAGTATCAAATGTTTTAGCTGCATACAATCATTTGTTTGATGGCCCTTGTTTCTATGAAAATCACAATAATGTGCATTATTCCACCATGAAGGCTTAACTCTTGGTTCCCAATCTCATGCCTCTAGTAATGTTATAACCTTGGTTGCAAGAAGTTTTGTTAATTCTGATTCAAGTGACTGTCCCAAAGGTGTAAATCTTTTTTGATTTTATGATTTCAATATGGTGGTGGTTTAGATTTAGCATTGCTTGGATTGCTGTTTTGATTGGTATTTTGATTGGTGTTTTGGTTGATGTTTTGGTTGGTGTTTTGGTTGGTCTTGGTGGTAGTGCAAATGTCACGTTAAATACTAGTTTTGTGTTTTGGTTTTCAGTTGCAACATAATTATTACCATCATTTTTGTTTCTTTTCCAAAAATTTGGTTTATCATTGCTGTTATAATTATTGGAGGAATTTTCTGAGTTGTTTCCCTCATTGTATATTTTTAAGACTCCTCTTTTTACCAAGGCTTCTTCAATTTTGATTTGATTTTCAATCATTTTCTCAAAGGTAGGTGGACATTGCCATTCAAGTCTATAACTCATCTCATTGTTTAGATTGTCAATAAATATTTCCATCTTTTCCTTTTCATGTATTGGACGAGCATATCTTGCAAACAATCTTCTCCATCTTTGTAAAAATATGAGGAATGATTCACTATTTTTCTATTTTTGTTGCAAAGGTATTTCATGGTTACCTCATGGTGGATGTTATAGGAGTATTGGGTGATGAATTTACTAACCATCTTTTCAAAGGTTTTAATAGATGCTGCAAGTTTTGAGAGACATTCCATGCATTTTCCACCTAAGCTTCGTGGAAATAATCTCATCAAATAAGTCTCTTTGCGTGCAAACTCAAGGCTCATGATGCGAAATTCCCTTACACGATCTATAGGATTTATTTTTCCATTGTATTTTTCATACTTTGGGAATTCACAATGTTTGGGAAAAGGAATCATGTTAGCAGTTTGATCAAAAGGGTATGGATAACTATCTTGTATCAAGTATATTTTGTGGTTCCTCTATGCATGTCAAGAAGTTGTTGTTGGAGATGTTTCATTTGATGAGTTAATCCAATCACTGGATCTATGTTTGATGGATCAGTTTTAGTTCTTTTACGAGCTCCTTTCAATTGATTAACATCAAATTCATGTGGAAGTTTGATACCTTGATTACCTAGCATTAAGAAGTATTTTTCTCCATCTTTTTCTAGAAATTTCTCCATGAATTTGTGGAATTTGGGATCTTTTTGAGCTATTTGAATGTCTTTCTCAATTATTTCATCATTTTCAAGTTGGTGGAATCTATGGAAAGGATTTTCTTCAAGGTTATCCATGGTGTTTTGTGTTTCGAATTCTTTTTCCTTGAGTTTCTGCAATTGGGATCTTGTTTGAACAGGCATACAAGTGTTAAAATTTGACTGAACTTGGATCTTCTTTTGGAGGAGTTCCAAGGATAATAACTAAGTAAAATAGAATGACAAATTATATTGATGAGACTAAGTTAAATCTAATTATACAACATTATTTTTTGATGAAGGATGACAAATTGTGATAATGAAACTTAGCTTAACAATCAAAGGCATGATGGATGTTTAGGAACTTTAAAGTGTTCAATCTTAGTTTGTTTTGAAGAATTTTTCTTGTAAAAACCTATTTCAACAAGTTTAAGGCATTGTTGTGATTTAGGAATGATTTTGTTTTGAAAAAGATCCTAAATTATGGTTTAAATTATTTGACAGAGGGTGAATTCTACTCTTTCATTTTGAATTTACTGGATGTGCTAAAATAGGGTATGGATGCGCTAAAAGATGGAATTGATGTGCTAATAAGTAGCCTAGATGCACTAGACTACACCCTAGATATGCCAATAAATAAATTGAATTCACTAAACAATAGACCAGATACACTAGAGAATGTACTGAATGAGCTAAAAGATGGACTCAAATGCACTAGAAAATGGACTATATGTGCCAAGAAAAGATAGTGATGCACTAGAATGCTCTTAAAATGTGATTTCAACATGGAATTCTATGGGTGAATGCACTAAAAGTATTTGCAAATGCGGTGGAAGATGGAATAGATGTGCCAAAGAATGACCCAGATGCACTACAAAAGGGACTATATGCACTGGAAAATGACTCATATGCACTAGAATATCCCCTACTAGAAAATGGATTCAATGCAATAAAGGATATTGTGAATGCACTAGAAAAATCCCTATATGCGCTAAAAGATGGACTCAATGTGTTGGAACAAGGAATGTATGTGCTAATCTGGAAGTGTTCAATGTTTTTGAAACTCTTTCTGGTTATTTTATTTTGAATCAGTGAAATGTATTTTTCCAAGGGATGCTTTTCTGAACAGTGACTTTTGTTTGTTTTTTCCAATTGGTGAATTATGAAAATTAAGTGTTCTTAAATAGATGACTTCTTAAATAATGACTTCAAACATAGCAGCAAGTTGTAACACAGTTATTTCCAACCTACGAACTAAACATTGAGTATGTATTCAATAATCTAGTCTAACTCCTTTGGTTTCCATAGGTATAGCACAAGAGCAAACAAATCAAGCACTTTTCTAATGTCAAGGGTCACTGAAAATACCACAACCCACATCTTAGAAATATGTCATCTCATACAAGTGTGTCACCCACTAGAGGGCACCCATGTTTTTTCCTTTCCTAGGTCTTAACTGAAGTTGAATCCTCCACTTTTGGCTAGTAATCCCTGATAGTTATATGGTGATTATCTTGGGGGAAGATTATTCTCTCCCCTTGCTTTGTGATATTAGAAGTGTTCAGATACTGACTTGGTTGGTTTCTAAAATTAAGGTTTGTAGTAAGCGTTTCCGTTCAATGTGGAAAAATGATAAACTCCCATAGGAGATCTCCCAAACTTTAGAAAAAAGGCTTTGGGTATGGTTATCAATGCATACTACCGTCGATTTGCAAGTTTCCTTAAATTTTCTTTCGATTATAGTGGGTTAGAAAACTTGGATTTAGTTTTTCCCACCTAGGTCATTCCCATAGGGTGAGTACTTTTTCCCACTATAGCATGCCTTCTAAAGGTTGTATCAAAACATAAAATAGTGAGTTTGGCATTCTGGTCACCCAATGAAGGGGAGAGCATAGGCCTATCACTTTACAAGCATAGTAAATAGGGAGTTCATTAACCTCTTAATTAAACTAGATTCTTAATTTAATCAAAACAAAGCATTAAAAAAACTCTAGCCCCTACAAACATCATCAGTAGTTTGATATAATTTCCTTTGACGACGTTTAAAAGTACCTGCAAAACAAAAAGTATTGGTCAGTTCTCAGAATTTTGAAATTTTACAAAAAAAACCAGATGTGCTAAAATACAACTCAGAATCAAATTGAACCAAAGAAAATTCCCTAAAATCGTTCCATTGTTTCATATCTTCAAGGATTCATTAGATCATAATGGCTCTTAGATTTTTTATGCACTTATGACCTTTAGAATGAAAACCTAAAGAACAGAATGTTGTAAAATGTAGGAAATCTATTCCTACATGATGATTAAATTATATGATAAGGATGCTATGATATTGATGTTAATGTTGTGTGAAAATGGAGATTATGCTATGATAATGATGTGATGAAATTAAAGAAACTAAGATTCAACTAACAACTAAGCCATGATTTTAAATTAATATGCGTCTAAACGCTGTAGAGTAAGTTTGCACAAAGATGGGATATCAAATGTTGGAGAATGAGGCTACCTTTATAGGATTTCCAAGGCATAAAATAGTGTGGCAACAACCAATGGTCTAGATTTTGGCTGGAGAGATGAATAGTGGAGAAAGAAGTTAGAGAGAATCATGGAGATTTTTCCCCTTAAGAAATTTTTTTTCCAAATGTTAAGAAGAATAAATGAAATGGAAGAGCTAAGTGTCCAAGGTTGTTTCAAAATTTGTTGAAGATAATTCTAATTTCAATATTAAAGATATTTAAATTCATGAGACACTTGATGATGTGGCAAGAGGAAAAGTTGTAGACATGTGACTAAATTTGAACTTGGAGTTATTCAAATTTAGTGAGAAGATATTAATTAAATAAAACAAATTATTTGAATTTGTTTATTTAATTAAAATTAAGGGGATATGAATGAATATACGAAGAAATAGAAAATGTGAATTGTATAATTAAATTTATAATTTATTTATAAGTAGACGAAATAAGAGGTTTATTAATCAAATACCTTGTATTTAATTAATTGATTATCCTAACCGATTTTAGGTGTATACAGATAGAAATCGCCAAGCCTTCACTCAACATCAATGCATCTTCGCTTAATGTCAATGTCATCATGCAAAACACTAATGATTTGAATTTGTTAGATTTTACACCCTCCCCTAAAGGAGAGCCCAAAATCTCACATCTAAAGAGTCTTGCGTAAGTATGACATCTTGTACTAAGAAAGAAATATCTTTGTAACAATCTATAGGACCATCTTCTACCACTGATCAATAGGGTAATTTGTCAAGACTCCTCTAAGATCACTTGATATCACTTCCTCAAAGAACTTGAAAGAAATTTTATTTCAAGAATTCAATTTGTGCATATAATAGAGTTCATGGTCATTATACTAATGAATGTAAGGCTTTGAGTAGTAAAATATAACATTTTAAGGAGTTTGGTGTTCTTCCTTATGTGGGGGCACCTAATCCCTCTAATTGATACTGATTTTCTCTCTAGCATGCATCTTATCAATCATTTTTAACTCACCTTTGTCCTACACTAAGTGGGGACAAGGGGTTATGAAGCCTTATCCTCGTATGTCACTTGTTGTTGCCTCTTTTGACTATTCGTTAATCTTTCATGATCATAAAAGAGAAACCTTGAGATGTGGATGACATTCCTTAAGTTGGCCTGCATGTGACATACTACCCTTTTCATGATGTAGCTTATAGGAAACATAAGACTTGGCATAGGGCTTTCCAAGTAAGCTCCCATGTTCTCCTTCTTCTACTTTAAAGCAATTTCTCACAATACTAGTGTTCGCAACCACTTTAAAGTGGGGCATACATTGACACTCACATTTCATTGTGTGATTTTTTTCTTCCTATGATGCCTCCTCTTCTTGGTGGTTTCATTGATCATGATTCCCTCCAAAAGTGTGATACTTCTTTGACACATCCTATCTTGGAGATGTTAAGCACAATGTTCCCTAAGATGATACCTTGCACGAACTAAGAAAAATCCCTTTGAGCATTACTTGCACTATTTTATTCATTTACAACAATCATTATATGGCCACCTTGCATAACACAACTTGCATGCATGTGGTACCATCCTATTTATCTATGAGTGTCAAGCATATGAAGTTTTCCTTACCTCATAGAGCTCAAAAATAATTTTCATTATGGTGCCTTATCAAAGTTATTAGGAGCATTAACTTTGGTATGGTTGAACGGGAAGCCCATTTCGAGGAAATACTTTCCCCATAGCCACCTTTTGGGATTTCTCACCTACAGACAACGAGAGGTTTCATGGCCTCAAAGTGAGTATACCTTTGGCCTTCTCACCCGGTAGATAGCTAAGAGTTTCATTGGCCCAGAGTGAGTATGTGTTTTCTTTCCAAACAAACAAGCCTAGATCTAATCCACATCATGTTGGATGGATAGTCAAAGCTTGATTCCCCATTTGCATTCCCTTCTAGTTCTTTCCATTGTATGATCATGTATCTTGTCTTGCTACATATTATACATCTTGCATGTGTCCTTTGCACTTATGTTGGTTTGACTTAGGATGTTGGATCCTTGGGGCTTGCACAACCTCCTTTGATATTTGTCATTCTTTGTCATCCACATTGGCATGATTGAACTTCTCTTGAATGGCTACTTTAGTGAGAGTTTGAAGCAAGTTCATCCTCTCACTAAAGTGGGGACTTAATGTGTTGCCAAAAACTGTAGACTTTGCTTGATATGGGAATAATTTATGATAAATTGAACTTAATGACGCCTTTGTTTGGTGTTGTGAGGTGTTTTACGCATTCACATGTAGTCTTGGGCCCTTGCAAATCAAATAAAATACATTTATTGATATATTGCAAGAGTGATATAAGGTGTTGTAACACATCTTCACACTTTTCTAGGACCATAATGTTATAATGCACCTAAATAACCTTACCAAGTCCTATTTCAAAGTGTTGTAAAGTCTTGTCACAAATTTTCACACTTTCCTAGGCTTTTCATCAATATTTATGCCTTTCTTATGCTTTAAATGCTCCCTTTATGCACTTGCAGGCCTTAATTAAGTGTCTTGTCAAAGAAGAACTCGATAAACAACATTTAATAATCTTAATCTCTAAAATCCACTCAATTTTTCCCAGATGGACTAAGTCACAACTTTGGGTGACTTAGTCCCATGTGGCACAAAAATCAAAACTAATTCAAATTCTTTTCAGGTTTTTATTCTTTAAGACCTAAGGTCAGCCTATGATGAGGTATTTTCAGGAATCAATGCATAATTGTGTATAAATAAAGGGTTTCCCCTCTCATTTTGAACTAAATCATCATAATTCATACCTCATCATCATTAATCCATCATTCATCATGTTCTCAAGTCAAGCAAGTTAGGGTTTTATCATTCCCAATCATCAAGATAGCTCTCAAGGACATTCAAGAGCAGATTCTTCATGTTTTGCTACAAAAATTCAAGATCAATCATCATGGAAAGTTAATAACTCCATTACTGCATGCTTTATTACATTTTTTCTCCATTTTGGTTTAATTACCTAAAAGCGGTTTGACCAAGGCAAACCCCCATGCCCTAACGATCAATATTTTCTCCTTCTCTCTTTGTGTGTTTGCATATTTAGAAACTTTGAGGGTTTGAAGATCACTGATGAAAAGGTTGAAGAATTGTTAAAGACCTCTTCTTGTTGACCAATCCAAAAATATCCACTAAAAGTCACCTCTAAGCCAGAAAATCAAAATTTTAGAAGTGAACACTTGTGGGAAACCATAGTGCAGACATAGGGCTTCTGTTCCTACTTCTGAATTTTTAGAAATTCAGAAGTGGAATAATTCACCACTAGTGGTGGATTAGTCCCATTGAAAAAAAAAATTGGCAATTTTTGTAGATTTGGATACCCATTTGGCCGAAACGGTTTTTTGGGCAATTTCTCAAAACTAGGACTAAGTCAACTAGCCTAGCATAAATGTCCCTGTTGACTTTTGCAATAGTTTCATCAGGATTCCAGGCCTTCATGCCATCCTTTTCCAACCCTCAGGTGCACCTCTCTGATTCTGTTCTATTATTTAATCATTTACTTGCATTTTTAGGCATTTCTGCATATCACACCGTGTTTTCCAGCACTTTGTATTTCTTAGGGTTTTCATTAATAATCATCCTTCTTTTTCAATTTATTGCACTTATGACATTAAATTTAGACACATTTCATCCCTCATTACATTAATCTTGAGTGTAGACAATAGCATTTTTGCCCATCTCTCTCCTTTTAGGTGAAAAACCCTAGCGGAGTTAGAGAGCATTAGGGTGCCAAAACCATTGTCTACACATAGGATCTTGGATCTTGGGGGCTTGGTTACCTCATTTATCTTTTTCATCCTAGACCATCCGCATTGGTAAACTTGGACCCCTCTTGAATGTCATACTTTAGTGTAAGTTTGAAGCAAGTTAATCCTCTCACTAAAGTGGGGACTAAATGTAGTGTAGAAAAATGTGGTATGTTACATTTTCACACTTGTTTGGGCCCTTGCAAACTAAATGAACCTAATTTATGACTTAATATTAGAATGATTAACATTAAAATGTAACTAATTTCACCTTGATCTCAGTGTTGTAGTGTGTTTTCCACATTCACATTGGATTTGAGACCCTTTTAAGTTAAATAGACCTATTTTTGCCTTAATTTAGTGATGTAAAGTATATTTATTTGTAATTTTTTGACTCTCTTGCATTTATGACCTTCATATCATCATTAATAGGACACTAAGACACTATATTATGCATATTGAGGCTTATTTCAATGAAAATATCAACAAGTTCATCAAATAAACTTAATTTCTCAACTCTCTGACATTTCCTCCATGAAAAAAAGTCTTGGTGGGACCCATACACCACTTTGGGTGTCTGAGTACCATCCAGATGGGACATATATGCCACAAGTGGTGTATAAGTCCCATTTTCCCCCTTTTTAGGGTTTTGAGTGGGAAATCAGGATTTTAAATTTAATTTTCATGTCAGCCTCTAAGATCTAATAATTAGTAACTTGTATGGATTACATATATAAAAAATTTCTCAAATCATTATTTCATCAAGCATGCATGATATCAAGTCTATCTATCAAGAGTTAAGCATTCCAAGACTTTAAAAGAGCATCAAGAGAGTTTACAAGAGCATTTCTCAGGTATCCAAGGGTAGATTTCTTCATCAATTGTTGTAGTAATTCAAGATCCATCATCATTTCAAGGTTATCCAAGGGTTGTGATGTTGCATTCAAGATTCAAGATTAAGCTCTACACTTTTTTCAAGATCTATATCTACATCCTTCACAACCACTTCATGCTAGATTCCAGATTTACAAGACATCATTCAAGATATCATTGTTCATGTTTCATGTCTCATGTCCCTATTTCACTATCTCATCATTTTTTTTAATTTCCTAACAAGGGTTTGACTAAGGAAAACCCCTATTCTCTATGTTCAATCAATTTTTTATTTCTCTCTCTACATGTGTGATTGCATATCTAGGTGTCTTGGAGCTTGAAGAAAGTCATCAAGTTATCACAAGGTTGTCATCTTCAGAAAAAGTCACCTACAGGTTGCAAATCAAGGTTTCAGATCTAGAAACAAACTATGGAAGGAAGAGCAGAGATAAGAGAGAAGAATTAGATCTTAACCCTCCAAAAGAAGAATAGTGGGACTGATACACCACTTGTGGCATATGAGTCCTAATGTAGCATATTTTCTAGAATTTAGTTGTTTCAGATCATACACTGTCAGATTCTCATTTCCACCCAAAAACCATAATGTAGGACTAAATCTCCTAGATTGGCATATGAGTCCGAGTGGGCATCAAAAACAAGTTTTCTAGGTTTCAGAGCTTGTTTTGAGCTCATCATTCTTCCAGGTACATCCCTGCTTATTTCTAGTTTGATATTTTGCATTTATGTTTCATTTCTTAAGTCATTTAGTTAGGTCTTGCATCATGCTTTGCATGATTCATTTATCTCTTATCTTTCCAAGCCCTAGCTTGGTGGTCAACCCTCTTATTATCTTCAATCACACCTTAGGATACTTTATTGCAATATCTATTTCCACTACTTCATCCTTATATTGAGATCTCTAAGGTTTACTTGAGTGTAACAAGTGTTAAATAGGAACCCTACCCTTATGCTCCATTCCTCAAAAGCGGGGCATACTACTTCTATTGCTACACATACCACTCTGGAAGAATATGATATTTTGAATGGCTCTAATTTGGAGGATGGGATTTTATGTTGGCAATTCCTTCTATTCAACCACTCACTCACTACTCTTCTTAGTGCAATGGCACATGGTCTATTGGATGATTGGTCTCATGAATTCCTGTGACATCTCCACGGGTTAAGGTCGTAGCTAGAAAACATGATTTCCAATATGTTATTAGATTTATTTGATGTTGTGAAACTCCTAATTAGGCATGCCCTCATGGAACCTCATTCGACCGCTTACTTTTCTCCTCCTATCGACTTAGAATGATTGGTTGAAAGTGGTGTGTAATCTCTATATTTTTCTTGTGGTTTTTACTCTCCATATTTGGTGCATATCTCAGGGTTTTTGTTCAGGGTTCCACAACTTGCCACGTTTTGATGTCTCCCTTGGATATCCTACTTTTTTTCTCGGGGATCTACTTGTTATCAATATTGCCCACATTGCATCTATTGGGTTCTACGACTCTTTTTGAAGATATTTGTCCATGGTGTTCATTTAGAAATCTCAGCTATGTATTTTTGGTTTTTTTTCTCATTGTAAACCCTAATCTATATTGAGTTGTTTCTATTGTCTTCCTCCATCTTTCATTGTCTACTTTTCTTCTTGAGGGAGACTTTTGTTTTCTCTATGTCTTCTCCTAATGCAGCTTCAATATGTATCTCAAACATCTTATCAATAAATTTTGTGGCTTGCCACTTTTTTTAAAAATAAAAAATTAGGTTCCCCAAAGATTCCAATTGTCTATAGCTATCATCTCATAAGGGTGCTCTCATTAGATACATTCTTTTCATATTTATGTTTGGTAAATACTTCTATGGTATTGACCATGAGTTTCCTAATATACTAGATGAAGTTGATAAAAGGTTTAATAGTGAGCAAGCTATCCAATGTCTTAAGAAAGTTGTTGAGAAACTCGAGCTTACCTCATGGAAAATGAGGGTGACTAATTTTATACCATACCCTAAGGTAATCAAGCAGTTTAAGTTATTCACCATTGCATTTAAAAATCTACTTAGACTTTTCCTTATTAGGTGTAGTATTTTCTTGGTCTATAACTTATTCATGGGCATAAAAATATGATTATTTATCTAGCTCTTGACAAGAGGGAACAAATAATATAGGGTGATGAGTAATTTCAATATTTATTCTAGAGATATTTGTTCTAAATTCATCCTTAGGACTAAATTTTAAGATGGGGTCATTTAGTTAAATATTTAATTTTAATTTTTTAAATAAGAAGATGGAGATTGAAATCACAAGGATGAATTTGCATGTATAAAAACACCTTACGTTGAAAGGAAATTTTGGTTTTGGACTTAGTAAAATTGAATTATAAACATGAATTGGAGAAATGATAACATTTAGATAAATAAGTCCATTGAATTAAAATTGTGTGCACATACACATATAGATCATAAATAAAGAATAAAAAATTACTTAAACAAAAATATATGTTACCAAATAAATAATTAATGAATACTATAATATCTTTCAATAAATTAAGAAAATGCAAATCTCATATATCATAAGATAGAAGATAAGGATTCTTAACTAAAATATAGGTTATTGATACGAATGACATCATTTCCCCAGACAAACCACTTAACTTCTCTTGAGAAGAAAGTTAATAAATACCATGTAACCGTACCCAATATTTACCCTATTCAACTCTTATGTTAAAGCTTGAAACTCTTCCAGATATGCAGCCTCAATATCATAATGTATACACAGGAAAAATTGTTGTACAATGATGAGAACCATATAAAATATTCGGTGTCAGTCCCTGTTATTGTTGTATCCACAAGTCTAGTCAATAAATATTCTTAATCTGCTATAGCTTCAATATTAATTCTACTTTACATGTAGATATTGTCCCAACTTCCTCTGATATGTCCACTATTGTATTCAGTGCAACCATCCTTCGCGGCACATTGAAGACATGGGCGGTGACTGGAGAATCTCGCACCAATTATTTTCTTCCATGTCGGCATAATTTTTTGGCACAATTAGCGCCCGGCTTTTACCCGGCATATGACATATCGGATTGCATGTTACCCCTTGTGTCAATATCTTTATAAAGAAGGGATATTGCCATACAAACAGGATAAAGCCCACCACCACAGGAGACGCGCGTGGTTGAAAATATTTGTCCTTTGGGGTTTCGAAAGGAGGACGAAAAGTGACATGTGCAAATGTGCAAATGAAATAAAACAAATTACCGCAATTAGATGGTCCCGCTTATGAGGTTTTTGTTCGTTGTCTGACGGCACTGCTTCATTGAAGAGAGTTTTTCTTAACTCGTGCACATGTTCTGAGTACTAGTTTGTCTCGTTTTGTCTCCTTTCCACCTAATCAATTAGGCATCGCATTCACAGTATTTCATAGAGTTAGCTATTATTTGGGAGAACACTGCGGTTAGAGGGACCACTGCCAACTTTTTCTCGAAGGTCAGTGGGACTAAGCTCCTGGACTCTTGACTACCACTTTGTCTCATTTTGTCTTCTTCACTCATGCTCAATTAGCATCCCATTCACGGATTTTATGAGTTAGCTATTATTTGGGAGAACATTGGGGTTGGAGGGACCACTGCCAAGCTCAGTGGGATTAAGCTCTTGTTGCTTTCTGAAAATAACATCAAACATCGACGTGTACATACAAAAACACTCCACTCAACTATTGACAGTGAAATATGAAGGAAAAATTCAATTGATTGTGTTTAGGTTTTTCCATGTGACTTTATTACTTAGTTTGTCATGAATCACTATGTACATCATTGATTTAATAAATATGATCTTTAGAAAAAGAAGAGACAATATAATGAGGCAACCATGGAGGTTGGGTCTATTAACTTTTTCTACAGAGAACAATAGCTTCATGATTTGTTTGGCGTATTGAAGAATTGACATTAGGGTTACGACACGGTCTCATGTAACCTTCCTGGGTAAGGGGAAAGTAATGGATTGAAGGTAGTGGGAATATTAATTTAATATTTAAGGTTATTGTCATTAATAAAAATAGGATAAATATTTATCACTTTTTGATGTGGATGATTTGTAAAATTGTTATTCATTGTTTAACCTTTGAAATGGGTGATGCTTATATAGATTTGGTGCAGGTTACCTTCTTATAATCTAAAGAAATTATTGGCTATGAATGGTTTTCTTCGAAATTCTCATAAATCATCTAATTATGATATGCTCCAAAATAGCTGGATGAAAGAGATCAAGGATTGGCATGCAGTCTTTTTTATAGCTCTAATAGTTGAATCAAAGATGCAATTTTTTAGTGTAAAGTTTTCAATGATATTTTTTAATGTAGGTCTTGTTTGATGAAGTAGCTTATTAAATGTCCTACTATCAAGATGGTCATTTTTTTTTGGAGGAGGAATGTCATTATTTATAAATGATGCTTATATGTAATTTCAACTTGTTTTCATAGATACTTACTAATCTAAATAGTTTGGTCATTGTTTCTAATTATGAAGAGATCATGTCACTAGCCCATGTAGACAACGCTTCTCTCTTAAGTTGTGATTTTTAAAGTTCAATCCTTGTTTGGGAACTTTTTCTATGTTGTCAACTTATATAGGCCTTCCTAATATCCTTTTGTGATTAGAAGTGCCCTAGGAAAGTTCATCTTCCTTGTTCTATACTAATTTATTATTTTCTCTCCAATTTTTGCACTTTATATTGACATGGATATTTCTAAGGGTCTATGTAAGGATATTAGTTTTCATGTTCAAGATCAATTTTGAAATCAAACTTTGGGTTATTGAGTGTTGGGTTTTAGATGTAGATTTTTCTTTAGTCTAGGATATATCATGGTTGTTTGTTTCTGACTTTAACATATTTTGGGCATCATAAATAGTGTAAAGATTCTCATCCTTGACTTTAGATTATTTTAGTGTTCTTTGCATCCCTTGGAAAGACTTCTCTTATTTTTTGAAAATCCTAAATAAGATTAGGGTGTCACCTTTTCCTTACCACAATGATTAATTACTAACCACTAGAACAATAGTGGAAATATTGGGTGGTCATATCAAAGTACACAATGGTTGAATAGAATCCATGTTGGTATTTATTAGTAGTTTAAGTGTCACCACAAGTTAATGTGTCATGTAGTCTTTGCTCATTCTACATAAAATTTAATGGATGACCACATGACAATCACTTATTGGTTATGACTATGTTTGATGTTATTTTAAGCCCAATCATTTGGTTGATATGATTGGATCATTAGTGGTAGTATTCTTTGTCTGGAAAATATTTTTTTTGAAAAAATAGAGAAGGATAGTGGTGTCATTTTGTTCTATTTTCTATGACATAGTGGGGGGACACAATATGTGTTGAGCACTCAAAATAATGAGAGAGGGGTAGGGGTGAATAAGTATTCTTTTAAGCCACTTAAGAATTTAAACATTGAATCTTCATAGCATATGCAATTTGTAGTAATGAATAAAAGAATAAAAATAGCCAACAACATCACATAACACATGAACAAAATATTTTTATGTGGAAAACCCAAAATGGGAAAAACCTTGGTGAGGATTAGCTCACAATATATTATAACCGATTATAGTATATTACACAAGTTATCACTATAGGTGGACCAACTATCCAAGTAGACTCACTACCCATTAAAAAGAAGAAATTATTGAAGAAAGTAGTGGCACACAACCAAGTTTGAATTGTAACAATTGCATCTAACATGTGCATGAATTATAGATCCATACAAGCTCAAAATATATACTCTACACACTTCATGTTAATATGAATTAACTTTATGCTCTACTTCACATTCTCTTTACTTTCACATAATTCACATACACAAAATCTTATTGTATCACCACACCATGAAACACTAAAAAGTATCATACATATAATATCTGCTTCATCGATAAACCCTTACAACATCAATTAGGTCACCCTAATTACATGTAATATCCCAAATATAACTTGTCGACTCAATATCTACTCATGCACAGTTCATGCGAAGATTCAAAAATCATAAAAATTTAAAATAGGTCAAGATTGACGAAAAATAGCTCCCACATAATGGCTCAATACTTATTCAAACTTCATAATACACAAAACTCATTAGGTTAGCACTGATAATGACCTAATAACAAAATTTGATTACTAATGCAATAAATTTAAGACACACATACATCCAAACTCTATCCCATTTGAAATACATGCTCTATTGACACCTGTCAACATCTCCAAAAACCTGCAAAGCTAGATTCCAATCCATGAAGAAGCGCAGATTCGCCAAAACATATGCTCTAAACTGGAAAATACGTATTGCTACCAAATTGATATGTTGTCACTCATAACTAGAACACTTGGAGCCAAAACAATATGAAAATCTAGAATTAGATTCCTCTATCATCCAACAATATTAGATCAATACTATAGAGCAATATCTTATATAGTGGACCAATGTTAACTGAAAAATTGGATGTACTATACAAATAATATATGTATTGAAACTAAGTCAATTTTCATGTCAACTACCTTGATCAAATCAAACCTTCTTACAAAAGTGTACTTGATAAGCATCATCAAAAATTCTCAAACTATACCAATTGATCTACACAATGGTCTTCATATTTGCGTACAATGTTGACATCAATGACAACAATGAACTCCATAATTGTACAACTAGTGCTCATCCCACGTGTTCATGTTACCAACAAATGCATTAAAAAAAACTCCTTATTCTTCGAACAATCTCTCCCTTTGTCATTAATGGAAACATACCTCAATTATCTCCAAAAATATTCTTCTATATTACTCTGCCCATTTGACATAAAGGGTAAACGGTGCATACAACAATATTCTCATTTACCAGATCTCCCCTTGGTAGATATGTACATATATACAAGCTGAAAACTTATCTAACCTTGCCTAGGAGTGCTATCCAACAAAAAAATTATACGGGAGATATGCATTGTACCTCCCACATATGTACATAGAAATCTAAAAACAATAGCTAAAATGTATAAAAAGGAAATATATGTATCATCTTGAGGAAGATTTTGACTCTTGTAGCTTTTCAAGATGGGCTTGTCATTCTTATTTTCCATCCTCCTACATAAGCAAAGATTTTGGAGCCTGTAATCTTTGTTGTCTTTCTAGGGTTTTTCACCTAAAAGAGGAAAGAATGGGCTAAAATGCAATGTTAACATTCAAATATTAATGTGATATGGATGTAGCATTCCTAGATGAGATGATATAAATGCAAAGGACTAAAAAAGAAAGTTGATTATTAATGCTAAACTAGGAAATGCAACTTGTTTGAAAAGATAGTGTTGTATGCAAACACGAACTAGAAATGTGAACAAATAAAAACAAAACTAAATGAAACTAAATGAGGTGCACCTAGAGCTTTAAAGTTGTTGTTGAAGGGTTTTGGAATGTTGTAGAGATCAATATTGAAGCCCACTGGGACTTATTCACCACATATGGAAAATTAGTCTTATTTTTGGTAAAATCTCTCAAAACGGGTTTTGGGATGTCGAGGACACAAAACTTCATAAAAAAAAAAATTAGGCCTAATAGTTGGACTCATTCACCACAGATAGTGAATCAGTCCAACTAAAAATTTATGAAAAGTCAAAAGTCAACTATGTGGGTCCTGGTCTACACTTTTCTGTCTGACAGCTTGCTGGATCCGAATATGGAAAATCTGACGGGAAGATGGTCTCGAAGCTTCAAATAGGGTTATGTTGACTTTGATGACTTTGATGCATTTTTAACACCTTTATCTTTGAAAAATCTACCTACAAGACCTGCAAACACACATTTTAAGAGGGGAAAAAGGGTTAAGGGTTAGAGTATAGGGTTTTGCCATGGTCAAACCCCAATTTGGTAATCAAACCCTTGATAATGAAATGAAATAAAGAGGAAATGATGAAAAAATAACGTGCAATGTCATAATCTCACCAAATCCTGGATGTTGGAGTTTGAAGATAGGCTACTCAAAGATGCTTGAATGCTTGATTGAGTGATGAGAATGCTAAAATGTTATGATGAATGCATGAACCCTTGAATGGATGAGTGAGTGGATGAATGAGATTTAATGGGGGTTAAAATGGATAGAAAATCATGTATTTATACACAATTATGCCCTAATTTCCCAAAAATACATCACAGGACAACCTTAGGTCTTTAGGAATAAAAACCTACTAGTAATTTAAATATATTTTTATTTTTTTGCCATGAGGGACTCGTTCGCCCCTAGTGGTGAATGGATCCCACTCAAGGAATGTGAATGGGTTTTAGGAATTAAGTTGTCTTAAATGATGTTTGTCAAGTTTGTATTAAAAAATACACTTAATTGAGGTCTGTAAGTGCATAAAGGGGCCAAATAAAGCATACAAAAGGTGTATTTGTTGGTGACAAGTCTAGAAAAGTTTGAGAGTTTGTTACAATACTTCACAACACTCTAATATAAGACTTGGTAAGTTATAAAAAGGGGGTATGTAGGTGAATTATAATAAGAAGATTCTAGAAAAGTGTGAAAATGTGTCACAACACTTCACAACAACTTTACAAGACATCATAAATTCTTAGTGATTCATAAAGATTTAAGACCTAATGTGAATGTGTGGGCCACATTGCAACATTAAATCAAGGTGAAATCAAGCCAAATAAGCACAAGGAGAGAAAAAACTAGAAAATGTGGAAGGGTTACTTTTTTTGTGTCCACACCTCCCAAATCTTCTTACCAATGCCAAGCATTCAAATCTGTGTTTCAAACTCCATCAAGATTTCTTCATCTTCATCCAATGTTATGGATACCCAATTTAGCCTTAAAGCTCTATCAACACTCAATAGGGCACTCGAAACAAATATGAACTTGGAGTTCACCAGATCCTTGTGATTACCAAACTACATTATGATTTTTTCCTTCTAAGCTTGTAGTTGGAAGTATTGCTCAAGAAAAGTTTCAATTGCTTACCTTGTTCTTCCATCTATATCCTATGTCGAATCATAGGCATTGAAAGCTTTGTCAATTTGGGACTCAATTGATTCCATCTCATATCTTATACTCCTATTAGATCTTGGCCATTTCAACAAAACTAAAACAAAACAAATTATTCTACCACATAGGCTTGCACAAACTTAATATTTTCCTAAAATTTATTGTGTGAAGTGGCACACTTCTCTGTGACATCCATCAATTTCCTGTCATTTATCTTTTTCTCTAATTCCTTTTCTAACTTCCCTTTCAAACCACCTATATACTCAAATAAATCAATAAAAAAAAATAGGTTTTCTATACTGGTGAGAGGGAATTATTAATGGTAGTGCTGGTTATGGCTTCATGTAGAACCATTGCTACCTCATCTATCATTTCCCACTCTTATATGTTTCTATGATTTATTTATGGGAAGATGCATGTAAACCATCACCTAATTGGAGCTTGTAAAGAGGTGAAATCCTATCCATTTCCACATACATGTACTATGTTGGAAGTTGTAATAGTTGAGCAAACACCAGAGGAACCAGAGGATTCACCAATAGTGTTCATATTCTCCTCAGAAGTCTTCGTCTTCAAATTATTTTCTTTATCACTAGCATCAACTAGTTTCTCCATTTCCTTCTTCTCTTCATTCCTAGATGCATTCCCATCCTTCTCTCCATTATTATTCTCTACATCATCGTCACCTGTAGCTTGTTCATTATTATCCAAAGGAGTGATTGTCTTTGGTTGTCCTTGAATTTTCTCAATATTTGTTTTAGATACTGGAGGAGGTGTTTGATGTTTTGTAGAAGTATCCTCCTTTGCAATTTGCTCTTCAATAGCTTCTCATTCTTCAAATTTTTCCTCAACTGCAACATTTTATTCTACAATTTCTTCCACTTCTAGAAAAAAATTACCCTAAACATTACCATATTCAGTTTCATGCTCATGTTGAGCATCATCATTTTATTAATTCATGTTCAGAGCAGGCATCTCAACATGCATCTCTCATGTGATCTCTAGAGTCATTCCTAAACTCTATGAAAACTCCACAACCTTCTTTATATTCTCCTTTTGGGTCCTCTGAAGATCATTATGATCTTGGTTCATGAGGGTGGTCACCCTTTGCTTCATTTAAAACTCCTTACTATACAATTTATCCAATGTCGCTTTAATCTATTTAGAAAGGGGTGCATTAATATTTTTTAAAGCATAGGATTTTAGCTTTAAAGCTTCTTCTTTTATAGCCTTTTGTCTACTCTCAAGTCATAAATTTACATTCCATAGCTCTACAAGAAATTGTTTGTCAATATTTCTCATATCTACTTCAAAAGAAATAATCTACTTTGCAATGGCTTCTTCAATGGTAGCCTTGTCTACCTCATCCATAGTAATGTATGTTGCAATTTTGGAGATGTTTATGTTGTCATTGATGTCAATTGGAAGAAGTTTCAATAGAATTGTCTAGTTTTTCATGTATAATTGAGATATTGAAAAAGTGTTATGAGTACATGGAGCTATCTTTATGATGTAGTGTGTGGAGATGATGTGAGATATTGAGATGATGTGCTTTTTATTTCTTCTATGTTGATAAATGGTGTTCAAAGATTCTATATCTAAAATCTAGGCTTCTGGATCAATGTGTAGAGAGAGATATGTTCACTAGTGTGCAAATTGGATTTGTAGTATTATTTACTCAAGTGTCTGGGAGAAATTTCCTTACTTCACATTTCTCCATAGTTGTGTTTCATGACGTGTGGTTCTGAAGGTGACTTGAGAATGGTTTTAGCTTACCTCATTCAAGAGGATTTTAGGTTTTATTGCCTCAAAGATGGTTTTTGAAGTTGTAGTGTATGCAAAAGTAGGTTGAGTGTATTTGGCTTGTACTTTCTTAGATTGAGAGTTGGTTCTAGTTTTTTTTTGGATATTAGGTGGTTTGTGGATTGTTCTATATTTTCTAGAAGCATTGTTTGTGGTTCACAAGTCATCCTTGGTCTTGTGGAAGTGTGCTTAATTGATCAATGGTGTTGGGACAAGTAATGGTTGAACTAGTGTTTACACTAAATTTGAAGGTTTTTAAGTTTAAGGGTATGTGCAGGATCATGATGGGCCAAAAAGTGGCAATATAATAGGTATGTGTAGGGTATGTGGCTAGCGACTTTTTTTTATCCAAAATTGATGAAATGAAAAGGGTTTTTAAAGGAGATTCTCAGCTTTCTACCAATATAAATTATGCTTTATTTTGAATTTAATAAATAATTATTATTCATTTTCTATTTGAATTACGACAAAAGCCCTGATTGATAGGCTAAATGAAAAACATCTATATCTTTCAAACGATATCACATTTTTTGAATCCAAAACATGCATGTCACACTATAGGCTTCACATACTATATGTTTTTAAAAAAAATGAATCTCATTAAGTTTTGACCAAGTTAAGGTGGTTAGACATACGATTTTTTATATTTTTTAAAAGTTGTAATAAAAAAATCATAATTAATTATTTACTTGGAAAAAAATTACAAAAAAATATGCATCACATATGGACATGAGTCATCTACTTATATCTAAAATATTATAAAAAAATATTGTCATTTTATTGTGGTTAGGGTGTTGAGATAGACACCTACTTCTTATTTTTTCCTTGAAATTTATGTACTACTACATTGAAATTTTAAATTTTCACCTTGAAATAGATTTTTTTTTTTTTTTAAATAAGCCTAATAATTTAGAAACAACATTCAATTTGCTACAGATTCTATTCTTACATGTTTTTGAAATAATATAGATAACTTATTCAAATTTTTACGTCAAGTTTCCTAACTCTGATTTTTTTGATTTTTTTGCCACTTAAGGGCCTTTTTTTTCCATGATGATCTTGTACAAACCATTAATGAAGGTGTTGTGATGCATGTTATAATTAATTTGGGTCCCAATTAAGTTTTGATGTGGTCTTCTTTCATTCTTGTCCACTGTGAGAATTTTTAGTGGAGACCTATTTTTGAATTTGTGAGTGTGAAATGTGTATGGCTAAGTTGAAGATGTTTTTCAAGTCATGGATGGTATAAATGCAACATTATTTGATGCAAGATGAAGTGTATCGGTGTGTTGAGTGTTGTGATGCAAATTTTAGAGTAGTGAGGTGCAAATATATGAAATGTGGTGAGAGCTATAATGCAAGATTGATGGATGCAGTGAGTAGAAGGTATCTTGATCCTTGTGGAAGCTATGAAGGTGCTAGACACATTATGGTGGATTCTTTGTTGCATTGAGATAATGTTATTTGTGTAACATTCTTTCCTTTTTCTTTTTTCTATTTCGACAATGAGCCTGGGCTATGAACCTTTCAAGGTAGTGTGCCCCTTCTCACAGTGATCCTTTATACTAGTTTTGCAATTACTTATATTGTGAGCTAATTATCACCATGGTTTTTCTATGCTATTTTTTTCTGCATAAATCTAGTGTTCTCTTGTACATGATGTTAAATTTATTTCAGTTTCTATTATTTTTTTTCATGTTAAATCTTCATAATAGTTTAATGGTTTAATATATTAATGTGGATCTGAATGTTAAAGAGGGTTTTGAAGGTTTAAGGTACAACTGATTTCCCCCTCCTCTTAGTTGTCTTATTAATTCAATAATTGGTATCATATAAAGGTTCCTTGAGGAAAATATTAATTTCCTAAGGTAGATATAGGATGGAAAACAAGACTGATATCCCTATGTTTGATGAAAAAGACTATGCCTTCTTGAAAGCAAAGATGGAAGGATATCTAGTTTAACTTGGATATGATGTTTGGAAGTCAGTGAAGACTGCATACACTATATCTAAAAATGGACCAATAAAATGTGATGAGATCAAGGCCTTTCAAACCAATGGTAAAGAAAGGTTTGTTCTTTTGTGTAGTCTTGCAAATTCTAAATTAGTGAAAGTTATGGATCTAAAAACTGCTAAAGAAATTTGGGATAAATTGTAAAGCATTTATGAAGGGAATGTTATGGTCAAACAAGCTAAGATGTAGAATTTGAAGACTACATTTGAGAACTTACAAATGTATGAAGATGAAAACATTACAAGCTATATGTAGATGGTAGATGGAGTGGTTTTCTCTATTAGAGGTCTTGGACAAAAAGTCAAAGAACCAAAAGTGGTAAAGAAAAGTCTTAGACCCCTTACTAAAGCTTAGTCACATAAAGTTTCTACTATTGAGGAATTTCAAAATCTAGATCAATATTCTATAGATCAATTCTTTCGCTTGTTAACTAAATTTTAAATGAGAGAGTTTGGTACTAACAATGGTGCAAAAGTTGAGACTACTTTTAATGCAACAAAAATAGACAAGATTGAAAAATCAAATGAGGAAGATATTGTTGATGTGGAAGCCAACTTTTTGAGAAGGATGAAAAAGGGAATAGGTGAGTACATAGGTAAATTACGTTTCAAATGTTTTATTTGTGGAAAAATAGGTCACTAGGCTTCAAGATGTCCAAACAAAGTTGTGAACAAAAGGAATAAGGAAAACAAAGGTGAGATGATCAAGAAAATCTATTATGTTAGAGAAGATGCTAGTATCTCTAATGTTAGATCTAAATATAGAGATGATAATGATCATGAATGATTGTTCATGGCTTGAAAAGAAAAATATGTTTCTGCTAACTCTTAAAGATGTGTGAAGGAATGCCCTCTAGAGAAAAAGGATAAGATTGAAGGTAATTTGGTGTCCTCTTTTCATGCTAGATAGGATAAGAAATATTTGATCACTAATATTGGTTTCTCTAATCATATGACTAGAGACAAAATTTAGTTAAACTTGAAAAGTATGATAGAGTACTTATTATATTTGTATATGATTTAGGAGCTAAGATTTGTGGAATAGGTTCAATTGGTTTTTATGGTAAGCATAGTACTAAAGATGCTTACTATGTTAAAGGTTTAAGGAATAACATTTTTAGTGTTGGAAAACTATTATTTTTGCTAGACAGAGGGCAAATGGAAATGTTTATCAACTAAAGGGTGTTCACTATTTTATGACTTAGATTAATGAAAGTTAGTTATGGAATAGGAGGATGTGTCGTATCAATATTGATAACTTGGTTAGAATCAGTTTAGTTCAAGCAGTGAGAGATCTACCAAAGATTACAAAGCCTATCAATGTTGTCTACAGAGATTCTTAGTTTGAAAAATGAACAACAAGAAGTTTCAAGGGTAAAGAACAATCTTCTATAGGATTGTTGGAGTTGGTGCATACAGACCTTTGTGGTCCTACAGGAATGAAAAGTATTCAAGGTGACAAGTATTTCATGCCTTTGATTATTATTCTAGAATGACATGGGTTACTTTTCTTAGAGGAAAATATGAACCCCTAGATAGATTCAAGGCATTTAAAGTTATGGTTGAGAATGAAATGGATTTGAAGATCAAAATTTTGAGGTCTAACGGAGGTGGAGAACTCACCTCCAATGAATTTAACATGTTTTGTGAAAATAATAGCTTAAAGAGGCACTTGCCTGCCCTTAGGACTCCTCAGCAAAATGGAGTGGTTGAAAGGAGAAACAAGACTATTCAAGAAGTTGCAAGAACTATGATGAAATGAGCTAACCTACCAGAAGTTTACTAGAGAGAAGTAATACATACTATTGTTTACCTACTTAATAGAGTTAAAGAAAAAGAAAACACAAAGACTCCCTATGAGTTGTGGTATGGAATGATCCTATGTATGTGCACAGAAATAATTTTGAAGAACAAATAATTGGAGATAAAAGCATAGGTGTGTTGAAAAGAAGAAGAGTTGTTGAAGAAGAGGTAAATCTATGTTTTCATTCCAAAGTTGAACCTAAAATAGTGATTGAGGCATGCAAAGATGAGCATTCGATGAAAGAAATGGAATAACTTATTTAGATTGAGAATAATGAGACTTGGGAACTTGTCCTAAGACTAGCAAAAGGAAACATAACTAGAACCAAGTGGGTATTTAGAAACAAACTGAATGAAAATGGAGAAGTAATAATAAATAAGGCAAGGCTTGTGTGTCAAGGTTACTCACAAGTTGAACAAATAGATTTTGAGGAGATATTTGCTCTAGTGGCTAGAATGGAAGCAATCAAGATTTTTTTAGAATTTGTAGCACATAAGGAATTAAAGTTTATCAAATGGATGTGAAGTTTTCTTTCTAAAATGGAGAATTTGAAGAAGTTTACATGGAAAAATCAGAAATATTTTAGTTATCAGATAAACCTAATATGGTAGATATAGATTGAAGAAAGATTTATATGGATTGAAACAAGCTCTCAGAGGTTGGTATGCAAACTTGGAAAAATATTTGATATAGAAAGAATTCAATAAAGGTATCGTAGATGGTAATCTTTACTTAAAAGTTGAAAAAGATCAAATCTTGATTGTGGTCTTATATGTTGATGACATAATTTTTGTAGGTGATGAAGCTATGTGCAAGAAGTTTACAGATGACATGCAAAATGATTATGAGATGTCTATATTTTGGGAGATGAATTTCTTCCTTGGGCTACAAATCAATCAAAGTAACAAATGCATATTCATTTCATAGTCAAAGTATACAGAAGAGATATTGAAGAAGTTTTGAATAGAAGACTCCAAAATGGTATGTACTCCTATTATTTTTGGTTGGAAGATAAGAAAGGATGATGAATCTCCTCAGGTTGATCAAAGCAAGTACAAATATATGATTGGTGGACTACTATATCTAACTGGTTCTAGTTTGGATATCATGCATGCAATTTGTTTTGTGGCTAGTTTTCAAGAAGACCCCAAAGGGTCACATGTTGCAACAATAAAAAAGATATTTAGATATATAAAGGAAACTCCAAATTATTGCTTATGGTATCTAAAGTATACTATTTTCACCTTAAGCGCTTATACGGATGAAGATTGGGTTGGTTGTGTGCATGACAAAAAGAGTAGAAGTGATGGCACATTCTTTCTTGGATGCATATTGGTATCATGCCTAAGTAAGAAACAAGATTCAGTTTCTTTATTGATTGCAAAGGTTGAGTACATTGTAGCAGCATCTTACTGCACACAAGTTTTGTGCATGAGGAAAATAATGAAGGATATCAAAGTAGTGTATGATGAGCCTATTTCAATATTTTGTGACAATACAAGTGCAATTAAAAATTTCAAAGAATCTCATGATGCATTCAAGGAAAAAACATATCTTAATCAGATATCACTTTTTGAGAGAAAAGGTTATGGCGAATGAAGTGGGGCTTGAATATGTGCCTACAAAGGATCATATTGCTAACATATTCACTAATGCTCTTCCTAGGCATAATTTTGAGCATCTCCTAGAGAAGTTGGGGGTTGTTTCCCCTCCTTCTTTGAACTAACATTTGAATAAGGTTATGCATCAATCTGGTGAAGCTAATCAGTTTCATTCTTTGGTCTGGACTGATGGTAGCTACCTCTTAGGGGGAATGGGTAGCAGAGTGATGTACAACTAGAGTATATCGTGATCCATTAAGGGGTTATTGTTGTATTCAATGGTGTGTAATTTCAAAGGTGCGGAATAAAGAAAAAAACTTTGTCTCTTTCAATTTATGTCAAAGAAGCATAGAAAATCATGTGAAAATCTCTATCTTTAAAGGGGAAGAGAAACTCAATTGAAGAGAGAGTCATGTAAGGGGGAGAGTGAGTATAGTAAAAAGAAAAAATTAAATTGGTATGATACAAAGCTATTGTGTATTTCAATTTTTTTACATCATGTCTTGCCATCAATGACAAAGGGGGAGATTATTGTAAGTTTGGAGAATTTGGTGGTCATTGATGTCAACTAGAAGAAGTGTTGATAAAATTATCTGATTGTGAATGTATAGTTGAGATATTGAAGAAGTTTTATGAGTACATGGAGCTATCTTGATGATGCATTCTGTGGAGATGATGTAACATATTTAGATGATATCTATGATGCTTGGTTTCCAACTAATTTTTAGAAAATTTGAAGAAAAGAAAAAACAATGTGATGAAGGTGTGTTCAAAAGTTCAGAATGTGCTCTAAGATGCGCTTTGTGTTTCTTCTATGTTTATTCTATCCCTATGTGGTTTAGATATCTTGATAAGTGGTGTTCATAGATTCAACATAAATAATTTAGGCTTTTGGATCGATGTGTATAGAGAGATATGTTCACCAGTGTGTGGACTAGATTTGCAGTATTTTTAACAGAGGTGTTTGGGAGAAATTTATTTTCTCTACATTACTCCATGGTTGTGTTTCAACACTTTTAGTTCTGAAGGTGAGTTGACAGTGGTAGAAGCTTACCTCATGCAAGAGGTTTTGAGGTATTATGCTCTGGAAGATGGTTTGTGAGGTTACAGTGTATGATGGAGTAGGTTGTGTTGTGTGGTCTCACAACATACACCAAGACTATAAGAGTTGGGGACCCAAGTGAAAACTAACACTTATGGTAGATGTTGGCTAGTTGAAGAGATCACTAGAAATGAAGAGAAAAAGGAAATCTTTATTAAAAGAGTACTTCATAATATAGTGTTTTGGGTACTGGATACCGAGAATTGAGAATGTTAAAAAGGTAAAAGGTAATTCAAACATTGAGCAAAGTGTTCCAATCCAATAGTTGAGGTCTGGTAAGATGGAAATTCTGGTAAAAAATTGAATTCTAGGAAAATTCATGGGTAAAAGTTGAATATTGGGTACCAGGTACTAGGTAATGATGTGAAATGAAGTTTTAAAATCTCAGCGTTAGATCTAATGAGTCTGATAGTCTAGTAACCCAGTATATAAAAGATAACTATGCAAGCATTTGTGATATGCTGAAAAGCATGTTATTTATGAGAAATTTAAATGATAATCAATCTAATGATGGATTTACTTACAAGAGATATTTGTTTTAAAATGTGTTTTTTGAAAAGGGATTTAATGAGTGAAATTTTTAATTGCGGGAGATGCAAATTGCAATGTAGATTTTGGGAATGGATGGTCAGGAAAATCAAAGTCGCAGATAGATCTGATAATGTTACATGGCTCAATAGTATGCTTTAGAAGCTCATGCTAGAATAGAGCTCATTGCGAAGATACACTAGATACTAGGAAACTAGACTTTGGAGTTTAAGCATGCAGAAAAGAAGTGTATACATTCTGGGGATTACTCATTCTTTGAATGTTCAAACCAAGGATGAACTTGAATGTAAGAATGGAAATTCCACCTAATCACTCTAAATATATGGGAAGTTCCTACATTTTGTTTGAGCGGATTTATTTGGTTCCAAGAAGGAACCATGAAAACAAAAGGATAAAAAACCTGAGATGCTTCAACGTGCATATTGGAGTTGACATTCATTGACTTTGGTTGCAATTCTCTTACCAGTCACTATATTCCACGTGCCTTGATGTGATTCTCCCTTGGATTTCCTCTCATGTATTTGTGTTATCCTATTTGTGTCTTATTTCTATAAAAGCCCAGAGAATACCCCTTTTTTATTTTAAGTTCATAATTTGTGGATGTCAAAAGAGTTAAAACTTCTCTAATTTTTGTTCTTTTTTCTTGTTTTCTAAATCATTCTAGTATAAAAACTTATATGCAAAAGAATTTAATCAATATCAAAGCCAATTTGATAGTTACCTATCTCATCAATCTTTGTAGTTGGTTTTGTTAGTTTAGTTGAACAAGACTATGTGTTGCACTATTTAACGATGCTTGTAGAACCTACTTGGTGTCCAAATTAAAACCCCTCTCTTTAAAAGCTTGCACCATGTTATATGTATATGTGAAGCAAGCTGGTGAAGTATAAAGTGGTTTTCTTTTATTTGATTAACTCTTTGGGGCATGCATGGAGAATAACCGGGACAAATTTTAATTTTCAATATTTTTTATGCTTTATTTTAGAATAGATTTTTAAATTCTTGAAAATGTTCCAAAAAAGAGAGGAATGGATTGAAATTTATTAAAACTATTTCATTTTATATGAAATTTTTGAATGCTTAAAGCTAAATCTACTTAAGTGATAGCAAAAAATTCGTGGATGTTCATGAAATAGTATTTCAAATCTTTTGATTTCATGATATTATCTTATGATATAACTAAAACCTAGTATCCAGTACATATGATTTCAAACAATCGTATTCCCCTTGAGATTAACAGCAATATCACATCATACCCTGAAGTGAACCTAGTACAGTCAAGACCTAATTACCAGACACTTGGGATTGAACTGAGCCAACCTTTTCCTATTAGAACGAATTCCTCATCTTTTAGGTTGTCTTTGTTCTAGATCTTTCAAGAAAGATAGGATCTTCATGGTTTTCCTATGAGGAATTTATCTATATTGTTGCTACAAGTGACATCATTGTCAATAGAAACTAGTGTTAGGAGCACGACTCCAGAATTTGTGTTATTCTTGGGTTTTAAAAGTAGCTTGTAAGGTGAAAGTCTCATGCAAGCTAATTCTTCAATATGGAAGTTGAGAAACATTTGAAAATATTTAACCAAAGATTATATCCTCTAAGTTTATTCACCTTTGGTAGAGTCACTGAGTGTAGAATTCATGATACAACTGACCACGGTGAACTTAATTGTGAGAATTTTTTTAACGAAGGTAAGTTTGGCTATGTGTAAGGTGATTCCATTAAATGAAGAAGTTTTAACTGATGGAAGAAAGGGATTGCTAATAAGAAAAGAGAATAACCCTAGTGGAATTAAAAATACTAAAAAAATAGCTGATGCATCAAAATGGTTTGATAACTACAATTGTTATAAAGAAAATCCTAACATTTTGTAGGAAAATAAGAGAGAATATCAAGATTTAGAGACATCGCATCAAAAATGAGCAAACAACATTGATGAGTCATCATTCTCTTTATATGTGGAAAATTCAAGTGAAGAGAAAGAGTGAGAAAATTGAGTGGGAGATGCATGTCTTTTGCTCCAAGTTGAAAATTCACAAGCTAAAAAAAGAATTCTTTTTGATTTCATACAAGATACAAAGTATCAAGTTTTTACTTTTTCTCCCTCCAAAAAGTGGTCCCGCACTCACTTCTTTTGTCCTAGTGATAGAACCAGTCCCGACTTCCCCTAAGTTTGTCCTCAATCCTAAATTACTTGGTGAGCCTAGGGGTGAATCTTGGGCACAACCTTCTCCATCTGTTGAGGTAAAACATAGAATTCCTACAAATTCCATGTTTAACCATTTGGATGAGGTTTTGGCCTTGTCGGTGATCTTCATGAAATTGTTGACCTTATCTCCATAAGAGCTTAGTGGAGATGACCTTGTGGGGCTATCTTAATTAGCCCTTGTTGTGAGAGGGTTAGACGCTCCTCCTTTTAACATTCCACCATTGCAGGCTTGTCCTCCTTCCCCCTACGATGATCTAGAGTGGGAAGTGGATGAATTCTTGGTCAATTGGTGTTAGAGGGAGGCCTCTTCTTTATCTTTAGATTAGATGTGTGTGTGTGTGTTGTGATGTGTTCCCCAGTGATCATGCTATGTGTTCCTGGATGACCCTCGTCACCCCTATTGGTGCTTGGATACAGGTGTGGTTTTTTGTTGTAAACATTCATCTATTTCTATCATCATTCTTACATTTTTGTGAGTTGATTTTTGATAAATTGGGGACAATGCAAATCATTGGGAGCATTTAGGCTTGCCTTCCATGTTCACCCAATTCTTTATTTTTATTATCTTATTTCCTTGAGTTTTCCCTCTCATGTGTGACAACACCACTTCTACAACACTTTGATTTTCAAAAAATGGATTTGTTTCCCACGAATATTTTCCCAAGAATCTTCTCAAACTTCTTTTCGAGAATCACATTCTCAAGATGAAACCCTAATGGAATGTGTTTCCTTCATCATGGGTTTGTAAAGAAAGAACTTGAGAAACCTCCTTTGAAGTGGGAATAGCTTTGACCTTCCCCTCATGTGGGGGCATATTCTTCCTTTTGAATTCCTTCATGAAGTGAACATCTTTCAAAAGGATTCCTTAATGATGAATTGATTTGAGAAAGAAACATCTCTTTTGTAGTTTTGAACAACGTGTCCATTGAGTGGACCCCTTCTTTATGCTAGGTTCCTAAGGGACCCCCTTTGAACATTTTCCAACTAGTTGGAAATCTACGTGATTGTCTGCTTACTTTCATGTGTGGTTGCTTTCTGACATGTCCTATTTGTAGGTAAACATGTCACTTTATAGGTGCGCCAGTGAAGCTACTTTTTGACTCTATGAATTCCCCTTTCCTTGAGTTTCCTCCATGTGAGAGATCTTGGGGGATACCTTCTTGCAGGTCTACGGGCCTATAGGGAACTTCTTTTGAGCTTCCTCCATGCCAGAGATCTTGGGGGTCACTCCCCTGTAGGTCTACAGGCCTATAGGGTACTTCCTTTGGGTTTCCTCAATGTGAGAGATATTGGGGGATACCTTCCTTGTAGGTCTGTGAGTCTATAGGGACCTTTCTTTAGGTTTCCTCTATGTGACAAATATTAGGGGTTACCTTCCTTATAGGTCTACTGGTCTATATAGTGATTTCTTGGGATTCCTTCATGTGAGAGATCTTGAAGGACACCTTCCCTATAGGTTTTTGGTTTTGTAGGGTAATTTCCCAACTTCCTCTATGTGAGAGACCTTGGGGGATGCTTCCTTCTAGGTTTGTAGGTTTGTAGGGTGCTTTTCAAAATATCCTTCATGTGAGTGATCTTGGATGACACCTTCCTTGCAGGTCTATAGGCTTCTAAGGCACTTTCTTCTCGAGGCTTCCTTCATGTGAGAGATCTTGGGGGTTGCCTCCTTATAGGTCTATAGTCCTGTAAGATGCTTTCATTCTTTAGCTTCATAGTTTTGTAGGGATATGAAGTCCTTTATTTGTCTTGCACTCTCGAGTTTTCCAGATCATGCTTTGCTTCCTCGATGGTTTAAGTATACATTTCTAACTCTACTACTTATCTGATCTACTTTACCAAAGCACTCATTAGTATTTATGTTCGCTAAAGTGGGGGAAAAATGTATAGGAGGGAATTTGTACCCCTTACACAAATTCCCCTTTCACATTTCCTCACCTTAGAAAACCAAATGTGAAGGAAAATATTCTCATCAACCCATCGCCTTCATTCTACTTGGCATTTATTTTGTGCATTGGAAGAAGAATAATTATCAGGGACTCCCGCGTGCTGCATAAACATCCACACAATGTGCTTACATCCCTAAAAAATTTGTGTGTCTAAAGCCAGCAGAGGAATTACACTTCCCATTGGGGTCAACTTTTAATGCCTCTCTTGAACCAACTGACCCGAATATGGTCATTTTTTCTCATTCTGTCTTCAAATTCACTCTTCCTTTAGGAATTTCATTTTCTTTTTGCACTCCCTAAGCATTCTAGCATTCATTTCTTGCACTCTCAACTCTCAAACAACACTTTGTACTCCATAAAAACTACAACACTCCATCAACTTCATAGAGAAAGTGTGGAACAACACCATTGTAGCATGGGCTTGAGTCCTCACATTTTCTCCTCCATTAGCTAGTGAGCTCTTGGTGGAGGTGGTAATATTTTCCCCCATCTCCTCTATGATTTGGTTGAGTAGCATAATATTGTTTTTTAGTGTTATTGTGTTCTCTTCTTTCATTCTCCTTTATCATAATTTTTATCCATTATCACTATCTTTTTTATCCATGGAGGTGGAAACACCAAAATAGGGGTTTGATTAAGGCAGGCCCTTATACATCCCCCCCAAACAATTTTCCTCTTTTTTTTGTGTAGGTGGAAGTGTACTTGGAGCTAGCTGGTGAACAGGCTCTTTTGTAAGATCATTCTTGTCACCCTAGATTTAGTCTACTTGCTTTATCACATTCATTTATATATCTCATACTTCATAGTTTTGTTTTGTTCTCCTAAATATCATTAGCTAGGTCGTCAATCTATTTTCTAGTGGTTCACATTGTCATTTTTCTCCTTTAGTCATACGTACACCAACATACCTGAGAGAAGCCATCATGCCGCACTATCATCCTGAAACCATGATTTCATCCTCAAGTAGAGAGCTACCTCAGGCACTATGTTGAACCCAAAAACTATCTTACCTAGCCCCATTTTGAGTTTGAAGTCTGCAAATTGATTGAAGGACCATATAGTCCTCATAATTCTCATCCCTCATTTCCAAACACCCTTTTAAGGTGAGGTAAGTAAGAGTAGCCTTCCCCTCTTGGCTCTCCATGACCTGGGTCATTGAACATGGTTGGTCCCCCTCTCTTACAAGATTTAAGAAAATTTTAAGTGAAAGTTGCGCTTTCTGAATTGGATGATGTCTAGGCTAAGTGAAAAAGTATATTTTAGATGAATTTCAATGATGCAAGATGCAAAAATGCAACCTATATGCACTTTCACTAATGTAAGATATGGAAATCCTAGAATGCCAATTAACTAATGTAAACCCTAGTGCAAAGTTAATGCAAGCTAAATCCAAGACTATGATGCACTCCAAATCAAAATAAAAAATGTTCTAAATGTAGGTTCACCAAAATGAAAGGTTGAAAGTGGTCGTTTTATGGTTTAGGACATAGAATGACAAGTTTTCCTTCTCTCTCATTCAAGGAAACCCTAGAGATCTCAGTCCAAGGATGAAATGAGGGAAAGAGATCTACAATAGAGTGTCCTAGGGACTAATTAATGAATTAAAGGGGGTTCACCACCAAGCTAGGGCTTGGAAAGACTAACGACATTCAAGACCTAATTATGGAACTTAATGATATGCAAGAATTGAACAAATGACCTAGAAATCAATATAAAATAGAATAGAAATTTGGAAAAGTGCAGAGGGGCACTTGGAAACCTGTAGGAACTTGATTGAAGACCTAAAATGTTGAAAGCATTGAATTTAATTCCTACTATGACTCATATGCCAGCCTAAGCGATTTAGTCATAGATTAGGGTTTCTGGGCAAGAACAAAAATTTGGCAAAGATAAGTTTGCAACGCTATAATCCTTCACCAATATAAGTTAAAGAAAAATAAGAATATGAATCAAAATTTTAGTAAGAAAAAATGTTATATAGTCAAAATACATAAACATTACTATATAGGTGATCATGTCTAGGGTCCATTATAAATTTTTTTATATTAAAAGCAAGGGAAGGGTCCATTATAATATTATTATGTTAATTAGTGCATGTAAAAATAATTAAATTTCATGCCATGTATAAGTAATGCATCTAAAAATAATGATTGTAAATTAATCTTATGCAACTGATTTAGTTTTATAATTAAGTATTTATATTCTATGTTTGATGAAATAATATTGCTATGATCAAGTTACTAAGTATGAGGATTTAATATTTTATCCTAATAAATAGTAATATTCTTTGAGTTATATGCTATGATAGAATATCTACCAGAATCCTTGTAATGGATATTTGAAGAAATTTATCAAAGATAAATTTCTAGGAAATATTTTAAAACATTCAAAACATAATCCAATATGTCTAAAGGTCCATGTAGTTATAGAAGATTAAGTATTTTTCTAATTTTTCATGGTTTATTTTTCATCCTCAACACTAAATGTTTTACTAGAAGGGAGATAATAATTACAAGGAAACTATAATCAAAGTTTGATTAGCACATCATATGGTTCACAATGAAGTTTTCATGGAACCCAGTCTTTATTTTGTTTAGGTAGTTCTTAACCATAATTTTAATAGAGCTATTTTTTCCCATAGAGAAAGTCACTATCTTGGTAATTTAAGTTATAATTACAATATTAGGATCCAATAAAGTAATTTACATGTTCTTTGATAAATTCTTACAACCTTAGAGCCTCATAAGATGCTAGCTTGTAAAGAGAAAGCTTAATTTAACCTTGAATAAATCCAAATTTATGATTTTTAAAATTCCACTGAAGGTAAATGCATTGAAAAATGTAGTTAGAGGGCTAATTGACTTAAATTTTATCTATGTATCATGTATAGTGAGTTCCTTGAGAGTATCCATGTACATTGATCTCTATTGAATTGTTACAATAAATATGTGTACCATATACTTATTGATGGAAATATAAAATAATGTCTTTCTCTAAACTAGAGACAAAACTTATTTCTATTCATTTATATAAGGGGTCCTATGTTTATAACACCTATTGGTAATGTTACTTTTGAACTATAAAATCAGTATCTTACAGTAAATAATTCATGATAGGTTGACATCTATATGATTTTTTGGGTGTAAGCTTGCATATTAGTCTTCTAGAGTGACTCTTTTTCCATTCACATTTTAGGGTTTAATCTCAAAATGGTATGCATCCCCAAAATATGATTCAAATGTATCCCTTTGTTAATGGCATATCCAATATATATTGGGACTTTTAAGATTTTATTTATATCCATTAGATTATCAATCTTTATTTCAAGATTATTTAAAATGTGAAATGAAAAATAAATCAAGATTCATAGAATTCATAAGTTTGTAAATGAGCTCTAAGGAGTCTACACCTCAAAATTTTGAATTCAATAGAAAAACTATTTAGGAAATGCCACATGCCTATCTAAAATTTATTTAAAGACCCTATAGTGGATTCCCTTGTATTCTAAACTCAACATGCCAATTAAATCACAATGCATATAGTGCTCACATTTGAAGAGGTGACAAAGTAAAATATAATTTTAACCCCAAAATTAAGGAACGAAGTAAATTATGATTTATAAACTCCTTGCATCTAGGGTTTTAATAATCCTGTTATTGAGCTTTAAGAAATGCTGTGCCACATTTATTCTCACAAGAGATTTATAGACATAAGAATGGAAAATTCTATCTTCTTGCAACTTACTAGACCCTATATCGATAGGGATAATTAGAGGTTGTCAAGCATTGATAGAATTTTATCTTCAATTTAGGAATGAATCGGCATGATTGAATTAGCTAGCATCTAAATCATTCTAATGTGCATGTTTCAATGTTTTTATGATATATCATGATTTCAAGTCATTCAATATTATTTTTCTAAATGGGCATGATGGTTAAGTTACATTTTGATTTTATAATCTCAATTATGATTAACAATAAAATAATTAATTATAAATTTGATTATTGGGTTAAGTAGTTAAATAAATTTTAATCAATAAAAATAAGATAATTTTGTTTTTCTTCTTCGTTCTTCTAAATGCATAATCATATCTATTACATTTTTATTTTTGAATTAAATATAATTGAATGAAAGAAAGAATTATAGAGTTAATCACTCAATTCTATTCTCATCTATTATTGAATGTGGCATCGACCTCTTTCATCTCTAATAATTCATCAATGAAGATAGTTTGGGATTGCAATATGGACGTTGTCGTAGATTTAAATAGTATTATGAGAATTATAAATGAATGAGAATGTTTATCTTGAGTGAAGTAGAGATGACCCATGCATTTAATTTTAGTATGGATAGTAGGAAAATGGAAAAAAAAATTATGAAAGTGGAAAGCACAAAATTGATCCATTATACATTGTTACATACTCACAAAATAAATTTAAATTTCATTATATAATGATACATTACGATCGCTCAAATTTAAAATGATAAGATTTTTCCAATGAACACACTGGCACATAAACAGAACAATACAGTGTTCTTTTAAAATAAATTAAAAAAAGTTGATAGCAAGATATGAAAAGACATAGTATAGACCGAATGTAGTGGTGCCATAAAACGCTTGTTTCATTCTCGTATCTATTTTATACTGCCATTTAAAAATTCATAAAGGTATATACAGCTAAAAAAAAAAAAACTAATTACCTGAAAATCGTGTCAAAACCCAACATAAGAAGCCTATAGACAAATTAGTATTATAATATTTAAATTATCATAAAACGTGTTGTCAAGAAAAGAAAAGAAAAAAATAACTGACGTGAAATCATGATATTCAAAATTAATAAAATTTAGCATCTGTTTGTAATTGTCAGCACGGCTTTTTATCACGTGAAGGCCACCATCATAGACGGAATGAAAAGAACAGCACAGACTAACCAAATACAATTGGCATGACATCTGTAAAGCTGCTAAAAATTGTCTTCTTGGGATCACATTCTATTACTAACGTCAACATTCTGTCTTTTCCCACGGCAGGCTGGCTCAATGCTCTTCTAACAGTAAAATGTGTGGTCCTTTGAAGATACTAACCTAAAATTTAAAATGGCGTTCACTAAAATGGCACAATTTAACATTTACGGCCTTGACAAAGATTGAATTGACCGGCATGTCACTAAAACGCGTCAATTACGTTCATGTCCATTAAGCGCACTAAATGTTTAACTTCGATATCAGTCACGTTATGAACGTAAAACAGCCAATCCGATAATTACAAACCAGTTACCCCACGTTTTTGTTTTCTCTTTCGAAACCAGATATGCCCAACGTTATTATCATTACCACGCATATTCTTTGGTTCTCCTCTACCCTTCTATATAATGGGCATTCCCTTCACAAGTATTCATACCATACCTTCTTTGATTCTTCTGAATTCTGAGCAAAGGAAAAACCATGGCTTCTCGCACGAAATGCCTCCTCCCGCTGCTCTTACTCGTGGGTATGCTAAGTCATCTGGCAGTCTCTGCATCGGTATATAATCTGAAAAACTCCTCTTCCTTGTCTATCATTGTAGTATTACTTCAAGATGGATTTATTCTTGAAGCCTTTGTCCTAAGAAACACATGAGATATCTATTTGGCTGTCTGCAGGAGGAACAAGTGAAAGTAACCTTTTTAGTGCACCAACATTTGGAAAGTCCTGGAGCGTTGATAATTTTTGCAGACATTTACTCAATGTTAAATGGTCGGAGCATGCAGCTGACGCGTGGTGATGTTTGGGTTCTTACTGTGGTATACTTTTTTTTCTGTCAAGTACTCCACAGTGATTTTTTCTATCACAGGAGCTATGAGTTTGCTATTAACCGTTCTTCGTTTGGATTGTTTTTTGTTTTATAATAGACGATGACAAAAGGAGTAGAATACAAATACTCAGTGCTGGTGTTGCCTGATGGGAACTCTGTTGTATGCAAGTGTTCGCCGAATAACTTGAGCGTGTTAAAAGTGCCGGAAGATTATCAAGACTCCCTTTATGTGGAAGTAGTGTCTGGCTATGACTGTAACCAGGCTAACTGCACTGGCAAAGCAGAAGGGAAGAGCATGGGCTCTGTTCGCCAGCTGTATTACAATCTCCCATAGTAAGGCTGTCATGTAACTATATGAGACTGTGTCTTTACATAGTACTATAAATCGTCATGCTTGACCCAATAAAAGGTAGCTTCTTAAAAGCTATGTAGTAATATCTATACATGACAATATAATATGCAATATTATCTATTTAGATGGGAACATCATAACAAGTTTTTTTATCATATGCTTTTATGCGTAATTTTCGTGAAGAACATATATTAATGGTAAATGTAGATTTATTTCAATAATAGTTAACATTATTTTATGATTGGTTATAAATATATAAAATATTATTTTCATTATAGGTTCTTTTAATTTTGTTTATTTATTTTTTAAATGGTCAGTATTTTAGTGATTTGTATAAAAAGCTTTTAATATTAAAATTATAATTAATTGGAATGACAAATTATATGTTTATAGATAATAGATTATTGTTGTAAAGAAAAATAAACCTTTCTAAATATTAATCTATGTTAATTAAGTAAATTTTATTAATTAAATAAACATCAACATAGATTATTTAATGTTAGTTAAGATTTATTAGTTGATTATATGATACAAGGCCGAGATTAGGTGGAATTAGAGACATGCACCCTCTCTTGAAAGGATACTCAAACAAAGATTTCCCCAAATTCTAAATCAACTATTGGCTATACTAAAACAACTATAAAGCTTGATGTCTCTTTGTCTAACAATGAGCCTTGATGATTATTTAATATTTCATGAATTTTAGTGCATATTGTATTTATTTTCTGCCTTATAAAATATGTGTACACTCATTAGCATCTTGAGTCTAACAACATAGCTCTGACACTCTCATAATAAGATATTTAAAAAATCCCAAGAAAAGACTATTCTTGATCTAAAACATCCCCAATCTGTCCTAATCTGTCCTTAAAGATAAAGAAAGAGAAAATGGATAAAAGGGATAGAGGGAATAATAAAATAAATGGGGCAAGGAGACGGAGTGAGAAACAAAGTTTTCTAGACCAATATATATTCATTGACTTGGTGAGACTCTCCTACAAACAATAAAAAAAAATACTCAAACCATTCTCACTCTTGGCTCAACATGAAGCATGAGTAGTACAACCATTATAAGAAAAAAGAAAAGAAAAGATAAATTGTTATACATGGACATGAAAGAGATAGAGAAAAATAACCATATAATGATGTGCAAGTTGTAACTAGCAAAATAATCTCCAAATATATTTTGAAGCTAATGAATATTGGTCACAAAAAAATCTCATACAACTTACAAACAAAAGTCATCTATGACAAACTAATAAATTGTCCTAGACTAAATTACTTTTATGGGAAAATTTATGTTTCCAAATTTTATAAGATATATACAACTAAAGGATTGGGTGAGTCAATTTTTTCTTACATATTATGCCTAAATAAAGTTGGGAAGGTTGTTGAGTAATTAGATAAAGGTTTTGATTGTAGAGGCTAGGTTGAGAGAGATTCACACATATTAACATATTATATGAATTTCTATTTTTTGTGTAACACATGTTACTTTCTTTTTTTTTTGTTAACCTAGAGGTGTCCCCACAACTCAGCCCAGTGTGTTCCATTGATGGTGTGAGTTGAGGCAAGACTATTCCTCTGAGGATGCACATAATAGCCACACACCACATTCATCGGGTAAGTTTGGGCCTCAAAGTCGAACCTGAAACCAATGGGAGCAAACCCACAACCCAAGCCAAACCTAATAATAGGTTAAGTTATATAATGGGTCTTGCACTTCCTCAACCTCTCAATAATGTTTCTTGTGAATTATAAAATGCAGATCCTAAATAAGACATGATACATAGAAATATCACATATAGAAATTAGTGGGTAGGCATTTATTATTCATCCTTTAAAGTGACAGTTACCCATTCATATCGCAAGGGTTAATCATAATGTCACATGTGTTCCCAAAAGGATGATTTAGATGTAGTCATTTTTTAAGGCTAAATACAATATAGATTATAATTTCTTAGAGTGTTCTCACACCTTTTAGTCTCAATCCATGGTTTTTTAAAATTTAAAATGCTAAATAATTGAGGATTTATGCAACCCTCATGTCCATAAATGAGCTTGAAGTATGTCAACTTCTAATATTTTTGGAATTGAGAGACAAGACTATTTATATTATGAAAGATTCCCATCATAAATCATTCATTATTATTTAGAGTGGTTTTCCATTTAATATAGACTAAAGATACCAAAAATATTAAAATATATTTAGTGCTCATATTCAAATCATGTTGTATAATATAAGACCTAATATTTAGAATTAAGTGACTAGATAATTAAGGACTTATAAATACCTTGCATCCATTGATATATAATAAAAATATTTATTAATCATTAAACTAAAATTCCAACACAAGTTGTCCACTTCTCTTCTCTATAGAGACTGAATAAATAGATGTATTAGAAGCTACCCAAGTCCATTATTATAGATTACCCTATTTTGATAGGGTTGAT
Organism: Sequoia sempervirens; assembly: GCA_007258455.2. Lineage (NCBI taxonomy): Eukaryota > Viridiplantae > Streptophyta > Pinopsida > Cupressales > Cupressaceae > Sequoia > Sequoia sempervirens. The sequence continues at coordinate 228,204,324 of VDFB02000015.1, forward strand.
TAAAGGTTACCAAGTGTTAGCAATAAAAGTTCATGCTTATTTAGGAATGAATCGTAAACCATATAATTGTGCTATAGTTTTAAGAATGGACCTTGTCAAAAAGAGAATTAAATCATTCCTTCAAGCCATGAGATATTTTTTCCATTTTTTAGGTTAATTAAACAAGGTCTAAATGACCATTCAAATTATGATGAAGACAAAAATGTTGAAATCTTTAGGTTCCAAATAATTTGTATAATGATTTGTGATAAATATGGGTATTATTTTCAATATTTATCTAGTAAACATCATTAAAAAAAATGACAATTATTTTATGTTTTGTTAGTTGTTTAGGGTGTTACATAAATGATGTAGAAAAAATGAAAAAAAAAATGTTGAGAGCACAATTCTGAAGTATTAGTTTGTTTATCTAGACCATTTATTCTTATGAAAAATAGAGGTTTGATTTAATTGCATCATAGTATTTAAATGGGTTGAGATTATTGAAACTAGATAAGAATAACTTGAACTATGTGTGTGTGTCCAAAATCACCTTTGAAACTAGAATGCCAAGTTGATTTCTTATGGGAAAATGAGAAAATAATATCTATTTATGGAGATGCCAATAGGTTCTCAAAGGGAAATAAATTTCTAACTAAGATTACAAATAAATTCTTAAAGTGAAACTCTCAATGTATTGTAAAGTGAAAACTAGTTTATAGCATCAAATGGATTAGGGATCATTAAATAAAATCTCATGAAAACTAATTTATTCATACATAGGAATTTGTGAGAATTTATAGCTATTTTAATATAATCAAAGAGGATATTGAAGAATTAAATTGGGGAAAGGTATTTATGAATATAATCACTTAAAATTTCATTGAAATTAAAATATATGAGTAATAATAATGTATCAATATTTAATGCTACACATCATGTGTAATATTTGATAATATTAACTAATTATCATAGTAAAATTGAATTCTAGAAGTCTTAAGAGCTCTATTATGAACTTTAGTTTAAATTTTATAATCTCTCATATAACAATAAATTCTTCATTATATGAGACACCCTTTGATATGGATTGTATTCAATGGATTAGGTAAATTAAATTATTCATATGTTAGTGATAGGGTAGGGTTGAATGGAACACTCACTGTTCCATGCTTTGGGTTTCACCTTGGAAAACCCCTTTTTGGTGTCACTCTTCCACCACTCAACCTTTAGGCCCTAATGATTGTTAGGCACCCCTGGTTCTCCTAGACAACCCTACTATCATCTGCTCTTTCATACTACCAAGCCAATCTTGGTGCTTTGCCACTATCTCACCCTTGACCCTTATTCTTCCCTAAAGGCCAATTAATCTCAACACTCAAATGGGTACTTGCAGGGGTGTGAAAATGTTGTAAAAGCTTCAAAGTAACCTATTTAGGGTTCTCATACAATCACAAGACTCCATTCCTCCATTGCTTCCACCATACCCTTTCCTAGGGTTAGAAAAGGCTACAAGCCTAGAGCCCCAATTAGGCCTCTTAACTTGAGAAAAATGCAATTTACTCCAAAACCCTCTAAATGACCTAGGTTCTTTGCTTGGGTTTTGTGGTTCCCATGTCCATACCTTGAATATTTTTAGGGTTTTGAACTAGCACTATCCATACACTGCCCATACACAAAAATGTCCAAAAACCTAGGGTTTACTAGCCCTTCTCAGGTTGTTTCAAACTGTTATTGTCTTCTCACAGTTGGGTTGATGGAGCCTCCTCCTAACCAATAGACCTTTTCAAGACCCTCCACTAAATATTCCAAAAGGAATTGCTTCAAAATATTAGCACCCCTGCAAAATATGTGTCTTTCACTTCTTATCTTCCCTAGCTGAACCCTGCCTGGCTTGCCTAGGCCAAGACATTGCTAGTTGCTCCTGCACACACACAAACCCTAGAATCTACCATATGTACAAGCATGGTGTCTAGGAACTATTCCCAATGGTCCGTACAGTTTGTACGGTGGGAAAGTGCTCTAGCACCCCATTTCCTAAAACCTGTCTAGTTCAGACCAACAATAGGGTAAAATGAAACTATTTACAAAAGTGCTTACAAATTGAAACAAAGAAGCTATCTAATGTTATAAAATTCTTTTAAACTACCAACACTACATTCCACAACCAAAACAATAACAGGGTTAATCCATTAAAGCACTATTTAGTTGCAAAAACCAGAAAAATGCCTCATAGAACGCTATTTTTTTCAATGTCACTACAATATCAGTGCCTCTAACCCTACTCCATGGTTGAAGCTTCCCTTAGATAAGGCTCCTCAATTATTTATATTCTTTTGGTCGGACTTCTTCATGACCTAATGGCAAAGATATAAAAATCCACTGTGTTTTTCAACCTTTGTCAACCTTTTTTTTCCACTTAGCAAGATGAGCTTCTAAACATATTGAATTCTTGACAACCTCTTTTCCAAAGTTCAAAAAAACCTCTAAGCTCTCCAGAAAATGGTCTACAAGAAATTATGAAAACAAAAAAAAATTATTCCTCTAAGTTCTTATTTATCTAATGAAACTGTCTGTTGTTCCTTAGGTGCTCCTGCACCATTCTCCCCCTCTCAGCCCAAACACTAAGGAATGGAAGGGGAGAGTAAAGATAGGTCAATGCCAAACTTTGTAAACTGATCTTCCTATACCCATGTGGCTTCTGACTCATGCTTATTCTTCCACTTGATAAGGTGCTCCATGTACACCTTGTTCCTTGTAGACTTTTGTACTCTTGACTCCAAGATCTGCTCTGCCTAAGGCTTCTCTTGATTAGGTAGGGGTACGTTACTAATGTCCTTGAAGATCTCCTAACTGTTCTGAACCTCATCATTGACTGCTCCCTTATACTTGATCAAATCAGCTATGTTGAAAATTGCTGAGATTCCTTGATCGGTAGGTAACTCCACCTTATATGCATTCTTGCCATACTTGGCCAATATCTTGCATGGACCCACTCTCTTCATCTAAAAATTGGTTGACATTCCCTTCTACAACCTTGATTTGTTAAGGTGGACCATAACATAGTCCCCTACTTGAAATTGCACATCCTTCCTTATTAAATCTGCCTTCTCTTTCAACTTGTGTGTAGCCTCGGTGACTGTCTTCTTCACCTGCTCCTAAATCTCCTTCATGGTCTGACTGAAGTCTTCTGCATGTCCACTCCTTTGTTCCATAGCTCCAAGATCTCTGAGCTCACATATGCCTCTTGGGTGCATACCATACACAACTTCAAAAGGACTTTTCCCTGTGGTTCGGTTCACACTATCATTGTAAGCATACTCAACTTGTGAGATAACCGTATCCCATGTCTGTCCATATTCCTTAGTTAGGCACCTTAGTAGATTACCTAGCACCTTGTTAACCACCTCTATTTGACCATCAGTCTGAGGATGGTAAGTTGATCCAAAATATAGGTCGGTACCCAATCTACTCTATAGAGTCTTCTAAAAATGACTCATGAACTTCACATCCCTGTCTGAAACAATGCTTAAAGGCAAGCCATGGATCCTCATAACCTCCTTGAAGAAAAGATGAGCTATGTAGCTAGCATCATGAGTGGTTTTGCAGGGAATGAAATGACTCATCTTGCTAAATTTATCTACTACCACATAAACATTGTCAAAACCAGTCTTGGTCTTGTGAAGGCCTACCACAAAATCCATGCTCACACACTCCCATGGTCTATTAGGAATGGGTAGGGGTTGATATAAACCAGCATTACTAGCTCCTCCCTTAGCTTTCATACACACAACACATTGTTCTACATACTTCCTAGCATCTCTTGCCAACTTAGGCCAATAATAGAACCTTTGCACTAGTTCTAAAGTCTTATTGATGCCAAAATGCCCACTAAGACTGCCATTATGCTTTTCCTGAATTAGATTTTCCCTCATTGACCCTCTTGGAACACATAACTGATTTCCCTTAAACAATAACCCACTTTGCAAAGTATACTCAGAGTATTGGCTTTGGAAATGGTTCTCAAAGTTAGAACATACCTTATAAACCTCTGAAAAGTCTTCATCTTCCCCATATAGATCCTTGAAACTCTCGATGCCAATGCTCTTGATCTATATCTCTTGTACTGTCAACAATCTCTTGCTCAATGCATCTGCCACTTTGTTTAGTTGTACCTTCTTGTGCTTGATGGTGAAGGTAAAAGCTTGGATGTGTTCCATCCATTTCAAATTCCTATTACTCAACTTCTCTTGAGTGTTGACAAAACTCGGTGCCTGATTGTAAGTAAAGACTACAAACTCCTTGGGTAGAAGGTAATGCCTCCATTTCCTAAGTGACTGAACCAAAGCATAAAGGTCTAATTTATAGGTCGAATACTTCTTCTTTGCTTCATTGAGCTTTCACTAAAGAAGGCTATAGGCATGCCCTCTTGACTTAGCACTCCTCCTACTGCCACTCCACTTGCATCACATTCCATAGTGAACAACTTATCAAAACTAGGTAATAAGAGAATTGGTTGAGTTGCCACCTCTTGTTTCAGTTTCTCAAACCCTTTCTCAGCTTCTTGAGTCCACACAAACTTAGTTTTTAAACCACCCTTGATTGTATCTAAGACTGGTGCACATATGCCACTAAAGTTCCTTGTGAATTTTTTTATAAAATTGAGCTAATCCATGAAAATTTCTAACCTCAGTCCCTGTGGTTGGTGTAGTCCATTTGAGAATACCTTCCACCTTGCTTGGATCCATCTTCAATGATCCTTTGGACACTACAAAACCCAAGTAGACTAACTCTTGCTTAAAGAACTCACACTTCTCTAGATTGATTGCCAACTTCTTTTCTTGCAACCTTCTAAGAACTTGCTCCACATGTTTCAAATGCTCTTCTACTGTCTAGCTGTATATGAGGATGTCATCAAGGTACACTACCACAAATATCCCTATAAATTCCTTGAGCACTTCATTCATGAGCCTCATGAATGTGCTAGGGGCATTAGAGAGACCAAATGGCATCACTCTCCATTCATATAACCCATCATTTGTCTTAAATGTTGTCTTCCACTCATCACCATCCTTAATTCTGATTTGATGGTATCCACTCTTGAGATCCAGCTTGGTGAAGTACTAAGCTCCTCCAAGACAATCCATCAATTCTTCAATTCTAGGAATAGGGAACCTATACCTAATTGTGATTCTATTTATTGCTCTAGAATCAGTGCATAACCTCCATTTACCTCCCTTCTTTGTTGCCAAAACCACTGGTACTGCACATGGGCTGACGCTCTTTTGAATTAATCCTTGATCCAATAATTCTTGCACTTGCCTAGCTACCTATAAATTCTGATCTGGTGTAAGTTTATATGTTGCTTTGTTAGGTAATGAAGCTCCAGGTATGATGTAAATTTGATGACTTATGGCTCTCTTTGGTGGTAGAGTTGCAGGTGTACCATCACTAACTATGCTCTTGTACTTGTCAAGTAATTTTTGAACTACTTCTGGTAGGACTGTCTTTTCAGCCTTATCTTCCTCTTTAGGTTGAAACATGACCACATATCCTTCACTCCCTTGATGTAGGTTATTAAGGAACTCTTTACCACTGCTCAACATGATGTTTGGTTTCTTTGACTGTCCTTCATCTTCTTCTGACAGTGACTGCAACTTAAAAGTCTTTCCATCCTTCTTGAATGAGATGGTGTTCTCTTTTCCATCATATATGACACTCCTGTCATACTGCCATGGTCTTCCCAATAGTAGATGGAATGCTTCCATTGGTAACACATCACAAACTAACTTGTCCTTATACCCTCCAATAGAAAACTCCACCGTTACTTGCTCATTTACTAAAACACTTTGTCCCTTGTTTAGCCATGTGACCTTGTAAGGGTTAGTATGGGGTACCTTCTCCAATTTTAGTTTCACTAATGCATCTTTTGAGATTATATTATCTATTGAACCTGAATCTACTATGACCTTGCATACTTTACCAAGTATCTTGCACCTTACTCTAAATAGAGCTCTCATTTGTTTAGGTTCTTCTTTAACTGGTTGTCTGATCAAAACTCTGTTGAACATCAGATTCTCTCCTACCTCAGATTCAATATGATTGACCTTAGATGCCTTAGGACTCATGGTGTCCTCTTGTGCATAAGCCACTCTCTTTTCATTGCTTGATGAAGATGCTTTCTCCAGGCACCTATAAGTAGGATGACCTACTTGACTACAATGGTAGCATTTCATGTTTGCAAAATAAGAATTGCTCTTGCCTACTCCTCTTCCTTTGTTTGAACCTCCTTGATGTCCTCTACCTCTATTATATCCTCCTCTAGAAGATGTTTCACCTCCATGCTCAGTAAGTTTAGATTCTCCTTGATTTCTTTGGTCATTGCCTCTACCTTGGTAGCCACCTCACTGCCCTCTTTGATCTCTTTGATCTCTGCCTTTACCTTTGCCCTTAGAAGCCTAGTCTTGCTTCCTCTTGTTCCTTTCCTCAATCTTCATGGCTAACTGATAGCATTGGTGTACTGTCTTGGGACTTAAAAGAGCCATCTCCTCTTGAATGTTCCACTTCAAGCCATTAAGGTATCTAGCCACCTTGAGACTCTCATCCTATGTCACATTAGACCTCATGCAAAGTTTTTGAAACTCCTCAGTGTATGTGTTTACATCTTGGTCTCTTTGCCTTAGGCTTTGCCTCTTCTTGTGTAACTGAATCTCATAGTCATTTGGCATGTATGCTTCCTTTACTTTGGAAACCATTCCTTTCCAAGTTGAAATAGGCTGATTGCATTCTTTTTCCCTCTCTGTCTGAATGAACTTCCACCATGTCAAGGAAGATCCTCTTAGTCTTGACTTTGCCACCTTTACATTCTATGCTTCAGTGACTTCATCACACTCAAAATGGTTTTCCATTCCCTCTATCCAGTCCATGACTAGATCAGCTTCCATTTTTCAACTAAATAGTGGTATTCCTTCAAGTGCTTTTCCATGCAAGGCCTTCAATGCCTTGAAGAAAGGATCTTCTTTCAGGACAAGGTCAGGTTCAAGGGTCTTGTCTTCCTCTGCAACCTCTTCTTCCTTTGGTATCCTTCCGTCAAATTGTGTAGTCCTCACTGCTTGTTCAAGCTGGGCTATCCTATCCCTCAATTGCCTATTATCTTCCTCCTGCTCTTCAACCATCTTGGCCAATTGTACATTTTTCACCATGATGGTAGTATCACTTGACTCAACCTCTGACATATATTATTCTATTCCCAAATCTTTTACTTTCTCTGATACCAATCTGATAGGGTAGGGTTGAATGGAACACTCACTGTTCCATGCTCTGGTTTTCACCTTGGCAAACCCCTTTTTGGTGTCACTCTTCCACCACTCAACCTTTATGCCCTAATTATTGTTAGGCACCCTTGGTTCTCCTGGCCAACCCTACTATCATCTACTCTTTCATACTACCAAGCCAATCCTGGTGCTTTGCCACTATCTCACCCTTGACCCTTATTCTTCCCTAAAGGCCAATTAACCTCAACACTCAAATAGGTACTTTTAGGGGTGTGAAAATGTTGTAAAAGCTTCAAAGTAAACTATTTATGGTTCTCATACAATCACAAGACTCCATTCCTCCATCGCTTCCACCATACCCTTTCCTAGGGTTAGAAAAGGCTACAAGCCTAGAGCCCCAATTAGGCCTCTTAACCCGAGAAAAATGCAATTTACTCCAAAACCCTCCAAATGACCTAGGTTATTTGCTTGGGTTTTGTGGTTCCCATGTCCATACCTTGAATATTTTTAGGGTTTGAACCAGCACTGTCCATACACTACCCATACACAAAAATGGCCAAAAACCTAGGGTTTACTAGCCCTTCTCAGGCTGTTTCAAACTATTATTGTCTTCTCATAGAAAATGGGTTGATGGAGCCTCCTCCTAACCACCAGACCTTTTCAAGACCCTCCACTAAATCTTCCAAAAGGAATTTCTTCAAAATCTCAGCACCCCTGCAAAATATGTGTCTTTCACTCCTTATCTTCCCTAGCCGGACCCTGCCTGGCTCGCTTAGGGTAAGACATTGCTAGCCACTCCTGCACACACACAAACCCTAGAATCTACCATATGTACAAGCATGGTGTCTAGGCATTGTTCCCAATGGGCCATATAGTTTGTACGGTGGGAAAGTGCTCTAGCACCCATTTCCTAAAACTTGTCTGGTTCAGACCAGCATCAGGGTAAAATGAAACTATTTACAAAAGTGCTTACAAATTGAAACAAAGAAGCTATCTAATGTTATAAACTACTTATAAACTAGCAACACTACATTCCACAACCAAAACAATAATAGGTTTAAACCATTAAAGCACTATTTAGTTGCAAAAACCAGAAATTGCCTCACAAAACGCTATTTTTTTCAATGTCACAAAATGTCACTACAATATCAGTGCCTCTAACCCTGCTCCATGGTCAAAGCTTCCCTTAAATAAGGCTCCTCAATTAGTTATATTCTTTTGGTCAGACTTCTTCATGACCTAATGGCAAATATATAAAAATCCACTATGTTTTTCAACCTTTGGCAACTTTTTTTTTCCCACTCAGCAAGATGATCTAATACCATGGAGACTTCCCATTCCTCTCCTTCCTCTTTATGTGCTATCGAGATTTCAAAATTTCCACTTGCAAAAATTGGTTCTATAGATTTTAGATCTATGGTAGGTATTTTAGTGGTTTATCTAACTATCACTCATGCTCTTTAGCTTTCCATTGAGGGAGATTAGGATCATTCTCATATTTTTTTGTCATATTTTTGACACATAATAACTCATATTATTTTTATGAGTACATATTTGAATGTGTAGGGTGTTGTGGTGTTATTTTATAGAACAATTTCTCCAAATAGGAATGTTTCATGGATTTCACCTCTTTTCCCCTTGCATCCCTTATGTCACCTACTTCCCATGATAAGGTTTTGGTGGGCTTCAATCTTGTTATGTTTAGAAAATATTTTGTAAACACTATCCATGGGGGGCCTTATTCCCCATTGAAGTGTGATTCTAGGGATCCAAATGGTTTTGCTACCTCTTATTTTGAGAAATATATGATGAAATACCTCCTCCTTCCCCTCTTGTTGTGGTTTTGATGAGGATATTTCTAGAAACAAGGACTTGTTTTCCAAAATAAGTGTTGATATATAGGTTTGTTAGACTATGGCCCCATATTAGAGTTTTAAACCTCTATATCTCTATGAATTTGCATCCCATTATGGATGGAAATATGGATATATTATCCTATACAAAGGATTATTTATGGTTTCTTTTCATTAAATTTTTCATCATGATGTCCTCAATTATCACTCTTGGTTTTAGGGATAGCATGCCCTCATTCTCAAGCCTTAGGTGGCCTCATTTAATCATCTTAGTAAGTATTTCAATGAGCTACTAGTTTTTATTCCCCTCCCAAATATTCTACTTCATTTTTGGTGTAGATTTTATTATATGGGAATTGACAATTTTTTGGGGAATTTTATTATGGTCTATAATGCTACTATCATGTTCTCCCATACCACCTATGATTGTTATATCCTTATGAAATTGTGCTTGTATTTAGCTCTCCCAATAGAGGTTAATTTACAAGTTGGGGACTATAAATGTATACATCCATTGGATTATTAGGCCATCCATTTTCAATGTTAATAGTTTTTTACTAATAGTCAATTATAATTATATTATCCTCTCGTGAAGGTTTCACATTCCTCCTCCTAGTGGAAGAACTCTAATCATGGGAATCTCATAATGATGGGTTTCACAGTTGACATTGTTTTGGAGGCTTATGTTCCTACTATTTCTATTGAGGTACTAGTTCTTTATCCTCTCATACCAAAAACTATTACTAATCCCTCATCAATTCATGGGGGTATTTTGAGTGTGCCTCTTATGGCTCACATGGTTTCTCCTCTACATTCCACGTCTTTTATTTGTATCCACTTTCATGAATTGTCTCCCTCTTGTTGGTGATTTGAGTTTTATACCCCAATTTCATAAGGTATGCTAATCTCCTAAGTGTTAGAGGTACCAAACCTAGGAAGATTATAATAAACCTATATTCAAGTTGGGAAACATAGGATCAGTTTCTAAGGTGTGTAAGACCTCCTTGGATTTTAGCTCTACAATACCAAGGGGGGCTACCCTAAGGTGCTAAAATATATATTACAATAGAAAAAAAATTCTCACTCGAACATAAACCATACTAGTTAGCACACCCCTATTCTAGTTGCCACTTTATTCCTATATTCTTGCTTAGGAAAATCAAGTTTAATCATCTTATTAAATAAGATGATTTTCCACATAAGCATCAGATTAATGTGATTTATAATACCCATTAAAGTGCTACACGTATTTAGGCATGACAATTAAAAAAATAAAAGGAAAAACTAAAAAGGCCTTATTTTGATACATTTTAAGTGTATTAACGATGATGGGGAAAAATCAATTCACAAACCAACACCTTTATCCATTTGGTAAATAGAGCCTTTGAACTTAATCAAACATGTAACAACTAAAACCAAGGTGATATCTTAATCAAGGCACCACAAATTCATATGGCTTTCCAAATTTATAGGAAAGCTAGTCTCTGCTTATACATTTAAAAGAAAAATGATAGGTGAAAAATATTAAGTGATTCTACATAATAATCCATCAAAATTTCCATATATTTCATTTATTATGTTGAAAAATATATTACAAGGTCATTGCAAGGATTTTAATATAGTCTTTTTGCTAGCTAAATAAATGACACACATCTAATAATACACAATATACACATAGATACACTCACTGAAGGTTCATTTTTCAATTAACCAATTGATCTCTAAAGGCTACAAATGTTATTTTAAATTTGGGATAAACCTAGATAATTACAATAGAAAAAATTTATGCCTAGAACTAGAAATTGAAACCCTAGGACTTCTTATGAATATATTTCTTCTACTAGTTCTATAATTTCTCCTCCTTAATCCCAAAATATTATCCTCCTCCCAAAACTAGTAACCAAGGCCAATATATTTATGGTAAGAAGGCATGGAGGCTATCAAAAAGTTGTGCCACATAAGGAAACCCCAACTAAACACTCCTCTGATTCTTAGACAACAATTTTCTCCTAGAAAATGAACAAAGAGGAAAGAAAGAATATTCTACCAATTCCTACCATACATGAACATTGATGATTCATGGGTTTGATGGAATAATGAGTAAAAATCCTATAATATCTATTGAAATCACATCTTGGAGGTGTTTCTTTGACCAAAAAAAGGGGCCAAAAATAATGAATGAAGTATGGGGAGCAATTTTTTTCATGGATCAGCACCAAAATGTATTTAAATTCCTTATAATTATTCATAAATAGAAAATATATAGCTGAATTGAAAAGAAAATAAGCGTGGGGGTCAGACCACTTATTCTCCTTCGGCCACTCAATAATTTTCTAGGAACCAAAATTGGATTGACTATCAGCCACAAAGGGTGAGTCAATTCTCAACAAGGAAGACCTAGGAGGGGTTCTTTAAGCTTTTAGTGGTTCACCACCAAGAAAATGCTTGGAAAAGACACTTTAACATTCAACTCACAAAACCTAGTAATGCAAGCTAAATGAAGGATGCAAATGATGAAATAATGCAACAAGAAGTTAGGGTATGTGTACTTGGGAAGTCTAGAAATGTGACAAGGATTTTAAAAATGGAAAGAAGCTATCAAAATGAGCTATGGAGGACAAAGACGACCTTACTGTTGTCTTAATCCTACTACTATTTTTTGGGGAAAATGCGAAATCTTCGGATGTCGAAACTAGATCTGGAAGAATTTCTAAAAAATACCCTCGGGAGGACTAAGACACCCTAGGTGGCAACTTAGTCTCGTCTGGAATTTTTTAAATCTCTTAATGTAGTCCTGAGGCCTGATGTATGCTCTTCCTTCTTTTCTGATCTTAGTTTTGAAACTTCTGGATTAGACCTGTAGGTGAGTTTCTATGAAGATGACAACTTTGCAATGCAACTTTGTACTTCAAATGATCTTCAAGTATTCAACCTAAATCTGCAATCATAAACATGCAAGAGGAGAAAAACTTGTTGATTGTTAGTGGATGGGGGTTTTCATTGGTCAAACCATTTTTTGGTAATTAAACCTTGAAATGAAATAGACTAATGAAGGGAAATGCTGAATGAACAACATGCAATGTTACAACTCACTAAATCCTTGTTGTAAAGTCTATAAACTTGTGTGAAATGGCTAGCTTGGATATAGATCTTGAATCAAAGAAATGGTTGATAGATATGAACTTGAATTGTTTTCTTGAATCAAAACCCTACATCAAAAATTTCAGCATAAAAACACACATGATGCAAGATCTTTTATATGATGCTTGAATCTTGATGATGGCTCCAAATGCTCTTGAATACTTGAATGCTTGGATGCTTAGATTGTGTGTTACGAGAAAAGGAGAGAAGGAACCTTGTATTTATACTTATCCATGCTTAATATCCTGAAATTACACCACACCAAGCTGACATATGAATTCATTAATTAAAGGAGGCTAAATCCCACCATAATTTGAAATTGAATCCTGAAAATACCTCAAGGGGGACTAAAATTCCCTAGGTGACTTCTTAGTCCTGAGGCATGAATCTCGGGGCACAGACTCCAAAAAGGGACCTATTTAGATGCTTTCAAAATCAAGGTCCCAAGACCTTTGGGGAACAAAGATACCCTAGCTGGTGGGTGATCCCACAATAGTGGTTTACAATTTTTGGCCAAACTGGACACTAAAATATTTTTTTAAACTAAATCTTCACATTTGAGCACCTATAGCAGCTAAATTGAGCACCTATAGCAGCTAAATCATGAGGAATTTGAAGATGATGCAAACTAGAGTTTTGTGAAATTTTTTCTATAGATTCTAAATATATTTTTTTCAAAATTTTTGGAATTGGATTGCACTTCTTTTGCCATCTCCCTCAAAAACTATTTTTTTTCAAAAAACAAGATTTTTAAAAAGTGACGCTCACTGTATAACGCATGAATTTTTTTCCATGAAGGATAAAATTATAATTCTTTCAAATTTAGATTTACAACTCTGATATCTAGTGCTTCCACTTGGTTAGATATTTTTTTATTGAATATTTTTCTTTAATCAAGTGTCAAATTCAAACTAATTATAATTCAGACATAGCGCGACCGTATAATGTGTAACTTTTTTGGTATGTATCAAATTCAAATTTTTTCATTTGTTGGATCAAGGACATCAATATCTGGTGCGCTAATATTTTTAATTTTTTAATAATCTACTATTTTTCCACATGTGCAGAACATAGAGCTTGATTTTGGTAAAAAACCTACATTCATGAGAAATAAAAATAAATATAATAATCAAATTAAATTTATTTAAAATTATACTTTTGGGAAGCTTATAATAAGGACTATAAACTTAAAACAAATTTTAAATGAATTCATTTGATCCCCCAAAAGGTAAATCAAAAGTGGTTTTTATCAAGATTTTGATAGGTGTAAAGGAGACTCTGTTATAGGTATGGTTTAAAACTAGCGGGGTTCTATCCAAGGGGGTTTGATTTAAGGTAGTTTGATCAAACCCTCTTCAATTGGAATTCTTTAAATGGAACTTTTCAAGGCTTAAATCATCATATTTTCTAAAAATAACCAGTGTTTTAGTCCTAACCCAAAAGTCAGGGACACCTAGAAAGAATAATTAAATTATCATTTATTCATTAAATTTTTTTGGGATTAGCCACAAAGAGATATAATTCATTGGGCTTGTGGATGCAAAATAGGACCAATTAAGACATAAATAGGGATAAATAAAGAAAGGTGGGCCCATACAAGTATGAAAATGCAAGGGTATGCATTTTACTACACTGTAGTAGTTGTGGTCTGTTGGTTATTCTCTAAGAACCAAGATGATCTCCAGAAATACCTATTGAATTTTCCATTTCCAATAATTAATACTCCAAAGGGATTGGCCAACAAACAAGTGGAAGCTACAAAAATTCTACTCCTACACTTTGGGCTCTGTACTCGGGAGGGTGATCCCACAATGTATACTCAGGAATTCATACAATTATAACTAAATACATTGTCAATAAAAAATACTTCTCATAAAATTACTCAACAACATAGCACATCAAATAAGTGGGAAACTCATTTATCAATGTCCTATACTTGGAGCATGAGAAGGAAGAACTTCAAAACAAAACAACTGCAGTGGTATCCATTTGAGAATTTGTAAATTAAAAGTGATTAGTTGATGAATCAACACAAGAATTAAACCACAAGTGCTTTGTACGAACCAATTCCTTTATCCCAAGCAATAGAGTCAATATCAACCTATATAACCAAATAAAATCTCAACAATAGCAACATAAAATCACAAGAAATACTACATTACAACATTCCCCTATTGCATTCATGATCATTACTACTTACAAATATCCTAGCATGTGATTTTATGAGTTAACTATTTTATCCAAGCATTTACATTAATTCATTGAATCAATAAGCAAGAATGACATCAAAAATCCATTGAGAGACAATAGAGACAAACAAAAGGAATCCTAGATTGCTTTCATTCATAACTCATAAAACGAGTACAAGGAGACAAAATAGCCATGCAATTGGTATTAATTTGTATTGTATTTGCTATACTGCTATCAAAATTACATACGTAATACTGAATTCTAACTTAAGAGAAAAAATATAAAACATACTTATTATTTCCCTTACAATTCACAGTGTTAATTGCAAAACAACCAACCCCTGATTTCTGGCCCTAAATTCCTTCTTGTAGAAATGAAGGAGAAAAAGAAGCTACAGACTAGAAATTACACATGTCAAAACCCCATTAGACCACTATAACAAAGATTCTCCCATTTATTTACAATGCATTCCCAAGAGGTGGGAGACATGTGAGAAAATGAAAATTGTCTTCATTTGTTGTTGGAGATCTGGTCCAATTTTCAAAATGGATGTAACCAAACAATTACCTCAAAATTTGTGCCCATGCACACAAAGTGAAAGATGGAAATCATGAAAGAAACAGAAAAGGAAAAGTCAAGAGATATTTCCACATTTGTAGCCTTGTCATCAATTCAACTTAGAGAAGATGCACCATTTTTTCCATACTTTATCAAAAGCCTAATTTGTACTAAATCCAAGTTATGTAGTGCATTCCCATCTATTCGTTATTTATCATGACTGCAAATTTCAAAATTTCAAATCACTAACCCACCACCTTTTATGTTAGGCCCCTACTTCTTCCAAGTACCTACCTTTCCATGCTAGGAATTCATCTTCAGTGGGCCAATTGAAATCCATGACTTCATCAACACTCTGTCTATAAGGTGCATACTTGGTAACAATTTGGTTAGCTTCCTTATGAAACTCCAATAGGAAAGTCTCAGCATGAATTAACATATCCATATTTCTCTTCAATGTCTCCATATAAATTTTTTTGACAAATTGAAACATCCTGATCTGAAATAACCTAATTGTTTCATTTTTCCACTCATGTAGAGCCTTAACGCTATTATCATCCCTTAAAATGGATTGAAGAAGGTCATGATGTGATTCATGCAAGTATTTTACCAACTCCTTTGTTTTGTTTTCCAATGGTTTAATATTTCCCATGTATCCTTCAATCATCCCTACAAGAACTATAGTAGGTTTAGAAATTTCAGGGGGATTGGGATCCCACTTAACTCTACTTCTTGTCAATATCGAATATGGCTTCCTAGGGATCCAAATTTCTATAAGTGCAATGGCTCTTTCTCTGTCAATGTAAAAATTCCTGATAGCATCCACAATAGATGAATAATTGTAGTGACGAGTATTCAACTTGTTATTCACTTTTTTGGTCAATTTTTCTAGCACTATCATGAAAATTTTCATATTACTATTGAAAATATCCTCATCATGATTATCACACTTTTCTTTGTACTCATTTAGCTACCTAAGCAATTCATCCCTATTGATATCCCCTCAGCCTATGGCCCTTCTAATATACCGGGTTCTACTTTTGAAATGGGAACACTCCCCATGTTATATGGCACAATGTCCTAGGAAGAACTTACTTCAACAGTAAACTTTGGGGGTATAGCTTCTTGTGAAATAGTGGGGGAGTCAACATCATTATGCTTAGGCTTTCCAGGTTGCAATCTTTGCAACATATCCTCCAATAATGCTACCTTTTTCTGCAACTACATATTATCCCACTCAAGGTCTCCATATTTAACTAACAAGTTATTGCATTTTGTCCTAAGCTTATCCTTTTTTGCAGTCATAGAGTCTACGATGGCCCTTGTGAATTGTGCAACATGAACTAACATATTTATAGCTTATAAGGTTGATGTTTTTGAAACTCTTTTTATTATTAGGCCTCCACTGTAGTTAGGTGCAAGCTCAACAATATCAGGCTTTCTTGTACTTGGGGCTAAAGACCATATAGCCAAGGCTTCCCAATCTTCACTGTAAGAAGACTCCCATAATGCAAGTGCAACTTCTTCTTTTGTATCATAGAAAGGCTTGTCACATTTCTTTATTGTGTCAAAAGATATGGAAAAATCAAGATCCCATTCTAGTAGCAACAAAATGCCACTAGTACTTACCAATTTTTGAGCCTCCTTTCAAGTCATTTTCTAGAATCTAGTTCTCATTTCATAAATAACACTTTTTTCTGGATGCTAGCATTTGATAATTCTAGGTAAAGGCTTCTTTCTATAGCCAGACTCTTTAAATATTCATCTCTTTTAACCTTGTATACAAATTCCATAAAATATTGAGTCTTTATAAATGATTCATCATCTAAGATCTTTCCACATGCTTCAACCCGCATATCATCTCTTCCATCAAGTCCAATGAGATCAACTTTACTCAATCTTTCTCCTAATTTATGTGTTTCACTTACTACAGGTGCAGTGGGCACTCCCTCTTGTATTTCCTATTCTGACACCAAAATATCATCACTTGAGCCTTCATCATCATAGTCCACTAGACCAGTGGCTTCAACCTTTTGTCTTTTCAATGGTGGCTCCCTAGGTTGTATTTCACTAGGTGGTGGGGAATCAATGTTGATGATTTGAGGCTCTACCAACCTTGGTGGAGATGATAGTGGTACTTATGGCGTAGGAGAAGGAGGCTTGTTATCCTCTAGTTGAGAGGGAATAGGGTCTTCATCAATTTTCTTTTCCTTACTCTTTCTCCATGGAAATATTTTTCTTCTTGGTTCCTCATGGGCTTGTGATGTAGATTATTCTCCTACAACAAGGATCTCTCCACCACTTCATCCTTCTACAATTAGAGCTTTCGCTTTATCTTTACCTATTACCCCTTTAGTTTCAAAGTGGTCCACTATTGAATCAAAATTCCATGCTACATGCTCCACCTTTTGTATTATATCTTCAGCCTTTGGGAGAATTTTGAAATCAAGTTCCTCTTGCTTTATTTTTCTTTGCATTTTACTGAGTGCAATCCATCTTGCTAACCTTTTTTCTTACTCCAAAGTTTCTGATACATTTCTTATTACATCTTCTAGATACTTGAAAATATGGACAAATTTTTAGCTCTTGTTTCTTTCTTTAAGCTAGGCCATAAATTCTTCAAGGTCATATTTGATCCTCTCAGCTAACCTCTGCATGTAGTAGGTTTTGAGTATATCAAGGATATTATTCCAACCTCCCTTGGTCATTAGAAAATAAGTAAAACAAGTGTATAAAGGAAAAAAAGTTCATTTTCCTTTATTCAATAAGTGCCCATTTTATACACTTCCCAATTGCCACATAACCTCAAGGAAACCAATTCTTTCAAGCACAAAATTTTTCAGCAAGTGAGTTTCTACCAAGGAACCCTATACTCTTAAGATAGTATAGTAAGGGTATGAAATATCATCTCCCCAATTATGATCAACTCCTACCTCAGGCTTTCTCTCCTTGGGTCTTAAGAAATCATGTAGAGCTATGGGAATTCTAGGTAAATTCACAATCAAGGACATCTTTAGTTCAAAAGAAAACAAATTTTGGAATGTCACATAGTCATATGTCCCATCATCTTTGTCCAACACTATGGTCTAGCATTGCATGGGAAAGTTCAAATCACCTGCCTTTCTTTCCAAAACAATATTGTGTCCAAAGTAAATTGCACCCTTGTATAGAAACATGTGCATAAACAATCAACACCAATTGAATCTCACTCCTGATTCTCCCTTCTTCAACCTTGTTAGTCCTTCATGCATTCTTTCTGAAAGAAACCCTACAAAACCATATACTGCACAATACTGGGGGTGCTAGAAATGGGCAGCCATGCACATCCATGCCATTGGCATTCCAGATATAGGATCATAACCAGTTATTTGGAAAATGGAATAGAAAGTCCTCTTGAAATAGGAAAAAAAATAGTTAACTGGGAAAGGCTCTTTATCGTGTGGTCCTATTACAATCTTGCAACCTACAAATTCTGTTAAGAATCTTGGTAGGACATGAACTTTGAATGAAATCCTAGTTTTATCATACTCTTGCCTAAGAGTGTCTTCATTTACCTTATGCATTTCATCACTCCATCTAGTGAGCTTGAAGAAAAACCCAATTCCTTCTTAGTGATTCCGACCATCTAGTTTCCATCATAAGTAGACTTATAGTCTTATGACTAGGTCATAATTAGCAGCTATTTCCTTAAGCAATTCAACATCCATATAAACATTTGGCACAATTAACTTTTCCAGATCATAGTTCCAAGTGTTTCCTACTGGGATACCCATATTTCTATTCTTGAAAAAGCTATAAAATAGTTCCCATTCAGTGTAAGGTAATTTGGCATCTTTGATAGAACATCTCTTGTCAAATAAACCTTCTACTACTTGTGGACCTCTATGAATCAGTTGGACTTTAGGTTTATCACTAGTTGAAGGTGGTAACTCAGCCATGAGGTGTTTATTCAAAGGTCTTTTGGAAGCAGAAGCTTCCCCTTTAGACAAAAAACATTTTTATTTTAGGAGCCATAACACAAGAGGAAATGTAGTGCAGGGTTTCTGGTTTATCTGAACAAAGCCTATGACTTTTGTGAGTGTTTGAAATGAATTATGAAAATGCAGAATTAAAAAATTCTTCTTTATGGACATTAAACCTTAAAATGTTGAACCAAGAAAACCCTAACAGACTCAAGCTTCAAAAAACCACAACTTATCAATATTTTTGGAGAGAGGGTAACAATTCACTTACTGGTTTTCTTCGTAGGTTGATAACCCTAGTTTCAACGTTAGAAAATTTTGAAAGACCACAACAAGAGACCCTTGAATGTTTCAAGTATATTTTTCAATGTTGAATTATGCCTTTAAGATAAATACCTAATAATTATGAAGCTACTTACTTTGATAGATCAATGTCCTTTCAGTTATTAAGGCTCACTCGCACGAACCAGAATGACTCACTTGCCCTCATATGAGTTTTGAATGCCAGCCATTGATCCTTTTAGAGTGTTAATTTATTGATGATCTATATTTGACCAACTTATTATGAAAAATCCAACTATACACAACCACAATACTTCTCAAATGAGAGGAGGCCACATGGAACCACTTGTTAGTAGTACGCGGGCTCCACTATCTCTTTGTCACCATAGCCCTGATACACATGTCCTTTTCCCCTCACCCCCCCACAAGTCATAACTTGTGTGAAAATTTCATCAACGGGGAGATGGGGAAATGCTAAGATTAGATCTCTCTACTTCTTCATGCACACTTCTTACTTACCCACAACTTTATGCTTCATGCAACATCTACAACTTAGATTAAAATATCTTTAAGTACATGCAAAACATTTGCATTAGTGATGCACAATTTATCCTCCATGCCTAGTGTGGAGTTATTTAATTAAAAATTTTCTCATATGCCAATGCTTCCACATTCTTTAGATTACTCCATGTGACAGATGCTCACTCTCCCATTGAGAACCTGACAGGAAAAATGGGACCCACATAGGATAGCGGGGAGTGGTCAAGGTTAATCCATGTCACTCACTATAGACCATTGATTCCTTTGGAAACTCAGCAATGTTGACCATTAAAATCATTGGGCCCATCGTTGGAAGAGGCACGTCGCAACTGCCCACCAGGATTTGTGATTATTTTAATAAGCAAGAAGAATAAATGAGCATGTGGGGAATGGTCCAAATGTAGCCACCTTAATTATCTCCCATCGTTGATTTCTTCAACAACCATCTGCATGCCTTTTCAAAGACATCAGGCCCACCAATTGTACAAGACATATGGCCTTCACCCATGAGCCCGTATTAATAAAATAATACGAAACAAAATGGAGTGGGTGCATAGGGAATGGTGGTGATTGTCTGCATCAATCAAATGACAATAAAAGGTCCTTATATCTGCACATGTGAAAAACTATTAATATTAAAAAGGGACCCAACTAGGTCGATGAGACCATACTACTACATAAAATACTTAAGGATTTTCAATGGGAAACATTTAGCCTGACTTAGGAAAAAATTAAAATAGTTTCCCAACATACATCAACCAGTAAAAAAAGACTAGAGGACCAGTTACTCAATGAGTTTCTATGGCATAGGTCATAACTTAAAGGATTGAGAACTGGCACAAGGGGTCAACAAAGAAATAAGACCTTGGCGAGGATACAAATCAAAAGGGTTTTTCAAATAAGACCTAAGTAAACCAAAACCATTATACAGTGATAGGAGATAAAGCCCATAGTCTTTAGAACTAAGCAAGATTTTGGAGATGGAACATGAAAAATTTTATGAGTTCCATCATGGTTCTTCATCACTCTATAAAGGACCTAGGTGCAAAAAATAACGTAGTGCCAACTCTTGTTGACTTGTAAGCAATCAACATCAACATACAAGAAGGAAAAGGGAACCCTTTAAGGGTTCCAATAGTTATTGGAACCACAAAAATCTCTTAAAAATAATCTCCCTTTCCTTCTTTCCATTTCTCCTTCCATCTTGATCTTTACTCAAGCCATCTAGGCTTGGAGATGTAATAGAAACTTTTTGTGGGTTCCTTTGGTTCTCAAAACCAAAATAACCTCTAGCCAAATTTTTCTAGTTTACTTTCCAAACATTCATTTTTTGTTGGTGTAGTGTTGAAAAAATAAATCCCTTTTCACACTTAATTTGGGAATAATTGGTATATAATTAACCTAATTATGTCTTGGTTTAGTGTTGTAATGTATTGTACACATTCACATTAATTTGGGTCTCTTTTTAATGAAATGCACTTAAATTGTACCTTATTTATGGTGTTGTAAAGTGTTTTAGTACTCTTTCATACTTATCTAGGGTTTCCTCAATCAATTGTGGCTAATTGAGCTTAATTTTCCCCTTTAATTCAAATTTAAGCCTTATTAATGACACCTTCCGATAGATCTATCCTGACACCTAATAATAAAATTGCATAACATTTAATTTGGAAACCAAGAAAATGGTGCTAGGACCCATTTTCCTTTTGTGACAAATGGGTCCTCTGCACATAGGACCCCCTTTTCTATGCATTTTTGAGGTGGGTTTTTTATGTTCCTTCCACCCCCCCGAAGCAAGGTCCTAGAAACTTGTGGTAGGAACCATTCACCTTTAGTGGTGAATGGGTCCTCCTCAAATACGACACCCCTTTTTAAATTTAATTTTATCAGGATTCTAATTGTAAATGATGATTTTGGTTTTCCCTCACAATGCTTTGCTCCTCCTAGGGCTTTTCACCTAAAACGAGAAAGGGGATTGGATGCGGACCAAAATGAAAGGGTTTACACTCAAGACTAATGTTAATGAGTTATATTATGCCTAATTAAGATTTCCTAATGCATTGATCTGAAGTTGAAATGATTTAATGATGCAAAACCTAGAAAAGTAACTTGTTTGAAAACATCGTGTGATATGCAGAAAAGTAAAATGAATGCAATAAATGATCAAATGGAGATGAAAAACAAGAACTATGCACCTAGAAACTAAAATGAAGCTGACTGGAAATTGAAGAGGCCACTAAAATCCTACAAATTTTGATTTTTAAGCCTCGTGGGACACTTGTGCCAAGTTGGGCGACTTAGTCTAGTTTTGGGAAAATTCTGGGAAACTTTACCAAAGCCCGTTTTAGCCAAATGGGTATCCAAATCTGCAAAAACCTCTCAAAAAAAGGTTCAGTGGGACTAAGTTGCAACTAATGGTGACTTAATCCACTTCTGAATTTTTGAAAATACGGAAGTGGAAATAGAAGCCCTAGGTATGCACTCTAGTTTCCCACAGTGTCCGCTTCTTAAACTCTGATTTTCGGGCCTGAAAGTGACTTTTTGTTGATATTTTAGCTTGATCAACAAGGATATGTCTTCCATGAGTCCTCAATCTTTTCTTTAATTATCTTCAAACCCTTAACGTTCCTAAATCTACAAACAAACAAGACAAGAAGGAGAAATGTTGGATGTTAGGGCATGGGGGTATGCCTTGGTCAAACCCCTTTTTTGGTAATTAAAAAAAATCAAGAAAGAATATAAATAAGCATGCACCAATGGAGTTAATACCTTGCCATGATGTTTGATCTTGAATTTCTGCAACAAAACATGAATAATCTGTCCTTGAATGTCTTAGGAAGCTATCTTGATGACTTGCACTAATGAAACCCTAGGTTGCTTGACTTGAGAACATGATGAATGATGGATGAATGATGACAAGTTGTGAATTAGGATGAGTTGGTTCAAATGAGATGTAAAACCCTAAATTTATACACAATTATGCCTTAATTCCCGAAAATGCCTCATCATAGTCTTACCTTAGGTCTTAAAGAATAAAAAACCAAAAGAAATTTGAATTAATTTTGATTTTTGTGCCACATGGTACTAAGTCAATGTTAGAGATTAAGATACGTTAAATTTTCTGTATCAGGTTCTTCTTCAACAAGATAATTAAGGCCTATAAGTGCATAAAGGGGCTATTTAAAGCATAAGAAAGGTGTAAATATTGATGAAAAGCCTTGGAAAGTGTGAAATTTTGTTACAAGACTTTACAAAACTTTGAAATAGGTCTTGGTAAGGTTATTTAGGTGAATTATAACATTATGGTCTTAGAAAAGTGTGAAGATGTGTTACGACACCTTACAACACTCTTGCAAGACATCAATAAATGTATTTTATTCAATTTGCAAGGGCCCAAGACCCAATGTGGATGTGTAAAACACCTCACAACACTAAATCAAGGCCTCGTTATGGTCAATTTATCATCAATTATTTCCATATCAGGAAAAGCATACACTTTTTAGTGACACATTAAGCCCCCACTTTAGTGAGAGGATGAACTTGCTTCAAAATCACACTACAGTAGCCATTCAAGAGGATTCCAATCATACCAATGTGGATGACAAAGGATGACAAAGATCAAAGGAGGTATCGCAAGTCCTCAGGATCCAAGATCCTAAGTCAAGCAAACATAAGTGCAAAAGGAAACATGCAAGGTGAATGATTTGCAACAAGACAAGATACATGGTCATACAATGTATGAAAAAAATTAAGAAACCCCCCTCTCAGGGAAGGTGTAAAATCTTGGCGAATCTTGTATACTTCCCGATAAAAATATTAATTTTAGTGGAAATTTTTTCTAGTTTTGGTGAAAAAAAAATAATGTCCATTGGTGAATATTTTCTAATCGCTAGAAGTCTGTGGAAAACCCTAGCGAAATTCAAAAATTTTAAAACCACTAAATTTTTTCCATTGGCAATTAAAATCTATTTTCAAACCACTAAAATATTTTGATTGGAAAATTAAACCTATTTTCAAACTAGAAAAAATAAAATTCATTGGAAATTTAAACTTATTTTCAAATGATTAAGAAAAAAATATTGGCAAATTAAACATAATATGAAACTAATAAAAAAATGTAGTGGGGAAGTGTCAGTGCAAATTTTCCTAACCTTAGTTGCAAGAATGCAAGTCTTTCTTGCTCATCTCTATAGTCGTTGGGTCGGAGGTTTTGAAAACTTCAAAACTTCAAAGTTTGGTTCTAAGGTTCCAAGCTTTAGTGACCATGTAACATTATAGACCATAACCGTTCCATGAATTATTGATCAATGGTTTTAGTTGCATTCTAGAAGTATATCTCTCAAGCACTAGAATTGTGAATTAAGACTCACAGAATTACACTAGAACCGTTAGATTTACAGAAATCAATGGTTGAGATTTTATTAATTATTTAGGTATGTCGGTCATCCTACTCTTGTTTACCATTTAATATTGCCTAATTTAGACCAAAATATTTTATGAAAAATAATTTAATCTTAACTCTATAATCCTGAGGGTTGAGTCTCATCAACCTAGTGATGTCTCCATTTTAAATTATGCATGTGCATAAAGTTTGTTTTAAAAGAGGGACCATTCGATGAGTTTTCGATGGATGATTGTAGTTGCATTCCAGAAGTGCATCTCTCAAGCACTAGAATTGTGAATTGAAACCTACGAAATTACACTAGAACCATTAGAATTCTAGAAATCAATGGTTCTTAATTGTTGTCACAATAGTGGTTTACAATTTCTGGGAGGAACTGATTTTTGCTGAAATCGCATATTTTTAGAAAATATAATGATTGAGGCCTTAAAAAGTTCCATTTAAATCATTCCAATTGAAGAGGGTATGATCAAACTACCTTAGATCAAACCCCCTTGGATAGAACCCCACTAGTTTTAAACCATACCTATAACAGAGTCTCCTTTACACCTATCAAAATGCTGATAAAAAACCACTTTTGATTTACCTTTTCGAGCATCAAATGAATTTTTTTTAAATTTATTTTT
The DNA here is from genome assembly GCA_007258455.2 of Sequoia sempervirens. Taxonomy (NCBI): domain Eukaryota; kingdom Viridiplantae; phylum Streptophyta; class Pinopsida; order Cupressales; family Cupressaceae; genus Sequoia; species Sequoia sempervirens. The sequence goes on from VDFB02000015.1 coordinate 228,229,128, forward strand.
TGTAAGTGTGTAGTCCTTATTATAATCTTTCCAAAAATTATAATTTTAAATGAGTTTAATTTTATTATTATATTTATTTTTTATTTCTTTTTAATGTACATTTTTCACCGAAAATCAATCTCTTTGTTTTGCACATGTGGAAAAATAACAAATTATCAAAAAAAAAAAAAAAAAATTAGTGCACCAGATATTGAAGTCCTCGATCCAAAAAAAAATAAAAATTTAATTTTGATACATACAAAAAAAGTTATGTGTCATACGGTCACGCTACGTCTGAATTATAATTGGTTTGACTTCAAAAATTGATTAAATAAAAAATATTTAATAAGAAACTATCTCACCAAGTGGAAGCACTAGATATTAGAGTTAAAAATCTAAATTCGAAAGAATTATAATTTTACCATTCATGGAAAAAAAGTTATTCGTTATACGGTGAGCGTCACTTTTTAAAAATGTTGTTTTCTGTAAAAAACTAGTTTTCGAGGGAGATGGAAAAAGAAGTGCAATATGATTTCAATTTTTTTGAAAAATATATATTTAGAATCTACAAACAAAATTTCACAAAACTCTAGTTTACATCATCTTCAAATTCTTCACGGTTTAGCCACTATAGTTGCCCGAAAGTGAATATTTAATTAAAAGAAATTATTCTAGTGTCTAGTTTGGCCAAAAATTGTAAACCACTATTGTGGGATCTATATCGGACTGCTCTTGTTTACCGTTTAATATTTCCTAATTCAAACCAAAATATTTTATGAAAAAGCCTTAAATTTTAACTCTTTAATCTTGAGGGTTGAGTCTTGTCAACCTAGCGATGTCCCCATTTTAAATTATGCACATGCATAAAGTTTGTTTTAAAAGAGGGATCGTTCAATGAATTTTCGATGGACGGTTGTAGTTGCATTCTGAAAGTATATCTCTCAAGCACTAGAATTGTGAATTAAAACCTGTGGAATTACACTAGAACCGTTAGATTTCCAGAAATCAATGGTTGAGATTTTATTAATTATTTAGGTATGTCAATCATCCTGCTCTTGTTTACCATTTAATATTGCCTAAGTCAAACCAAAATATTTTATGACAAAGCCTTAAATATTAACTCTTTAATCTTGAGGGTTGATTCTCGTCAACCTAGTGATGTCCCCATTTTAAATTATGCATGTGCATAAAATTTGTTTTAAAAGAGGGACCATTCGATGAATTTTTGATGGAAAACTATAGATGCATTCCGGAATTAAATCCTTGAAGCACTAGAATTTCCTACTGAAACCTCTAGAATAGCACTAGAACCATTAGATTTTCAAAAATCAGTGGTTGAGACATTTAATTCTCTCTTTTCAATGCATCGAAGTACTCCACCTTTCATTTATTCTATTGAAATTCTCAATTTGGTTGTGGTACTGGGTGACGGTGTGGATTAATACCATATGAATAGCCAGAAAAAAACCTATTTTCAAATGATTAAGCAAAAAACATTGGTGAATTAAACATTGTTTAGTGAGTGAAGGAGGTGTGGAAGTTTTCGTAGAAAGTGAACCATAGAAACAATGGAGGCTAGTTTCACCTTGACATCGCAAAGGAAGCTAGACCCTTTCGTTAGAAAAGCATCTGTGAAGTGGCTGCAGGGTTTATTTCTCTTCAAGGATGTGCAGGTGGTGCAAGAAGTTCAATTTATTTTGGGTAATGGCTTTGAAAAATTAAAGCACAGCTACAAGACCAAAATGGATATTTATTCGTTGGTCATGACTTGGGGTCTAGACTTAGGAAAACCAGTGGATGTAGTGAGGAAAGTCATGAAAACTCTAGTTCACAAATATTTTTTAGAGGATATGGAAGGTATTCTGGAATGGGCGATACCAGGAGTGGGGCTTGTTAAGGTTGAAGGCATGGATGGTGGAGGCCCAAAGCTCATGGATTTAAATCATCTCTTTATCAGGTGGCCATAAGCACACACCAAAGATCTATGGCGAGAAGGTGCAAAGCGTGGGTGGCAAGCACTCAAAATCTGTGTCGAGCTAATGGAGGTCAAGGAGGTCATAGAGAATCTCAAAGACATCACAAGAGCAGAGATGCATGAAAAGAAGGGTCTGCGTCTGAGGAAGAAGATGAAGATGGGTAATTCATCGAAGGCCTCTGAGTAGTACAAGTATTTTAAAAAAATTAGATTAATGTACTTTTAGAAATCTTGTCTATGATTTTTTTTTTGGGGGGTTATGCATGGATTTTAGGTGAGTAGACTACGGATAATTTGATATGTTGGAAATGGAAACTATGTTGGTTAATCAAATTTTTTGGTAGTTGATGGATGAACATAAATCTAAAGTATATTTTATAGCATTAGTTTAAAATTAGAATAAATTTTGGTAGTTGATGGATGAAGATAAATCTAAAGTATATAATAGCATTTTTTTTGCACATTTGATTCTCAACTTTTATTTTTTTCAAGATAATATAGCATTTGGTAACTTGGTTTAATTGGTGAGCATGTTGAAATTTTATTTTCCTTTTACAAATAATTTATGTTTTTAGGTAGATGAATTTAAGGATTAAACTATAAAAAAAATTCAACATTTATTTTATAGCATTTATTTAATATGTATGATTAATAAAATCAATAATATTTTCATATAAAAGATTTTATATAAAAAATATAAATTAAATTTTTTTTTGACATTTAAATGTTTTCATAAAACGTAAAGTGACAAGCATTTAAATGAATAAAAATGTCACAAAATTTTCATATGACAAGTAGGGGTGGCCATCAAATTCTAGGCCTGGCCAAGAGATAACAATTTTCCAAACTCCACATGTACCGATCTTAATTACCCATCGATCCTCCTGTCATGTCCACTTGCTAAAATTTTCCTGTGATCTTCAATTTATAAATGCACCGTCCTTGCCACCTTTCCTATCTTAATTCACCAAAGTCAAGGTTTTGGTGCTTTTCCTAACCTTAGTTACAAGTCTTTCTTGGTCATCTATGTAGCTAGTGGGTCAGAAGTTTTGACAATTTCAAAACTTCAGACTTTGGTTCTAATGTTCTAAGTTTTAGTGACCACGCGACATTATGGACCACTACCATTTGATGAATTTTTGATGGATGACTATAGTTTCATTCTGGAAGTATATCTCTAAAGTAGTAGATTTGCAATTCTCAATCTTTTAGTTTTGAACATCCGAAGCAATTTATTGGACAACTCATAGCTTTAATGAAACAAGATTTGTAATGATTTCAAAATTCATATCATTTAATGAGTGGCACTAGTAGTGCTCATTGGATTCTGGTGATTTTGATAGCTTGTCAGATTGAGGTACAATTTGCATGTAGCCAGATGTCAATAAAATTAAACATTTTAATTCTTAATTGTACATGTAATGCTTAAGTTACACAAATTGACTAAGTTGGTTTTTTGGTTTGCACAAATTAGGCAAGTAGCAGCACTTGTGGTCAATAATTGATTAAATAAGGTAGGTAATAGTTATAGTAATAATGTGACATTGTAATTCAGTTGTAATAAAATAAATCGTTATAAATTTATAGTTATTCAAATCAATTTTTTTTCCTTTGAGAAATTAAGTATTAATTGCATGCAAAGGTGGAGTAAGTAGCCATTTATCACATTCCATTTGCAAAATTCGAGGTAGTGGTAGAAAATTCCAGAAAGGAAAGTTGTGGGTGAGGAGTAAAAAGGAAACACCGCTTGCATTCGACACGGAGAAGCAACTGCAGGCCTTTAGAGGGGAAATAACCAATAAGAGACTACAGGGGCTGATGAATTTGACCCATCCACTCATTCTTTGGGCAACCAAGTAGGTGGTTGGGCTAGAATTTTTGAAGGATTACCATAGAGCAAGAGTAAATACAAAGATTCTAGCAATGTTCTTAGTATTCCTTTTGCATATGGGAGTCTCGAAAGAGATAAGCAAAAAATTGACCCAAATGGTCTTCGTGCACGCATTGCTGGGCAACATTGACATAATGCTAGATAATGTGGATGAGAATAGGAAAATCCCCATTCCACAGAACTACTACATGATGCGGATGAGAAGGAGAGAGGTAATGAAGTTTCCTTTGGTCTGAACCATCAACCCAAAAGGATTTGAAAAATTGTGGGTAGAAAGGGACCACAACATTTTCTTTCTCCTTAGGGTAGAAAAACTAACGACCAATCCCCTACATGGGTGGGCAATGAGATATGCGAAGGACGAAGGTTTGGCAAAGGAAATTTCAGCAGGTTATGATGATGATTGAGACCTTGGAGATGGGGAAGAATTTCTTGTGAATGATCCCAGGGACCTGGAGGGAAAGGCCAAAAGCTGAGCACATCAAAAGTGTGGAGCAGACTGCCTAGTGATTGCAAATTGCAAGGCATACCTAAAACGCAGAGTCAAAGGATGATGATGATGAATGATAAAGTCTAGTTGGGTATGATTTTAGCTTTTTGTTGTTGAATAGAAATAGTAATAGTAATAGGGTAATTGAATCAGTCTCGAGACTTGGAGTGCCTATACTTAAATTTAGGCCAATTTGTAATGAATTCTATAATGCATGGAAATATGGGTGGGCTAGCTGATCAGGGAATGTCACTTGAGAGAAAAGGCCTTCAGCGTGGTTTTTTGAAAAATAGATAGTTATGTAATCCTTTTTTGATAATCAATACAAGGTGTTTCTCCTAGCAGTGTTTTACCTAGCAAAAAATAATAAGTGCATGCAAATTTAATAAAGTAAATGGTTGTGCTATTAATTTGACATTATAATTCCTTTTATTAAGTGCTTTGCAATGTTAAGTGTTACTATGCTATTAATGGTTGTGCTATTAATGTGATATTGTAGTTCCTTTTATTAAGTCCTTTGTAATTGCAACGTTAAATGTTATTTTTCTTAGTGCTATTAATGGTTAAAAGTAAAAAAACTTTAAAACAGATGTTTAATATTTTTATTATAAATTACTCAATGGTTTGATAGAACATTTGATGTATCATTGTAGACTCAACTTCAAGGGACTAGAGCAAGCTTAGTCTCTAGGCCTCCGAGTTTTATAACCATTTGACATGTCACATTGTCGTGGAGTTCTAAATTTTCATAACTACCCAATTCCCCAACTTGGTTCACTTTGTTGAGTAACTTAAGTTCATGCATACGTAACCTTTGAGTTATGGTGTGTGGATTTAGTCGAACTCGATGGGTCAGAGGTTTCAAAAAAATTGAAACTTCATACTTTGGTTTTGAGCTTTCAAGTTTCAGTGACCACGTGACATGATTGACTTATCTTTCCTTTCAAAGGGGAATTGGCTATGCAGCCCACAAAATGGGCTTGATTTGCCAATTTTATGGAATTTATTAATTAATTAAAAATGTACTCTTTAGTTTTAATTAATTAATAAATACCATCAAATTATCAAATCAAGTCCATTTTGTGGGCTGCATAGACATTGCCTTTCAAAGGTGTCATCGTCTGACATCTCAATGAACGCTATGTACAAAATGAACTTGAGTTGCCTTTTCAGGAATTTCCAAAAGTATACAGGTTTAAAGGCTATATTTTCAAGGTATGAAATTGAATGTCACATTTAAAGCACTTCCTATCAACAATAATGACATATGTGAGTGGCATAGTTTTTCTTAAACATTTAGCCTACATTCTTGTTTTACTCCACATTGATTGCACATCTTGTCATTTTATATGGCTTGGCCTTGAAGGTGGCATATTTTTTCTCAAAAATTTCCTTTCAAAGGCGTCATCGTCTGACATCTCATTGAACACTATGTATGAAATGAACTTAAGTTGTCTTTTTAGGAATTTCCAAAAGCATGCAAGTTTAAAGGATATCTTTTCGAGGTATTAAATTGAATGCCGCATTTAAAGCATGCCCTATCAACAATAACAACATATGTGGGTGGCATAGTTTTTCTCAGACATTTAACCATACCTACTGCTATTATTTCTTTAGGAATTCAAGCATCTCATTAGGCATAGTGAGCTCATGCAGCCTAAAATTGAAAATCGTTGGCTCGATGTGAGGGATACAGAGCTAGGATTTTTAAAATTGGAAGAATTTTGGGCACGTTTGGAAAGTAAAGAAAAATATGACATAGATGTGAAGGTGTTCAAAAGTGGACTAGCTCAGACTGAAGGTTTTCTAGAAGCAGTGTTGAGTTTTGACCTAATTGTTGCATGTGTGAGAAGGTACATTCTTGAAACCTGGGAAATCAAGGCCGTGGACGGAACCATTGTAGCTAAATTTTTTCCTGAGGTCGTTTCTCAAGCATTGGGAATTCCAGAGAAGGCACCCATAAAGGAGATGTCTATTGTAACAACTAATGAATATTTTAGGACTAATGAAACCTAATGTAAAAATTCTATGCCCAAAGGGTGGTTAAAATCAGAGAAAAAAGGTAAGTCTCAATTACCCAATAAACTTAAGAGGACACATTTTAAAGATGAAATTGTTGATGTTATTGCTTTACTTCATTGTATCATTGATAATGTACAAGTTGAATTATTTGAAGACTGGATATGTTAGTTCATTTTAGTTATCTTTGATGATGATGTGTTTATCGATTGGGATGAGATAATTTTCTTTCATTTGCATGGAAAATTAGTTAACTTTCAGAAGACTGCTACCTTTCATCTATGTTCTTGTTTGATATATATCATTGCTAGTCAAAGAGCTTATTGGCCAGGGTTGAAACTACAAGTACCACCAAGTCCTGACATGCCTGTGTATAAGTGTTATTCACAATTTACCACACAGGTTGGGATGGGAGAATATTGTCTTGTTAATGATGCCTTTTTAATGGAAGCTACGAGAAAGTTGGATGGACACCCTGAAATGTGTTTTTCACTTGAATAAAAATTTCTAGTGTTGAAGTTTGGAAGTTTTTATATCTAGTTTGATAGTTTTTCTTATTTGAGAATTGGAGGTTATCAGAAGGCTCCACTTAAATTTCCTAAGTACCTTGAGGATTTACTAGTATTTTTGGAGGTCTGCAGAGAAATGGTCATAGTAAATATAAAATACATGAATATGGGAAAGTGAGGGTATACCTTCCCGTTAGTTACTTGTTCTTCCTCTTGCAAAAGTAATTAGATGGCTAGGAATTTTGAAAGGATTTTCAAAGAATACAATCTCCATTACTTATTTGTAAGAACTAATTTTGACAACAAGGGCTTTGTGAGAAAAAAATTTTATGCCTCCAACTCGTATCAACACCAACCTTCAATCAAAGATTTTTGGGAAGATTGTGCTAATGAAAATGAAGTTTTTAGAAGGGACCATATGAGGTTAACCCTTGAGCAGATAAAAATTTTGGTCTCTCTTTCCAAATTCTTAAAAATGTGTCTGAAAATTCGATGGTTCTTGATCCTGAATATGAGAAGTTTCCTGATAAATCACATCCCAGAGTTGACTGGGATACAGATGAAATTTTATATATGAGTAAATGGGTCAAACTAGTACTCAAAAGGACTCAGGATCTTAGTTGGAGGGAAAATGGCATAGGGTTACTAGTTCTGTTCATGAACCAAAATTGTCCTAGAAAAATGAGTAAGGATCTAGCCAAGTAGTCCCTGGAGGTACATCATAGGTGAGGATAGTCATCAAGTCTTCTAGCACCAATTCACAATCTGGGGGTGATGGTGAAAAGATGGAGAAATAAATTAAATCAAAATCAATATGTGAACAAAACAGCCCATCCACCCCAGATTTTTTTAAAAAAAAAGTCCAAACAAAACCTTTGTTAGAAGATTTAGAGAGAATATTTAGGCATATTGTTCAAGATAGTACTTTCCTGCCCTTATCTAAAGAATCTTCTCCTCCTATAGAAAACATATCAATTATTCCTAGCGAGTCTAGAGAGGTTGTTCAAAGTGACAAAGCCCCCAGTCTAATAGAAAACTCTCCACTATGGTTGAGGAAAGTGATAAAAAAGAAGAGGAAATACACTCCTATGACATCCCTTGGGGCTAGAGTAGGTACAGTGACAAAATTACTCCAATCTTCCTTAGGGCCCAAGAAATCCCAGAAAATGTCAAGAATTCTAAATGATGTTGACTCTGGTAATCAGGTGTTAGAAATTGCAAAACCTTTAAAATATGTAGATGATGATAAGATAACCATGGATGACTATAAAATCATACATGTTGACATGGGTCCCCAAACACTTGAAGGTGATGTATATCATGCCAGTTACTCAGTCAATGCTTTAGCCAAGCGGGTAAAAGAAGAAAGGAAAGAAAGGGTAAAATTGCAATCTCAAATTTTGGATTTCAAAAAATTTATCTCTTCCATTGTTTCTCCGTTTTTGTATACTGAGGCTTCTAGTTCCCAAGAAATAATTATTGATGAGTCTACAATGTAGTTGATTACGAAAAATATAAATTATTCCAAGGTTAGTGAGTGGATTGAAGAATTGTCTCAGGAATCTATATTTTTTATTAGTAAATCTTTGATTTCCTACACTAACAATGTTGATAAAAGAAAAAGATTAATAGCAGAACTGCAACAGGTTAGAAATTATCAAACCAAGTTGTATGTAGTTTTAGAAGAAATGAAAGAGTTAATTTCCATGGATCGATTGAACTTGGTAAATGAACAAATTGTTAGTGATCCAAAGGAATTAGATCCTTCATGGCTTGATTCACTTAAATGGAAACTATTAAACATACATGATGACTTGGTAAAGGAAATCACAAAAGTGCTAGAGAAGTATTTGGATATGTTAGGAGAAATCAAGGGGAACTTTCATGATCTGTAGGTGAAGATAACAGATGATTTTGATGAGAAAATTCTTGACACAAAAGAAATATGCTCAAATTTTAGAGAAGTCTTCAATAGAGAAGTATCACATCCTGCTATGATGACTAAATAATCTTTCTCAAAACTTGGGAGGCTAGAGCTTTATCTCAAAAATTTTAAAGTTAAAGCAGAAAGGAGGTCTGACACACTGAACAAGTCTGAAGTTGCTCTCAAAAAATGGAGAATTGGGCTCCAGATCACATTGACACTAGGTAGCAGCGAAATTTTTGCAATCATTACTAGGTATAGGGAATATAAAGCCAGAATGAAGATGCAGGAGAATTTATTGCAACAAGGAGAGAACGAGGAGCTAGAAGCTGATGAAGTTGAAGTGGCTAGGAATGATGCATAGTTTATTTTTAGCATTTTCTTATACTTTCTTTAAAGTTGGCACTTTTAAGTTAATGTCTTCTTTTAATTTTTGGTACAATTACTTTCAAGAAACCATTACCAAAGACATTGGTTATGTTTAAATATTGGTTCGATTGATGTGATTAGGCTCTTTTGAGAAAAATTTGATTTACTCATTAGGGAAAACTCTGTTATTTTGGCTCTAATCTGTTATTTTGATATAGAAGACATTGGTGGAGTTTATACATGCATAATCTTTGAGTTATGGTGTATAGATTTATTTTGTTTAGACTAAATGTTTGCTAGTGTGATATCTATTATTGGGATGAAAGATGATATAATTTTTCTATATTGTTGTGGTGTTGTTATTTGTGAATAAAATTTCTGCAATGAAAGGGCCTTTCAATATGTGAATAATTTAGGTGATTTGGTAGTTTAACCTTTTATTGTTTAAGTTTGGTGGACACTAGATGCCTTTATAATTTAGTTATGTTGAACTATGAGCTTTTGTTAGCTTATTTAACTTATAAGTTATGGATGTTGAACTATTAGCTTCTATTCAAGGAATGGATTAATAATATTCCTTTTAGTTATTTATCAAAGATTGTGTGAATGGAAATGCAATAGGAATTTATAAGTAGTGTGATAAGTGTCATTCTTTAAAAATGATGCAAAATCACATATCAAATTCAATACCATGGAATACAATATAAATTTTTTGGCTTTTCCTAACCTTAGTCACTTGTCCTCAGATTTTTATAACCTTGTAGCAGAGTTCTAAATTTTCATAACTTACTGATTCTCCAACTTTTTTGATGGTTGAATTTGTTGAGTTGCAATTCTTTCCTAGTCATCTTTCTACTCGGTGGGTCGGAGGTTTCGAAACTTCAGAGTTTGGTTATAAGGTTCACTTTGTTGAAGCAAGAATGGAAAAGAGATAAAGAAAACTTATTATTATAACTAATAACACTATGAAGAAATGATCACTCACCTTTTCTACTCAATGGGTTGGAGGTTTCAAAAACTTCAAAACTTCAAAGTTTGGTTATAAGGTTCACTTTGTTGAAGCAACAATGGAAAAGAGATAAAGAAAACATATTATTATAACTAATAACACTATGAAGAAATGATCACTCACCTTTTAAGTCTTTATTTTCGGCTTCACAGTTCGCTGACTTCCAGTTTCGAATGGAGAATTAGAACCTCAAAACTGAAAAAAATGTGTAAGAATATATGACACTTTCAGTTGCATTTATATCAATCTATGATTTCATATTTGGAAAATCCTGCCGGATTTTTAAATGGTATATTAAATATTTGGCGAATCCCACTTGCTTATACAACGATACATTGTAATTTTCAAGGAGAAATGTGTCCTCAAATGTAATTATTTGTTAATGTTATTTGCAAAATAGGTGCTCATGAGAAACTATTTATAAATTTTAATTGGAAAAATGGGTCTTCATAAGAAACTTTTTGTAAATTTTAATTGGCGAAATAGTTCCTGATACAATGTTGTTTTAATACTATTGGAAAATATGTAGGTGTTTTATTAAATGCTTTCGAGATTCCAAGTGAAAATATTATTCAGTCCAATTGAAACATGTAGTTTGACAATGGCGAATTTGTTGCTTAAATATGCCTCATAAAAAAACTCATTGGCGAATGGACATGCATTGGACCTATACTTTGTAAAATTTTAGGGATTAGGACACCCTGTTGGAAGCGAGAGTTCACCAATTTTGACTTGGCCGATTCCTAGAATTTTCCAATTGGCAATGATTTGCCACTAAAGTTTTCCCTGATACAATGGCAAGAACTAGAAGGAAATGAAAATGGGGTGGATCAAGCTTCAACCATCTATCCAACACATTGTGGATTAGATCTAGGCTTGTTTGTTTGGAAAAAGAAATGTATACTCACTTTGGGGCAACATAACTCTTGGTTGTTCACTGGGTGAGAAAGCCCAAAAGTATACTCACTCTAGGGCCACTACACTTCTGGTTTTCTGCGAGGTGAGAGATCCACAACATACTCACTCTGGGACCACAAAAATTTTGGTTGTCTATGAGGTGAAAAATTCCAAAAGGTGAGAAACATACGCTACTTGGTATGCACTCACAAAACACATAGGTGGCTATGGGGAAAGTCATGCTGAGGAATGGGCTTCCCGCTCAACCACACCAAAGTTATACCTCCTGATAGCTTTAATAAGGTGCCATAATGAAAAATGATTTTTCGAGCTCTATGAGGTAAGCAAAACTTTGTATGATTGACACTCTTAGACATCATTAATGCAAGATAGTGCAAGGATTGTTCAAAGGGATTTTTCTTAGTTTGTGCAAGGTCTCATCTTAGGGAACATTGTGCTTAATGTTTCCAAGAGAGGAAAACTGCAAATGGTCTCATCTTGTTTCCAAGAGAGGACAAGTGCAATGTCTCATCCTGGGAAACATTGTACCTAATGTTTCCAAGAGAGGAAATCACAAGAAAAAGAAAATCACATAATGAAATGTGAGTGTGGATGTATGCCCCCAATTTAAATCTATTGCTAACACCATTACTATGAGCAATTTCTTTAAAGTAGAAGAAGGAGGACATGAGAGCTTACTTGGAAATCCCTATGCCAAGTCATGTGTTTTCTATAAGCTATATCATGATTAAGGTAATATGTCACATGTGAGCCAAATTAAGGCATGTCTTCCACATCTCAAACTTTCTCTTATATGTTCATGAAAGGTTAACGACTAGTCAAAAGAGGCAACGAAAAGTGACATATGAGAATAAGGTTATCCAACCCCTTACCCCCACTTAGTGTAGGATGAAGGTGAGTTGAAGTGATGGATAATATGCATGCTAGAGTGAAAATTAGTATCAATTAGAGGATTAGGTGCCCCCATAGAAGGAATAACAACAAAATCCTTAATATGTTGGATTTTACTACTCAAAGCCTTACATTTGTTAGTGGAATGACCATGAACTTTGTGATAGGTACAAAATGAAGTATTGGAATAGAATTTCTTTCTAGTTCTGGGAGGGAGGGTGATCAAGTGGTCTTGGAGAAGTATTGTAATAAATACTCTCTTGATCAATGGTAGAAGGTGGTATTGTAGTTTGTGACAAAGATGTTTCTTACTTAGTACAAGATGTCATACTTATGCAAGACTCTTTAGATTGTGTGATTTTGTTCCCCCCTTTGCAAGAGGGTGTAAAATCTAATGAATTCAATTCATTAGTGATTTGTGAGATGACATTGAGATTAAGCGAAGTTGTATTTGTTTGTTTGATTGCTTGTAAAGGAGAAAAATCAAGACCACCAATGTTTATCATTGTAGAAGGATGTTTTGTGATAGTATTGATGTTGAGGGAAGGCTTGATTACTTCTATCAAAGGACAGTAGCCAAGACCATGAGTTGTTTGTTGTTTGATAGGATCAATAGGGTTGTGAATACCTTGTTCGTTGGCACCACATCCTTTTCCACTATATCTAAGTTGTTTCATAAGCTCATATCCTTGTCCATAAAGATTTTTCATTAATTTTGGATTAGGTGGTTGTTCATTGTTGATTTTTTCAAAGTTTGTTGTGTAATTTGTTGACATTTGTTCTAGAGTGGTGGAGGTGGATGCATTTGAAAGGTCTTCTGTGTTGTGTGTTGACATAACTACTTTTTCATGTGCCTTATTGGAATCTTTTTTTATGATCTTGTACTCGCCCATGAATTTATTTTCAAAATATAGGGGACCCCAATCATCCTCTAATAGCTTTGTGACTTCACCAATGTGTTTTTCATTATTGTTTTGTTGCATAGGTTCCACTTGTGTGGTTGGTGTTAATGTGTTTAAGGGGTTCTCTTTGTTTTTCTCAAGTTGAAAGACACTATAAGGCTCATGATCAGTTTCGAGTGTGTACACTTTGTTGTTGTAGATGTGCACCATTGAAAAATAGCTACTTGTCATTTTCATGGTCTTTTTAGGCTCGTCCTCTTGATGCTAGATCTATTTTTCTTTGATTCATTGATGTAATGTGGCTTGAACATTCACACTAGAGCTTTAAAATTCATTTATTGATGTATTGTGAAGGTGTTGTGAAGTGTTTTAAAAAAATACTACACTTTTCTAGACTCTATTCATTACAATTCACCTAAATATCACCTTTTTATTCATTATCAAGCCCTATATTGAAGTGTTGTAAAGTCTTGTAACAAGATTTCACACTTTTCTAGGCATATAATTTCACTATTTATATGTTTCTTATACTTTATTTGACCCCTTTATGCCCTTAAAAGGCTTAATTAAGTGCATTTTTTAATGTAAACCTGACAAATAGCATTAAATATGACTTAATTCCGGACACCCATTTTCAGGTCCTAGGTGGGACCCATTCACCATGGGTGGCAAATGAGTTCTCCTTAGCTCCAATTTCAAAATATTTCAAATTTTCTTTTAGGTTCTTATTTAAAATCACTTGATGTTGGCCTGTGATGAGGTACTAATAGGTTATAAAGGCACAAAATTGTATAAATAAGTGATTTTCACCTCAATTTACATCTCTCCTCATTAATTCAAATAATATCATACAATCATACATCACATCTAAGCATTCAAGCACTTTATAACATCAAATCAAGCATTCAAAGGCATCCATTGACATATATTCAAAATTTCATCAACAAGGGTTTGGTAAGTTAATAGAATTTTCATGTGATTAGTTTATCTTTCTCTTTCATTTCTATATTCTATTAAGGGTTTGATTAATAAAGTGGGGTTTCACCAAGGGAAACCCCTATTTGCTAGCCCTCAACCATTTTTACTATTTCTGCATGTGTTTTGTATGTAAATTTATCAAGAATTTAGGTGTTGAAAAGTGGAGAAAACTCAACTAGGTGCTTCAAGTCAAATCAAGCACATTTTAAGCTTGGAGAAGACTTTTTGTTCGTTTCCTGCAGAATTGACTTTGGCAACCTGACAAGCAGACATTTCCAGATCTGGTGTTGCAGAGTTGTTTCCTGATTTCTCATAATTTTGGAAGAGGAATGATTCACCACCAGTGGTGAGTGAGTCCCACCTTAATATTGAAAATCTAGGTTTTCTCATATTCTAGATCTCGACAGTCAGAAACTGGTTCCTAACAATTTTCACTAGTAGCAGGATTCATTCGCCACCCTGGGCAAATGAGTCCCACTATTGATTTCCAATAATTTCAGACAACATTAAGTCCATTCCATATTCCTCCAATCTTTACTAGGTGCACTCTAATTCAACCTTTCTCTTTTTGTTTTGCATTTTGTTCATTCATAGTTCATTGTTTGCATATCACATTGTGTTTTGAAACATTGCATTCATCTTAGGTTTTGCATTCATAATTGCTCAATTTCATAGTTTAGTTTCATTCATATCATTCCATTTAGTCATAATTACATTATAAATTTCCCAATTTGAGTGAACTAGTTAGATTCTTTGGCCCTTGCTTTCTCCTTTTAGGTGCAAAACCCTAGAAGTGTTAGAAAGACCTAGAGAGCCAAAAATCTATAGTTCAAGATGTATTTCATTTCTTGATGAAGATTGGAAGGCACACCATTCATTTCATGAATCCACAACCTACCTAGAAGAAGATTATATGAAAGAGCATGAGGCATAACCTAGATTGGTGTATTCAATGTGACTTCTCCAACTGTAATAGGTAAAGTGTTCACACCAAGTGGTTTCTTTTCTTCATTGTCAAAGCCCTTAATAGATAAAGAATTAGGTTGAATTTTTTATTTATCCACATGAATCCTATCCAAGAGGTTTATGCTACAAACATTAAGGGTTGAGCCATTATCAATAAGGTTTCACTTTATCCCTATCATATTGTATTGAGCAATGATCATGAAAGCTTCATTTTGTTTTTGCACATCCAAAGGGGGGAGTCCACTCTGGTAGAAAATAATGTCAGCATTAAATTCTTGAATTATGGCTACTATGTCATTTAGTTGTGCATTAGAAGGAATAGGAAATTGTTGTAAAGCCATTTGAATCATAGTGTGATAGGTAGGTGAGTTCTGAAGAAGATCCCAAAGGGATATCTTTAAGAGAGTTCTCTTAAGTTTTTCTATGAGATCATACTCGATTAATCAAGGAGGAGGAGGTAAATTAGGCAACGATAAGGAAGTCGATGTTGGTTTTTGTGTTTGTGGATTGTATCTAATGTTGTATGTATGAGCAATGGTATTATGACTCGTTTGTTGCAACACATTATTCTGAGGTGGATAGAGGGTGAATTCAGGTTTGGGTTGAGTTGAAGGTTTGTGTGATGACACGGGTAAAGGATGAGTTCAGGTTGGCGTTGAGTTTGTTGTTTGTGTGAAGGAGGGTAGAGAATTAGAGGGTTCTTAGGATGTCCCATGGGGTATGTATGAGGTCCATTGATCAAGGGGGAACTAATGGACACTTGTGTATTCATAACCTCAGCGGTCTTGGTTTGATGTATCTCTAATAAAGGGAAATATAGAATCACCTTTTTATCGTGAGCTAAGGAATAATATGATTATTGTTAGCATTTTCTACCATGATATTCTCCCTAAGAATCAAATTTTTTTGACATTTTTGGATTGGTTCTTCTAAAATTACTTCATCATAAGTAGGCGAATGATCAATGGTGGAATTATCTTGCTTAGGTGAAAGGGGACAAGTAAGATTCTCACGACTCTCATTGGTTGTGTTTTCTAACATCAAATCATCTTCCTTACAGCTAGGGGAGATACTAGGAGAAGAAAAAATATGATTATCATGATCATTTAAGACTTCATTCCTTTGTTCCCTAATGTCTTTCAAATTGGAGAGGTAGGGGAAGGATCATAAAGAGGATTGTTGTAGACCAACATATCCTCATCATTTATAATCTTATCTTCCTAGAAATAACTCTTACAAGGAAAAGGAGAAATGAAATTAGGTAAGGTGATGTTGAGGAATGTGTCTATGATTTCATTCTCTTGTGCTAAAATATCTTTCCAAAGGGGATGAGGAGAAGGACAAACAAGATCCGCATGATTCTTAATGATTGTATCTTTTGTCACCAAGATACCTTCATCACTAAAAGGAGAGCTGTTGGGAGAAGAAAAAATATGATCATCATGGGTATCTATGTTTGCATTTTATTCTATCACATCGTCCACACAGACATGAGAGATAGGAGGGGATGTATGTTTAAGGTTAACATTGTCTTTTTCACTCTCTTGCACTAATAGGCTTTCATAACTAGGAAATGCATTGAATGAATAACTATAATGCTTATTGACTAAATTTTTCTTTTAAAATTTGGAGAAGATTAAAACTAAAATTTGGAAAAATTAATCTATGCAAACTTGAAATGCAATTTAAGAATGTAAAATGAAATGTGATTTTTAGTTTTCAATGCAATGATCTGAAAGATGAAATGTGGTGAATGCACAATTGAAATTAAGAAATACATAAAATGAGCTAATTTGAGCTAGATATAATGAAGTGAATGTTATAGAAACTCAACCAACTGATACAGGTAGTTGATGGCAGCAAACAAAGGCTTAAAAATAGGGTTTCTAGCTCTATAAAAGGCAATTTTAGGGCTAAATAGGGACTAAGTCGCCCAAGGTGGCGACTTAGTCCTAGTAGGGATTTTGTTGATATTTTTCATACTTTTTTGATTGATTTTGATTGTCTCAATACTATATAATGTAGTCCTAAGATGCAAATGCAAAATTTCAGAGATTTTCAATTATTTAAGATGCAAAAATGCTAAGAATTGAAATGTTTTCAAAAATGACTACCCTAAATTGATGTTTTTGACCTAAATGCATAAAAAAATGTTCTTGAAAGTTTATAGACTTATAGTTTATGATACTAGGAGGCTTAGGAAGCATAAAAATGAGGTTTCTAATGTTGTAACAGACACTGAAAAAATTTGGACTAGGACTAACTCGCCCAGACTGGCAAATTAGTCCTAGTTAGAGTTTTTTTCAAAATTTTCAAAAATTTTCAATGGACTTTGATGCTTTTAATGTTGGAAGATGCAGATATAAGATGAGAATGGAAAATTTCATAAAATTTCAATTATTTTAGATGCCAAAAATGCAACCTACATGCACTTTTCATGAAGGAAAATTTTGAATCCTAGCATGGAAATTAATCTATGCAAACCTTAATGCAAGGTCAATGCAAGCTAGATATACAATGAAGGAATCCAAATTGGAAAAGAAGAATATTTAAAATTTAGGCTCACCAAAATGTAAATGATGATTTTGGTTTTCCCTCACAAAGCTTTGCTCCTCCTGGGGTTTTTCACCTAAAAGGAGAAAGGGGATTGGATGCAGACCAAAATGCAAGGGTTTACACTCAACACTAATCTAATGACCTATATTATGCCTAATTAAGATATCCTAATGCACTTATCTAAAATTTAAATGATTTAACGAAACAAAAACTAAGAAAAGTAACTTGTTTGAAAACATAGTGTGATATGCACAAAAGTAAAATTAATGCAATAAACGATCAAATGGAGATGAAAAACAAGAACTATGCACCTGGAAATTGAAGAGAATCTAATTGGAAATTGTAAAGGCCATTGAAATTCTAAAAAAAAAAAAATTTAAGCCTGGCAGGACACGTGTGCCATGTTGGTCGACTTAGTCCAGTTTCAGGAAAATTTTGGAAAATTGCACTAGAGCCCGTTTCAACCAAATGGGTATCCAAATCTACAAAAACCTCTGAAAATAGGTTTAGTGGAACTAAGTCTCCACTAGTGGTGACTTATTCCACTTATGAATTTCTAAAAATTTGAATGTGGAAACGGAAGCCCTAGGTCTACTCTTTGGTTTCCCATAGGTGTCCGCTTTTGAAAATTTGATTTTCGGGCATGAAAGTGACTTTTTGTTGGTATTTTAGCTTGGTAAAAAAGGAGATGTATTCAATGAGTCTTCAATCTTTTCTTTAAAGATCTTCAAACCCTTAAAGTTCCTAAATCTACACACAAGACAAGAAGGAGAAATGTTGGATGTCAGGGCATGGGGGTTTTCCTTGGTCAAATCCCTTTTTAGGTAATTAAACCAAATGAAGAAAGAATGTAATGAAGAATGTAACAATGGAGTTGATACCTTTCCATGATTTTTGATCTTGAATTTCTGCAATAAAACATGAAGAATCTTCCCTTGAATGTCTTAGGAAGCTATCTTGATGACTTGCAATGATAAAACCCTAGGTTGCTTGACTTGAGAACATGACGAATGATGGATGGATGATGATGTGTTGTGAATTAGGATGATTTGGTTCAAATGAGAGGGAAAACCCTATATTTATGCACAATTATGCCTTAATTCCCAAAAATACCTCAACACAGGACGACCTTAAAGTTTCTAAAGAATAAAAACTCGGAAGAAATTTGAATTAATTTTGATTTTTATGCCAAATGGGACTAAGTCACCCAAGGTGGCGACTTAGTGCACCTAGGAAATTTTGAGCGGATGTCATAGATTAAGATATATTAAATGTTGTTTATCGGGCTCTTCTTCAACAAGACACTTATTTAAGGCCTGTAAGTGCATAAAGGGGCCATTTAAAGCATAGTAAAGGTGTAAATATTGATGAAAAGCCTAGGAAAGTGTGAAATTTTGTTACAAGACTTTACAACACTTTGAAATAGGTCTTGGTAAGGTTATTTAGGTGATTTATAACATTATGGTATTAGAAAAGTGTGAAGATGTGTTACAACATATTACAACACTCTTGCAAGACATCAATAAATGCACTTTATTCAATTTGCAATTGCCCAAGACCTAATGGGGATGTGTAAAACACCTCACACCCCTAAATAAAGGCCTTTTTACGTTCAATTTATCATCAATTATTCCCATATTAGGAAAAGTATACAGTTTTTGGTGACACACTAATGAGTTTCAATCCTAGATCTAGTGTCAGCTTCAATTATTTGAATTCTGGGGTTAATCTCTAGATTTAGTATAAATATGGGGTTAATTCACATAGTTTCTCCTAGAAACTTTGAGAGATCATCCTAGTACATTACAAGAGCATTATAGAGCACTTCAAGAGAATTTAAAAGGCATTGAAGGGAAGATTAGTGAAGTCTTATTGTAGAAATTAAAGATCATTTCATCATGTCAAAGGCATAGTGCATTCATACATGTTGTTAAGCTAAGATTGTTGATGTAGCATTGAAGATCCATATTGAAAGCATCATTTCATATCTAATTTGAGATCAAGATCTACATTCTTCATGGCCACTTCATGTTAGTTTGCAGATTTATACTCCAAGACAACTTCCAAGGTATCAACATCCCATTATTTCATGTGTCATGCTTCAATTTATTTATTTCATTATTTTTTTTAATTACCTAAAATGGGTTTGAATTAGGAAAACCCCTATTCAGTAACATTCAACAATTTTTTCTCCTCTTGAATGTGTATTTGTAGAGAAGAAGTTTGAGGCAAAATTGTCAAAGTTGTCAAGTTGCAAAGTTTTCATTCATAGTACAAGAATATAGAAATAAGGCTAAAAAATTTTCTACAATTTTTCAGGAGCTGACAACCAAAGATTTGAGAGTGCAGGAATCAAGGAACATAACCCATATCTCTATTTTAGAAATCCTAAAGGGACCCATTCACCACTAAAGGAGAATGAGTCCTTTGTGACCCAAAAAAAAGCTTCTTGCAACAAGGTACACATCATTTTGAGCTCTAAAAATTCCCCTCATAGTTGCTATAATAGTTAGGATTTATTTTTGATTATTATTTGCATCATATAATACAAAAAATCATTAATACAAAAAATCATATGTATTACGGTGAGAATTAGTAGTCTATCATTTTGGTCAAATCATTTTGGTAAACCCTATTTATTCCTTAAATAGTTGGTTCCATGGGAACTACGAATCAATGGTTCTTGGCTCCTATGGAACTTCAAACCATATTTACCTTCCATATTCAAAACCCTTGTTGGGGGTTCCATGTGAACTAGGAACCAATGGTTCTTGGCTTCTATGGAACCTTTGATTTCTTAATCTTATCCTTTTCCAAGGCTATACTGAAATCCATCAAAGGATCCATATGAACTAGTAATCATTAGTTCTTGGTGCCTATGGAATAGTTGACCTCTCCTACTTAGAAAATTTAAAATTCTTATTTTGGGAAACTCATTGAATTATAAAACGGGAGTAATTAATGATGCAACATCAAAGGCACAAGCCCAAGCATTAAAACCTATTTAAATCTGTAAGATTGGTTATAACTAATGTGAAAATAAAATGGAAAAGAGAAAACCCTTAGAGAAGGATAGGGAAAATGAGGCACAACAAAATGGATTTCCAACATTGGATCTATTTAGGGAAGTGCATCTCTTGCAAGCATAATGAGAATCTAGATCTTAGGGAGGACACCAAAAATGGGGAACAATAGGGACGAGGAAAAATGAAGACTTCATCATGATAAAGAAAGGTCATGATTATACAAGGGTAACAATATGACATTTTTGTGAACATTTATTTTTGATTCCTAAACACTAAAATGGAGGTACACAAGCATGGGTACGGGCGGGAAAAGAAGGATTTCAAAAAATCAAGCATTGGAAATGGAGGCGGGGCAGGATCTGAGAAATCATAGGCAGAACAGGCGCTAGGTTTGAGCAAGAAGCAAGGTGAGGCTGATGTGGATGATGTGGATTCTGAAAACAATATCCTAGTGGATCTGGGAGGAAAGTATATACCAGTGGCTAATCTTGTGGGCTCCCCAGCTGATCAAAAAAATGAAAAATCTAAAGGTGTGGTGGGGACCACTGGCGAAATTGGAGGCAATCGCAAACCCTGGACCTCTTTATTTGGGGTAAAAACAAATGGAAAGTCATATTTCCCTCCAGTGAAAAATATCTCTAACCTTGAAAAAGGTAAGTTTGCAATTTTTGTGCCAAACCTGTTAATTGATCATAATATTGCTTTAATGGAAAGAACCCTAGTGGGGAAATTTATGGGCCCTAGACCAAACATTTAAGTGGTCAGGGAGTTTCTCAAAAAAAATGGAGAACTAATGGAAAATTTTCAGTAGCAGCTCTCCCAAAGGGCTTTTTCATGTTTGAGTTCACTTGCAGAGAGGATATCTTAGCAGTTAGAAGTGGTGGTCCATGGGTTATAGGGAAATCATCCCTAGCTCTAAAGAAATGGTCTTCTAATCTGGACCTCACAGACTCTATTTTTGAGAATGTCTTAGTATGGATCAGACTCCCAAGCCTTCCCCTAGAATATTGGAATGAGGACATCTTTTATGGTATTGTGAACTCCTTTGGAGAGCTCCTTTCTATTGATTCTACGATAGCTGCTAGAAAGAGATTGGTATTTGCTAAAATATGTGTAGGGGTCTCTCAGAATGTTGACCTCCCCTATTCAATTGAGATTCATCCAAAGCTAGGATCCTAGTCACAGGACATAGAGTTTGAAACTTCCCCTTTTTCTTGTTTCAAATATAGAAAATTTGGGGATTGGGCTAAGAAATGTCCATTAAATGCCACCAAAGGGAAAGAGAAGCCAGCTAGTTCTTTGAAATCTGTATGGTGAAAGAAATCAGAAGGAGAAATCCTTGAGAATAAAGAATCTAATGTTCAAAGCACTTCAAATAAGGCTAATGGTGATTTGGGTAATAATGGTGAGGTTCCACAGGAACTCCAGCGTAAGGATTTTGAGAATACCTTAACAACTAAGGAAAAACAAGCTAATGAGGATCAGACGGATGGTGCTAAAATGTAGAGTCAAGATGTTAGCCCCTTATCCCAAGAGCTTAGTCCAGTTGAAAAAATAGTTGGGAACCCTAGCTTGGAGGATATTCCTATCCAGGGGTTGTCCTTGGAGCTGAACATCCCTCTTCTTCTCCATTCCTCCGAAGGCTTTCTTCCTTCGGGTGTTGATCATTTTATGGATCCTAATTCCTTGGAACTTGTTAAGGACTCCTTCGATAATCAAGACCATTCTACTAAACTTTCTAACAACTATTCAAACTTTCATTTGAATGGCATCATGGATACATTACCCTGGGAGCAAAGACTTCTTACTGATAAGGAATGGGAGTCAAGTAAGGGGACATATAGTCAAGAAGAGATAGAAAAAGAAGAGGTTTTATGTAAGAAAAAGAAAAAGAAAATAATAATGGAAAACCCCAAGTGGCATTTCAACCAAATAAAAAACAAAGGCAGACTATGGAGCAACAAAGAACTCTCGAGGGAAAAAGTCTATTAAATGGACAAGAGAGCATAATAGTTTTCAGGATATTGCGGATGGTTTTCAAAAAACCATCCCTGAGTGCCTCAACTCCCCTAGTAACTCATGAAGATCATGTCTTGGAATATCAAGGGACTTAATAATCCCCACAAGAAGGATTTTCTACACAATTTTGTTAGAGATCACAAGCCTAATATTCTTCTTATTCAAGAAACTAAAATGTCAAAGGAAAAAGTGGAAAAGATGAAACTATTTCAACATTGTATTTCACATGAAAAAAACTTGAATGGTGCTTCAGGAGGTATTGTTACTTTCTGGGATAGTCATATAATCAAAGGGGATCCGATTTTGGAAGGAATGAACCATATTGCTACTAGATTCACCCATATTAGGGATAATTTCAGCTGGATCCAATTTAATATCTATGCCCCCAATGGAAAAGGTCTCAGAAAATCCTTCTGGATGGAGGTGGCCGCCTTTAGGAGGATTTTTGATATAGAGTCTTGGGTTGTCATGGGAGAATTTAATACTCCCTTACTGAATGAAGAGAAATTTGGAGGTTCCTAGATCAATGTGGAGAGTAAAGATGATCTTCAGAGCTTCATCAACAACCAGGTGTTGATTGATCTGGATTTTAAAGGAGCTTCCTATAGTTGGTCGAATCGTAGAAAGGGTATGGATCTTATCTAGGTTAGATTAGATAGATCTTTAATATCTAATCACTAGTTCTTTAACTACTATTGTTCTCTTAAAGCCCTCCCTAGGATTGGATCTGACGACTTCCCTATTAGTCTTGTTGTGGAACCTTTAAACAAGAAGAAAAATATCTTGTTCAAAGTTGAAAAAATGTGGCTCTCTTATCCTTCTTTTAAAGAAGAAATAAGGAAATGGTGGAATATAAGTATCTCTGGTACAACTATGTTTAGAGTGGCTAAAAAATTAAGGGAAGTTAAATTCAACCTTTTAAAATGGAAAAAAAGTGTCCCTTGGGAACATTTTTTAGGATTAAATCTGATCTTCAGATGGATCTGGGGGAGATTCAAAACAAAATCCAGAAGGAAGGATATTTGAATGATATTAAGGAAAAAGAGAATGAGATCCTTATTAAGATTCATGATATCATTGGAAAAGAGGAGTTCTGGAGACAAAGATCTAGAGCTTTATGGTTATCTGCAGGTGATAAAAATACTAGGTACTTTCATTTGTTGGCCTTAAAACATAGGGCTATCAACATAATTTCTCAAATTGAAGTGGATGGTACTTGGTATGAGGAGGAGGAGAATATCAAAAACCATGTTGTTTTATTCTTTAAAAATCTTCTTTCTAAGAATGATGAAAATAATCAAAATGATGAGGATCATTCAATAGAGGCTATACCTAATGTGATCAATCAGGAAAATAACTCTATGTTGTCCGCTATTCCTACCAATGAGGAAGTCAAGAAGGCTATTTTATCCAGAAGTCTCCTAAAAGAGTTGAATGGTACTTTTTTGGTTCTAATCCTTAAGAAGCTTGGAGTGGTGAACTTATAGGCTTTTAGACCCATAAGCCTCTACAACTCGATCTATAAAATAATCTCGAAGGTTTTGACTTCTAGACTCTTAATTCTCTTGCCCACTCTAATTTCACCTCAACAAAATGGATTTGTTCCTAGTCGACAGATCCTTGATTCTATTGTCATAGTGCATGAGAATATCCATTCCTTGATTGAATCTAAGACTAAAGGCTTATTGTTAAAGTTTGATATCTCAAAATCATATGATAGAGTTGACTGGAAATTCTTGTTTACAATTTTAAAGGCGTTTGGGTTTTGCAACAGGGTTCTTCAAATGGTGGAACAACTTGTGTCTACTACTTCTATTTTTGTAATGGTTAATGGTTCTCCTACGAATTTCTTCCAAAGCACTAGAGTCTAAGACAAGGAGATCCTATTTCTCCTATTTTATTCACTATTATGGCTGAAATTCTTGGTAGGAATTTGAAAAGGCTGATCAATAATAGATCCCTTCTTGGTCTCAAACCATCCTTAAGCAATTTGATTTGTTCTCATCAACAATTTTTTGATGATACCATGCTCTTGGGAAAATCTTCTATCTCAAAAGGAAAAAAAATTGAAATCTCTATTGAATGAGCATGGGAGGGCATCAAGACATATGATTAATAAATAGAAAAGCTCTCTTTTCTTCTTCAACACTCTTGTTCATAGACAGAATAAAATTTCTAGAATCCTTGGTTGCAGGGTGGAGTCCTTTCCTACCACCTACCTTGGCTTACCCTTAAGCCTTAAACCCCTAGAATCCTTTTGGATTTTGTTGGTTGATAGGTTCAGTAAGAAACTTGCTGGCTGGAAAGGAGCTTTGTTAAGCCAAGAAGGAAAACTTCAACTCCTCAAAGCTACTCTTCTGAATTTTCCAATTTATGCTTTGAGCCTCTTCAAAATGCCTGCTAAGTTTGTGGATGCTATTGAAAAGATTCAAAAAAAAATTATTTGGTCAGGTGTTGAAGAAAAAAAAAGACTGCCTCTAATAGGATATGATCTAGTGTGCAGACCGAAAAAGGCCAGAGGTTTAGGTCTTAGAAAAATCATAATGGTTAACAAGATTCTTCTAGCTAAACAAATTTGGTGAATATTTTCATCCTCAGGGGAATGGACTGATATCCTTGCAAGAAAATATTTGGAGGGTAATAGATCCTTTATAATTATGAAGGAATCCCATCTTCTTCCCAGAGGCTCAACCTAATTTGGAATAATTTGACTAATGGAAGAAAATTTATTGAATCTGTAGTGGGTTGGCAGGTTAGAAGTGGAAACCAAACAAGATTCTAGGAGGGTAGATGGTTGTTTAATGAGCCCCTTATAAAAATTGACTCCTTTAGCGCATGGGATGAGAATTGCAAAGCTCTTTTTGGTTCATATGTGAAAGACTATTGTGTGGATGGAAAATGGGTGGATCTATACCTTGTCAGTCAGGCTCTTGCTCCTATTCAGTCTTCTTTGCTGGCTATCAGACTCTTCCCTGATCAAACAAAAGATTGTATTGTTTGGAGTGATGATCCCTCAAGAAATTATTCTATTCCATCTACTTGTGCTAGGCTTACTTCTTTCCAAGCTTCTCCCCCTTCTAGTCGAAGGCTTAGTTCAAACATTTGGTCCCTAAAATCAACATCTTTTTCTGGATCCTTCACCAAAATAATGTGCTCATGGTTGATAGCCTCTACAAGCGTGGCTTTCAAATACTAAATAGATGTTTTCTTTGCAAGATGGAGGCAGAGTCAGTGAGTCATCTGTTTCTTCATTGTCCTTTTGCTACCTCAATTCGGGAAAAAATCATCCATTTCTGGCAACTTTCTTGGGTTTTTCCCTTGTTTATTAAAGATTTATTCTCTCAATGGAAAGCCCTGACTCACAATCCTATTCTTTAGCACTTGTGGGACTTCTCTTTCCCTCATGTTGCCTGGGGTCTTTGGAAAGAATGAAACAACATAATTTACAGAGATAAAGAAGCATCGGTGGATATTGTTTTTGATAAAATAATTAGATTTATGAAAGAGAATGTCAATGCTATTTCCCAAAAGGTTAGCAACTCCGAGAAAGTGGATCACTCATCCTATGATGTTAAGGTTGCTAAGGAATGGAATATAAGTCTTGATTTGCCCAGTGTCCCTAAACAAGCTAAGAAGAATAGAGAGGGTGTTTCTTGGTCTTTTCCCACTAATGGATGGGTCAAAGCCAACTTCAATGGAGTGGCTAAAGGTAATCCTAGGGCAGCGGGTTGTGGCGGAGTCATAAGGGATTCCTTTGGAAACTTTCTAGGTGTGACTAACACCCCTCTTGGATCTCAAACCAATCACCTGGCTGAGGCTGCTAGAGCTTTTCATATTATAAATTTGGCCCATAGTCTAAATTTAAAAAAAAATTGGCTTGAAGGGGATTCCAAAAACATTATTGATTGTCTTTTAGGTAGGTTCCCCCCCTCATGGACTATTAATTCTTGGATTGATGATGCTATCTCGACTTTAGCCAAGTTTGATAATATAAAGATTTCACATGCCTATAGAGAAGCCAATGTTGTGGCAGATTTTTTTGCTAATGAAGGGGTTAGGAGCAAAGGACAGTGGACTTGGCTAAATATTAGTTAATTAAGCATTAACGTCTAGGCCTTACATAACTATGATGCGTCACATGGGCAAGAAGCGTGTCACCTCATTAATGATGATAGGATGGGGTAATTACATAACAATTATCAAATTGTATGGGACCGAGCTTAGTTGCTTAATCTGTAAGGTTTCCTGGCATACTTTGTGGGCTCTTAGATTTGGTAGGACCATTTCAAGTAAATATTTCATCACTTTCTACCCCATTGTGCTTGCCAAAATGGGTGGAGAGAAGAAAAGAGTTGAGCCAGACAGCTTTGAGATTCATACTAGAAATACTAAAGCGTGGAACAAAGTAAAAAGTGGGGGTTTACTCCCTTTTCTGGAAAAAATCCATGGGTCAAATTAGGGGGCCACTGAGCATTTTGAGAAGAATTGGAATAACACAGAACTTACCCTTTTTGGTAGGAAAGTGGAGCCTGATGAAAACCTTATAGCTGAAGTGACTGGGATGTCCACTGATGGACACAAATTTTTTAGGGATGGGGTTTTCTCTGATGAAGTTGTCATCAGATTTCTGAAGAAAGAGGAGAGAATGAAACTAGTGAACCATAAAATCTCTCTGGAGGAATGTTCTTTGTGTCATCATGGAGTACATTACTATGGATGGTCGCTTCACTAGGGTCTACAGTTATCACTTTGCCCTGCTCAACCATTTCCGCTATAAGGTTAGGGTTTCTTTTCCCTACTATCTCCTCTATTCTTTGAGAAAAAGTCTAGATGATCACAAGAAAAACCAAAAATATTTCCCATTTTGAATACTGTTTTGATTAGGTTAATTGTTGAACATTACCAAAATATGCGAGCCCCTGCTATTTTGGTTGCCCCTCCTGATTCTGAGGAGGATGATACTGAACCTAGCTGCTCGGGGAATTTTCCTAGTCTGAGCCCGGTTAGGATGGTCCTTAGTCCTTCCTTTGTCCAAATTGGTAAGAAAAGCCTTAATTCCGTGAAAGCTTTCTCTACGCCAAAGCTAGGAAGTTCTACCTTTAAAACCAGAAGTGTTGGTAAGAATCTACTAGGTAAAAACCTTGTGTCATACTCTGAAGACTCTCCTGAGTCTGAGGACTTTGGTGCTAAGAATACTTCATCCTTTGTTGCCCCGTCATTGGACAAAGATGCTAGAATTGATTCCCTTATTACCCCCGACCCTGCTAAAACTTACTTCAATCTTGAAAGGGAACCCTCTGTGGATGTCTTGGGTTTAGCTAGGAACAATTTTGTTGACCATTTCATAATTTTGAAATGGATCTTTCATGAAACCAACAAGATAAAAATAAAAAACTAGGCCCTTCAAAGTAAACTAGAAGAAATGGGTGTCAAGGTTTCTGTGCTTGGCAAGAATGAGGCAGATCGAAAAGATCATGGTGCTAGTAAAGAAACCTAGAACCAAGTGGGCATGGACAGGAGGGTTGAAATCAAGCTGGATAAGATGAAAAATACTGTTAAAACTATAGCTGGGTAGAACAATAGGATGGAAAGACACAATGCCATCATCATCAATGCCATGACAGAATAATTGAACAAAGCTCAATAGGGGTCTTTGGTGGTTGATTTGGAAGAGGTCAATGATAAAAACCAGGATGAGGATGTTGGTATTTCAAAGAGGACCAGGGCTAATTTGAAGAGGAAGGATCCTCCTACGCCACAGATGATTCAAACCTTCAAGAAGGGTGTTCAGGACATGCAAAACCTAGAGGCTGAAACTGAGTCTATTCTAAAGACTCTGGGTTAGTTGTGGCTGGTCTTTTTGCTGGCTTTTTGGCTGGTTTTTTGTCTGACCCTCCTGGTCTTTTGCAGGTGGCTGCTACTTTTTTTGGTTTTTTCCTTTTGAGTAGCCTATTTTTTTTGTTGAACTTTTTGTCCTTTCTCTTTTGTTGTAAACTTGGTGGTTTTGAGTCCCTATAAAACCTATTTTACCCTTTATCAAAAATAATATGTATAAGTCAACATGAAAAAAAATTGCACAAGACAACATATATTACAAAAGTTTTGAGAACCTTACCCTCAAGAGAAATAGTGCTTGAGGTGTTCACCTTGAATTAGTAGCTCAATGAAGTCTCCATTAAGATTCGTATGGTAGAATATTCCTTTACCACATGCTTTAGCAATTTGATTGGCCTACAAGGACTCATTCGCCATTCTAGGAAAATTAGTCCCAAATCTAGGAAACTATTTAGGAGCCCATTTCAGGAAAAAGGGTATCCAAAACTGCAAAACCCTATTCAAGCCTAGTAGTGGGACTCATTCACCATCACTGATGAATTAATCCACTTTTGAATTTCTAAAAATACAAAAGTGGAAACTAAAGTCTCTGGTCTGCACTTCATTTCCTAACAGGTGTTCGCCTCTGAAAATCTAATTTTTGGGTCTTAAAGTGACTTTTTGTTGATGTTATGACTTGTTCACTAGGAGATGTCTTCAAAAAATTTGCAACTTTACCTTCAATTTTTTCCAAGCCTCCAAGATTCCTAAATCTACAAACACACAAGAAGAGAAGGAGAAATGTTGGATGTTAGGGCATGGGGGTTTGCCTTGGTCAAACATCTTTTTAGGTAATTAAACCAAAATGGAGAAAGAATGTAATGAAGGATGAAACAATGGAGTTAATACCTTTCCATGAATATTGATCTTCATTTTCTACAACAATAGAGGAAGATTCTACCCTTCAATGTCTTTGGAAGCTATCTTGGTGACTTTGAATGATAAAACCCTAGCTTGCTTGACCTGAAGTGGAAGAAAAATTATGAATGAGTTGTGAATGAGTTAAGAGATGTAAATTAGGGTTTAGAGACTTATATTTATAGGAAATTCACCTTATTTACCCATTAATTGGATCCCCAAGGCCGACATGGAGAAAAATAAAACATAAAATCCAACTTTTTCTTGCTCAAAACTCAAAATGACCCAAATGGGACTAATTTTCCACCTTGGGTGAATCAGTTGGCAGAGACTCATTCACCATAGATGGAAAATTAGTCGTAGAGGGGTCCATTTGCCAGCTGGAAGGTCGAGAGATAAGAAAATCAGGTATATATGATGACTTAGCCAGTTATTTGATCAATTTATGCCTTAGGATGCACAATATGGGGTAATATGGGCCTATTATTGATGATGTGAAGGTCAATTAGGGCTTGGGACATAGAATTCAATGTGAAAGTGTGATTAAATACACATTACAACACTAAAATGAGGTCCACATAGCCTAGAAAGGAACAACATCCAATGTGAATGTGCATGACACATTACAACACTAGATTAAAGTCAAGTTTAGTTTACAAGCCTTCTAGATTGATGTGATAATGCAATTAAATATATTTTACAATGTTTAATTAAGGTAAGATGGGTTCATTAAGTCTAGAAAAGCATGAAAGTCTTTTACCACACTTTACAACACCTTTACAAGACATCAATAAATACATGTTATTCAATTTGCAAGGGTCCAGGACCTAGTGTGGATGTGTAAAACACCTCAAAACACTAAATCAAGTCCTTATTAAGTCCAATTTATCATGAATTATTCCCAAATCAAGCAAGAAATACTTTTTTTCTATGGTACACTTATCATCCCACCTTTCCTTGTTTACATCCATATTTTATTTGATGATGTCCATGGTGTATTTTTTCCTTGATCAATTCAAATTTTCCATTTACCTATGGATAATAACATGATGAGTATGTTAAATACATTCCATATTATGAGAACATATGAATAAAATATTGAGATCTAAAACTCACTGCATTATCAACAACAATTCTTGATGGTATGAAAAACCTGGTGATTATCTTATTGAGTAAAAATTCAATCACCACATTTTAGGTATAGCCTCCACCCATTTTGTAAAGTAATAAGTTGTTACTAATATCCATTTGTATCGATTTCTACACTTGTATGTTATTTACCCTATCAAATCTATTTCCGCCTATTAGAATACATCATTTATTTAAATGGCAATCAAAATAGTTTTTGAGATATCCTCAAAATTAGAATTATAATTATTTATTAATGAAATTTATATTATTAGAATATAAATAAAATTAGGATTAGTAAATAGTTTTATTTCTAAAAATATAATTTATATTGCTTTCCTTTTAACTCCCATATAAAATTTGGTGTTAGATGAGGAAAACATGGTTCAGATGGACAGATTGTCCATTTTCCTTCACAGTGAACCAAAAGGTCATATTATTAGTTTCCAATAGTGATAATTCCTAGTAAATTATGATAATAAGAAAGAGGAAGTGAATATTTTGAATAAATTCTTTTAGCTTAAACTTATATCCATTTTTAGTAATAGTTATTCACATCCCTTCTAATTTAAGGGATAAAGGAACTTCCAAGAAATTATATTCCTATGATTGGCTATGATAGTTTTAATTTTTTAGAATAGTTTTAAATTTGTTACTAAGAATATTTAGGATATAAAAATATTCAACCACAATTATGGAAGTCAACATGTTGTAACTTTCTTTAATTCGAGTATACATCACTTTGGATGAGAGAATACTTAATTTTCCCTCTAAGTATAGTGACGAAAGACCACATGGCTTCCAATTCATAGGAATGAATAATGTCATTAATTATAATAATTTCATAAATGATCACAAATATATTATATATGAATATGTTCAACAAAAAACATTATTTTAATTTGTTTTTGCTAAAATATGACTTTATTTGATACACAAGAAAGCATATAATAAGCCAATAAAATATAAAGGAAAAATAAAAGCTTCTTGTTGTATGATACATTTTTCTATTGAATGTTGAATTTGATGATTGAGTAAGTTTACTATAATTTTAAAAAAATGTATAACATTAAAATATTCTTAATAATATAATTTTTTCAAAGAATTATTATCATATACATATTTTTCTATAATATATATTTTCAATATGATATATTTTAATATTTAAATTAACATTCAAATGAATAATTATTAAAAAAATATTTTTTGTAAGAAAAATTAAATGTTAAATCAATGTGTTAAAAGTGTAGATAATAATATTTCTAATAAATAGATAAAAATTAAAGGTATATATTGTAATAAAATTATATATAAGATCATAAAAAAAAAAATTACTTTTGTTTTTTCTTTTTAGTATTTTATATCATTTATAAGATTATTTTTCCATTTAATATGAGATTATGAGTCTTAGACTAAAACCTCGCCAATAACTAAGGAGTATTCATTTCACTAAATATTGTCATGGTCTAGTCCTAACCTTATGTCTTATGGTTTCAATGCCTTAGACTCAACATGACTTGATCCCTAATAGAATCATTTAGAACCATTCAATTCTATAAGTAGACCAAGAACCCATCATTATTTTTTTCATTAGATGAAATTATGAGAAAATATATTCTTTTATAAAATTTCTAAATAAAATTATTATTAACATTTGGATAAGAACAAGTTAATTTGTTGGAAAGTTTCATTCTATAATTAAGGGCACAAAATTTTTGTTCTACACAAAAGACACATAGTGAAGAGTAGACCTCAACCAAGTGAAGCTCTGGAAACTCTTTATCCACTTCTATATCACGAACACAACCTGGGAACCCAATGGGGTGCATAGAAAGTTCCACCTGACCACGTGGACCCGAAAGACCACCCCCCATGCTAGGAGTTGACAAGAAAGATCCCCATTCCTCAACCAAAATAGTCAAATGAACCAAAATCAAACCAGACTCCACAACAAGGATAACAACAATATAAGATAACAAACCATAACATTGCTGTCACATTGCCATAAAAAAATAATAAAAAGTCCAACAAAACCAAATGCCAATATTATAGATCATTACTAAATAACCATTAGAGGTGCCAACAACAATAGGATCCAAAACCTTCAAATGAAATCACAATGTCAACCAACAATAAATGTCAAGGGAACCTTTTATTAACATCAATCAAGTTTCCATGAGGCATGTGTGCAACACTAAAAGATAGAACTTGGAGGCTTTAACAACAATCACCAAGAACCAATTGCCTCAACAACATCAACAATTCAATCAATACTCCTAGAGGCAACCAAACAAGGGAAAATAAATAGGTACTATAGAAGAGTGTCATCACATGGCCTTACATGGATTATCCTGGCAACCTATCACAAGGTACTGCCTCCATCTATGGTTATCCTGACTTCCTATCTCAAGGTGTCATTCCATAGGGTGACTTATGCGGGACCACTTACCTTTCGTTAGGACAAGGTAGTGATCTTACCAACTAGGCCTTCTCATCCCATCCTTAGCCAATGAAAGCACTAACAGTATGGATGAGGCTCATAATTAATTTTGTTTAGTTTTTAACTACCCAAACCCACTAGTTCATTAATTACATTATCACTTGTTTAGGAAACTCTTCCATGGGTTACCCTAACAGCCCCTTTGTGCATCGGACCCCCATGAAGAGCCACTCTCTACAGGTACCAAACCAAAAAATGCAATGGGTGTACCTCATCTCACATAAAAATCAAGGAGTACATATCACACAACATGCGAAGAAAGAACCATCTCACAAACCCATTCCATATCACTATAATGAGAAAAAAGGAGGTACCACCCACAAGAACTCAAAATTAGAAATAGGATCAATGAATCACAAAGGTCCAATCATGGAAGAATCAACATAAACCAAGTTTCTCCATTGCCTCAAGAAGCCCTAAACACTGAAAATCAACAAAATTTCACTGAAGGTAATTCAAACACTTCAGGTTCCCAACCATCATGAAATACAACTACAAGAAGTTCATTGCATAAAGTCCCCTTAATCATAATTAACACAATAATGAAGACTCACATCAAGGAACCCACCAAAAGACTATATAAATTCCATAATCGCAAAATGACAAGTGAGGAATAAAAGATACAATGTCATAACAAGACCTTCAAATTGAATCTAGATAGAATAATCAAGTTAATTCAACAACAACCACTCATACCAACAGTAAACCAGCCAGTAGGGCACCCAGGGGAGACGTCAATTTTCTCTTAACTTGATACCCTAACAAGCTAACAAGTTGTAACCAATCATATTTAAGAATAACTATAAGATCACATAAACCATGACCTCAATCAAGCTCACTACTATGGAACCTTAACATCAAATTGCAACCTTGATTAATACTAAAATAATAAGATCCTAAATGATTGGTTCTCGAGGAAAATTTACTAATCAATTATTTATCTATTAAACCTTCCCAAATTTAATTAGAGTAAAAAACATAACATAACATACACATTTATTCCAAAAAATCTAACATTAATCATTTTTATTATACAAATCACCTATTAATAAGAAACCACATAAGAAGAGATGGGTGAGATAATAAAACTAATATAAACATACCCTTTCACTTATGATCACTAGAACTAATAACATTATAAATAAATATCATATTGTTGCCACTTATACAAAATTAAATAATTATGATTTGTTAACTTAATCAATCATAGCGGATGCACATAAACATAATACTAATAAATAGCCCACTAGGAGCTAGAGAAAATAAATATAGGATCCAAATATCATAGCCTTGATATAAAGTATTTATCTATTGTCGATCTAACTTATCGTGAAAGAAATTTAAATAAATTTTCTAAAAGAAACCCATGTTATAATCTCAACACAAAGATCACTATCCTAGGTTCAAATATTCACCATTCATAATACCTATATCAATGGCATGACTAACTATATCTATTCCTAACTATCACTTAATTCCTGACCAAAAGAGCGTTCATAAAGGTATTCAAGGGCTTGACCTAGTATAATTTTCTATAAATCTATAATTGAAAATATAAGCTTGACCCTATAAATTTTAAGAATCTAAATATAAATAAATAAATATCCTTCCTTTAGTTATAATATTAAATATTTAAGTAATTACTTTTAAGGAGGACTAGTTAATTAAGTGAATAATTAATTAAGATTTAAGGAAGATATTAACTAAATTAATTATATTCTAGTTATTTTGAAGAAAAATATAATAATGGTAACATATAATCATCCATGAGCAAAAGACTAGAAAAGCTATTCGTCATGTATTACATTTTAACACAGTTTAATATTACAATTATGGAGCATATTTCCACAAATACAACTGTACATTACATAATGCTTCCCTTATATCAGCAGGAAGAGTACATCGAGTACAAGAATAATTACATCAATAAGGCTTAAGGAACAGTCTTCAACCAAGTGAAGCTCTAGAACTTTGCATCTGCTTCTGCGTCGTGAACATGTCTTGGGAACCCAATAGGGTGCATAGCATGTTCCACCCGACCACGTGGACCTAAAGGTCCACCCCCCTGTGCTAGGATATGACAAGAAAGGATCCACATCCATACAAAGTCTAACAGAAAAGGCTAACTCAACATTGAGATAAACAACATCAAACAAGTACAACCACACTTCCAAAGGCTACCAACCAAACAAAAATAAACGAGGACTATGGGAGAGTGTCATCGCATGGCATTACATGGATTATCCAGGAAACCTATCACAAGGTACCACCTCCATCTATGATTATCCCGACTTCCGATCTCAAGGCAATGCCCCATAGGGTGACTCATGCAGGACCACTTACCTTTCATGAGGACAAGGCAGTGATCTTACTGACTAGGTCTTTTCATCCCATCCTTAGCCCATGAAAGCACTAACGGTATGGCTGAGGCACATTATTAATCTTGCTTAATGTTTAATTACCCAAACCCACTAGTTCATTAATTTAATTATCACTTGTTAAGGAAACACTTCCATGGGTTACCTTGGTAGACCCTTTGTGCTTTGGCCCCCATGAAGAGCCACTCTCCCTATGGGTACCGAAACCAAAAACATGCAAGGGGTGTACCTCATCTTACATAAAAATCAAGGTGAACATAACATAAAACATACGAGACAAGAACCATCTTGCAAACCCATTCCATATCACTGAAACAAGAACAAAGGAGGTACCAGTGCCCACAAGAACTCAAAATCAGACATAGGAGCAATGAATCATAAAAGTCCAACCATGGAGAAATCAACATAAACCAAGTTTCTCTGTTGCCTCTGGAAGCCTAAAATACTGAAAATCCACAAACTCCTACTAATGTAATTGAAACACTTTGGTTTCCCAACCATCTCATAATATGACCACAAGAAATTCATTACATAAAGTCTCCTCAATTAGAAATAACACAAAAGGAAGACTCACAAAATGACTATATAACTTCTATGATCGTAAAACGAAAAGTGTAGAATAACTGTAGCAACATCATAACAAAATCTTGAAACTCAAACAAAGCTAATAAAAAAACTACAAATATCAACAGTAAATTCATCCAATAGGGCATCCAAGGGAGACCTCAATTACTCCACACATGACACCCTAACAACTAACAATTTGGCTCAAACCAACTTTAACCAATTCAACAAACAACACAAAAATAGAAGCCAACACTTTTAGAAGATTATCATCTTCATACAAGATCAAACACAATAACCAGTAACAAAGTCAATTGACAGTACATCCAAGAGAGACATGATAGGAAATCAGACAAGCAATAGCATTTCATAATCCAAAGCACCATTCCTATAATAATTGATTTAAGAGAAGTATAAAAAGGATAGGACACATTTAACAACTTGTACTTAGATTTCTAAACACTATCAAGCAAGATTGGAAGAGACTGACAAGAGGTTCTCTCCAGCCCCTTCCACCTTCTATCCACAACAAGTTAAAATAACCAAATTCTATATCATGTTTTCAATTATCATCCACTTATGAATCAACTCAAGTCTATAATTAAATTTAAATGTCTTAAACAATACTAATAGTTTGAAGGAACTCTTTTAGAAGCATTACTTCTATATCATTTCAAGTTGAGCAACAATAGGGTTTGAGGTCTTAACGAGATTCAACCATGAGTATTTTAATGACAACATAACCTCATCGTTAACTTCATTTGGTTATATATAGAGATGGATCATCTATAAACAAAATGTCTAAACTTTACATACACATGATGGATATTTTAAGATCCATGAAGACACAAATACCATGAAAACTAAGCAAAAGAGGTTATGCACTAGGATTTTAATAACTATTCAACTCTTGTGCAACCATGCACACATTTATTTCTTTTAAGTTTCTGACATTCAAAATTAGATATTTATCATTCTAATGTCAACAACTCAAAAATAATTTGATAAATTTTCATACATAAAAACACATTATTTTAATATTGAATTCAAAATTATATTCCAAAAATATACCTAATTTTACCAATATTCATTAATATAATTATTATATATATATTTTTAATTATTATTTAAATAAACATCTATTTATTTACTTATTATATCTAAAAATATATACATATATTTATATAAGAGTGATTATATAAGTTACTATAAAAATATAAACAACAAATTAAAAGAATACAAAACGAGTACTTAAAAGAAGCCTCCCCTCCACTTTTAAAAAAAATACTATTAAAGCATTGCTTTTTATTACTTTTCATAATTTAAAATCCTACTCCTCTTTGAAAAGGGGGGGGGAGAGTTATCCATTCTAAATGGAAAGTATTTGTGATTTCATATCCACATGTGATGGTGAGAAAAGCTATAGAGATTACTACTAAAATATTCCAAAATTTGGAAGGACGTAAGGGAACATTGATATGACAACCATGTCAAAATTAAATGTAGTAAATGTTAAAATGCAACATTCCATTTGAGATACTTTACGACGACAAAAACATACGATGTGACTGTTGCTCACGCCAAGCGAATCATGGAGTCAATCCAATACCAACAAACAAGTTATCCCACGTTTTTCCTTTATTATGTTTTCGTTATCCTCTACCCTTTTGTTGAACATTTTTCAATTGTTGTGATAGTAGTTGTTTATATAATGTTCAATAGTTGTGACTTAACTACTCATAATTAAACAAAATGTATTCTTTTGATCTAAAAAGCAACCAGACATGTGATGTCACATCAGCGCTCAACTACCTATGATGTGAATGCACAAGTATTGGTCTCACCTTTTTTGGGATCTTTTTGGACACCTTGACAAAATACATGCTGATGTGGCATCATATTTGATGATGTGGTCCTGAAACGAAAGCTATAAACAGAAAACTCGCCAAATATGTTGCAAAAAATTAGAAATAATTTAAAGTTTCCATGTAAGATAATGAGAAGCGCGAAATTAGGATACAGAGCTACTAGATCCTCTTCCCCATTCACTTCCCAATTATATATACCGTACTTTCTTCGATTGTTCTCATTTCTGATTAGAGGAAAAGACCATGGCTGCTCGCCTAAAATGCCTCCTCTCGCTGCTCCTAGGTGTCGATATGCTCACCCTTCTGGCAGCCTCTGCTTCGGTATTTATTCTGAGAAACTTCTCCTCGTTTGTGCTTGTTCTTTTCTTTTAAGATGGATTTACCTTGGGAGACATTGCTCTCAGAAACACATGACATATCTATTTGATTATGTCTGCAGGCGGAGG
This sequence comes from Sequoia sempervirens, assembly GCA_007258455.2. Lineage (NCBI taxonomy): Eukaryota > Viridiplantae > Streptophyta > Pinopsida > Cupressales > Cupressaceae > Sequoia > Sequoia sempervirens. The sequence continues at coordinate 228,267,165 of VDFB02000015.1, forward strand.
ATGTCAATGTAACCTTTGTAGTCGACCAGCGTCTGGACTTTACCAGAGTGCTACTAATCAGTGGAAAGAGTTCCTCACTGACACCTTCTCGGACCATGACACCCACGCCTGGTGACATTTGGGTTCTTACTGTGGTATGTTATTTTCTCTTCTGTGAGATACTTTACTCCGTTTCCTCCTATCGCCGGAAGTATGAACTTGTTATTAATGCTTCTTCTTCTGGATTTTTTTGTGTTATATGATAGACACTACCCAGAGGAGTAGCATACCAGTACTATTTGAGAACGTTGCCTCAAGGATACTTCTATGAATGCATCTGCTCATTCGTTAAAGACACCGTGTTAACAGTGCCTGAAGATTATGTAGCGTCTTTTTATATGGAACTTGTGACCGGCTATGACTGTAACAGGGCGGCATGCCCTTTCTATATTGAAGGGAAGAGCAGGGACGGCATTCGCCAGGTTGTATGAAAATCTCACATAGTAAGAGTGTCGGGTAAGACAGAGATGATGTCCCTGCATACATGGGCATCGTATCATCGTTGATAGAATAAACGAAAGCTTTCTTAAAGCGACGTTGTATTTATCTATGTATGGCTATATAATGTCATTCGTTCTGTTAGTTTCATCCCAATATTTTACTTTCCCTTTGAGAGACATTACAATATTACAATGGTATAAATATTTTAGATTGGCCGTTTTACAATATTTAACTGAATATATATAGTATTGTGTTCATGATGATTTACTTTTTATTTTCTTTTTTTAGTATTTTTTTTGGGTTTGGAACATTAAACATATAAGCATTCGTTACGAAAAATTTATAAATTTTTAGATTATATATATATATATATATATATATATATGTGTGTGTGTGTGTGTGTGTGTGTGTGTGTGTGTGTATGTATATATATATGTGTTAAGAAAATTTGCAATTTTGTTTAATATTCACTTTAGAAATATAATTGTAATTGTTTAATTTGTGTAAATAATTTTCTATAGTAATAGATTATAATTTTAAAAAATTAGATTAAAATAAACATGGAAAAAAAAATACACATGATAAATTTGAATAAATGTTTATGTATCATTGGGGCGGGGGGCTAGCTCGATTGGCTAAAGCATCCTGTTGCAAGCAAGAGGTCACGAGGTCTAGTTTGCCCCCACACCCATGGTATCAGAGGACATGTCATGCCAACGTCATCGGTCACATGAAATTTTTTTTACTAGGCGCATTGCAATTTATAGGGGGACAGATACTCAACTGATTCCTATAGTCTAAAAAGAAAGTTTATGCATCATTTTCATATAGATTTTTAATGATACAAAATTATTAATTCCTTAAAATCTTATTCTAGCTATGGTTAAAGATGAGATATTACTATTAGTATTTTAGTGTTTATATGTGACATTAACTAAAAAAACAATTATGCATCATTTTCATATAAATTTTTAATGATACAAAATTATTAATTCCTTAAAATCTTATTCTAGCTATGCTTAAAGATGAGATATTACTATTAGTATTTTAGTGTTTATATGCGACATTAACTAAAAAGAAGTGTATGCATAATTTTCATATAATTTTTTAATGATACAAAATTATTAATTCCTTAAAATCTTATTCTAGCTATTCTTAAAGATGAGATATTACTATTAGTATTTTAGTGTTTATATGCGACATGAAATCTTCTAGCTCAATTATATTCTAGTTGTTGTATTACTTATTGAGAAATATTTTTTCTATTATTTTTAAATTTAAATTTACTTGTTAAAATTTTGAAGTATAATATTTTACAATATATGTCTTTATACAAATATGTTTTATAATTTAAAAATATATATTTAATTAGAAATGTCATTTTTTCTTTTTTTCTTTTTTTACCTACACATATTACAACATGTTTCTCACATAAACTATTTTTCAAGAATACACTTCCAAAAAAAGAAATCATCTACTTTAAAATATCTAATGTGAGTTGAATGATTAAAATCAATTAAATTTAGGTGAAAAATTTATATAGAATTTGAGTATGTAAATTTGCAAATGTAAGATATCATAGACAAATTAAAACACCTGTCAATAGAAATGAGATGGTTTGGGTTGTGTACCTTGAGATTTTTTAAAAGTGAATTTTACCTAATAAAACATTTCAATTGCACACTACAAAGTAAATCAAAAGACTAAAAATTAGATAAAAAGTAACAAATGATAAATGATCGAGAAATTAAGCGTTTAAAACAAAACACAAATATGATCTTGTCCAGTAGCATGACATGATTATATCTAGAGAAAAAAAGAGTTATTTTGTACCTTCAAAAATTATCTTCAAGTTCTAGGAAGCATTATGGATATTTTCATGGACAAATTAATGTCTAGAACTTTCTAGACATGAAAATAAATTATCAATAAAAATGAAAAAATATATGTAATATCCTAGATAAAATTGAATTTTAAATATTCATCATTTTGTAAGCATCAATATATTGTATAGGTGATTTGAGAATATATGGTGAATATATGTTATTATTCAAAAATTAATAATGATCCTATTGAGAAAATTTTCCTTAATCTTCTATTCAAAATTTTAAAATTTAATTGTTTTATATGCATTACTTATTTTGAATTTAAAAATTTAAATTTGAACTAAAATATTAAATAAAATGTTGAAATATATATACAAATAATATTGAATGCAAACCATTATATACTAGTTGATGTGAGAAAATAAATTAGATAAAAACCCACACACCCCAAAGAATACCGATATATTATTTAACAACAAAAAAAGGTTTATACTATTTTAGAGAAGATAATACCACTTGTAAGAGAGAAAACACATCCACAAGATTAATATACAACATAAAATAATTATCATACAACATGTAAAATGTATAAAAGATCCTAACATATAAAGATAAGGAAAAGGAGTTAAGAAGGATAGAGTGAAACTTTGATGATCCCTCTAAATCAGAAACATATATAAGAATGTATTGGAAAGTTTAGGAATACATATGGAGTCCATGTGAAGTGAGATAAAAAGTGAGATATTTATCTTAGTGAGCTTTAGAATAGTTTGAATAGAACTAGCTAGGTACTAGGTAAATATAAACTAATTTGATAAAAACTAATTTGTATGAAATGATAAAGAACTTATATAAAAGAATAAAATATAATAAACTTGTAGGAAGAGTGAAATAAGAAGGATATTATGCATGCTATCACACTTTAGGTTGCTTTGGTTTTCTACAACTAGAATAAGTCCAACTATATAGATACAACCAAATCAATTTCATTAATATGGTTTAGGAAATTGCAATATTATTATGATTAAATATTGTTAAAACTTAAACAATTGTTTGAGAAATTATTCGATTTGTCTCAAAATTAAGTGAATTCTTAAATAATTAAAAGGGACTTTAGTAAATTAAAGCATTTGGAATGGAAAAGAATGTTGGTATAAACTACATCAAAAATCACACTAAGAGCTACTTAATGCTATCCATTAATAAAATTATCAATAAGTAAAAAACTATAAAATCTACAAGATCATTTAAACTTGTAATAAAAATAGTTTCAAAATAGCTCGTAAAATCAAGGAAAGAGAAAATGTTAGGATATTTGATACTAGTTGTATAATTTTGATCATTGATTTAATAGTTTCTATTATGTATAGTTTATAGGTATTGATGCTTAAAGAGAAAGGACATGCATTCCAATCTTAAGATGGGAACATTTATTATGAAAAAAGGACATACATGGTAAAGAATGCAAATAGAACAAAGTTAAATATTGAAAAGAAATTATAGAAGTATAAAAAAAATCAAGAAAATGCATCGGTAGTTATAAAGCCATATTGTGCAAAATTCAGGTTATGATAGCATACTACTTCTGTTAGAATAGGAGCTTTCTAATAAGATATTAACACCCATAAAATGATAAAAGGAAAGGGAATTTTCTTCAAAATTAATTATTTCAATTTCCCTAATAGACATGTATGAAAATTTTGGAAGAATGGAAAAAGCACATGAACTAGTTTACATAATGCTTCAAAATGGATGTGTCCTCTTGGACTAAAATGATTGTACGATGTGCAAAAGAATGATTTTCTAGAAAGGATTTAGAAAATGTAAAGGAAACATATTTTAGTAGTTTAAATCCAAATTCTAGTATCTTTGTCAACATATTCCACACCTATGCTAAAATAATAGCTTTAGAATAGAATATGGGCATCCTTCAAAGTATAAAGAATAAACATAATTTCTTAGATGTTTTAGCACACATTTTTTGGTAAATATGTGTACAAAATGTGGAAGTATATACAAGGCATACAAAAAATTGAGATGGTTCCTAACGGAGATGCGGTCTTATGGACTTAATTGGTAAGTGTAGCATCAAGCTTAATGATATTTGTTATCATCTTCTTGGATTTCCATAAAACAAGAGCTTTGTAATAGAGTATGAGAAATAATGAAAGAGAAAATTTTATCAAAAATAAAATCATTTCTTTTTTTTTTTAAAACAAAAAATGTAATCATGTATGTTACAGTTCTAGCCCCTAAAATAATATTTACATGGAAGAGAAGAGTGAAATAGAGAACAACCAATCAAATTCTATTTGCTCCTCTAATAATAAATATGACAACCACCTATTCACCTTCAATAGTTCATAAATGGATGAGTTGCAAAATTCAACATGATTTTATAGCATATTGTGGTAGATTTAAGAAGTATAGTGAAGCTCATGGATTGAATAAGGTATGAGAGAGAATGCCAAAGTGAGTGTAATGGAGATTTTTGCATTAGTTTGGGCAATGAGACAATCATCAAAATATTAGAGTAGTGTATATTGTAAAGGTAGTTTACCATAAATCATTGTGCATTGGGAAAATGTATTTACATTTCATAATGGAAGAAGACATTTGGACCACTCGATGCTCAAATTTGAAGTGACAACATTTTTTCTATAGATACATAAATGTAACCTGCAAATTGAATAAAGTGCCACCAGAAAAAACTTATTTCATGCTAATATATATTTTCCACTTGTCGTTTAAAACATCTTAAAATTATTTACAACTTTATAGTAAAAATGTTGAGTCCATGAGACAATTATGTGGACTCAAAGGCCCACATAAGAAATGTAAAGACTAACTTAGTATTATAATATCTAATTGATTATAAAACATATTGTTTACCAAAAAAAAGAAAAGAAAAGAGGTGACAGGGAAATTGACATATCCAAACTAAACAATATGTATAAATTTTATATTTCTATGTTGATGTAATTGTCAGCACAACTATTTATCACATGAAGCCCAACCATCATAGACGACATGAAAAGATCCTAAAAGACTATCTAGGGGAGAGGACCCAGTAGTTGTGCACCATAACTTCACACTTCTAATTATCCTATGTGGAAATTTCAAATCACTCCCAATTTTTTACAGCAGCTTACTTGGCAAGTCCCCTCCATATAACTTTCATTTCAGGGTCACATCATCAAATATGATGCCACATCAGCATGCTTTTTGTCAAGATGTCCAAAAGGACCCAAAAAACAAACTGAGACCAATTCTTGTGCATTCACATCATGAGTAGTTGAGCGTTGATGTGACATCACATGATTGGTTTCTTTTTAATCAAAATAATACATTTTGTTTAATTATGAGTAGTCAAGTCATTACTATTGAACATTATATAAACAACTACTATCACAACTATTGAAACATGCTCAACTACTAGGTCCTCTCCCCTGGATATAAGTTGCATAACATCTGTAAAGCTGATAACGTTGTTTTATTCGCACGTTTCTTTTCCCACTACGCGCAGGCTCAAAAAATAACTTGACACCGAAATGTCTTGTCCTTCAAAGATAACTAGTGACTTAACATTTGCAATGGCGTTCGCTAATAATTCCAACATTTATAGCCTTAAATTTGAAAGCACCACATGAGCTTCACAAAGATTGAGTTGACAGGCAAGTTAATAATTCAAGTTCATAGCATTCATGTGCATTAAACGCACTAAATGTTTAATTTTAATATCATTCACGTTATGAAAGTAAAACGTACAGCCAATCGAATAAATACAAACTAATTACCCCACCTTTCTATTTTTTCTTCCACACCAGATATGCCCAATGTTATTATCATTCCCATGCATATCTCTTGGTTCTTCGCAACCTTTCTATATAATGGAGATTCCATTCACGATAAATCATACCATAGTTTCTTTGAAATTTCTGAATTCTGAGCAAAGAAAAAACCATGTCTGCTAGCGTGAAATGCCTCCTCCCGCTGCTCTTACTCGTGGGTATGCTCAATAGTCTAGCAGTCTCTGCATCGGTATATAATCTAAAAAAAATTTCCTCCTTGTTTGTTATTATGGTATTCTTTCAAGATGTTATTTTTCTGGGAGTCTTAGTCCTAAGAGACACATGAGATATCTAGTTGGCTGTCCTCAGGGGGAACAAGTGAAAGTCACTTTTTTAGCGCACCAAACTTGGGAACATCCGGGAGTGCTGATGATTTTTGTAGACAGTTTCCCAATGTCACGTAGTCGGAGCATGCAGCTGACGTGTGATGATGTTTGGGTTTTTACTACGGAATACTATTTTTTTCTGCAACATACTCCACTGTGTTTCTTCCTATTGCAGGAGTTATGAGTTGGTCATTGATCGTTCTTCATTTGGATCGATGTGTGGTTTATAATAGACACTGACCAAAGGACAAGAATACGAACTACAGAATGCTGGTGTTGCCAGATGGAAACTCATTTCTATGCATCTGTTCACCAAATGAATTCAGCATTTTTACAGTGCCGGAAGATTATCAATTCTCTCATTATGTGGAAATAGTTTCTGGGTATGACTGTAACCAGACTAACTGCATTGGCAAAGCTGAAGGGAAGACTGAGGACACTATTCGCCAGTTGTACGTCAATCTCCCATAGGCTGTGTAACTATAGGAGACAATGTCGCTCCATAGTACTATAGATCGTCAGGCTTGACCCGATGAATGCTAGCTTCTTAAATGCTATTGTAGATATGTATTTGTGTGACAATATAATATGTGATATTATCATTCATATGATGATATCATTATAGCTTTATGGTTTTGTACGTCATAATTATTGTAAAATATATCGATGTTAAATCTAGACTTATTTTTATAATATTTAGTATTATTTTATGATTAATTAGAAATATATAAAACATTATTCTGGTTATGATTATATTTATTTTTTCAAAGATTATCATTTAGTGTTTATAGGGTTTATATATATATTTTTTTTTAAAAATATGTAAATAATTGTAAAGTCAAATTTATATCTATAGTTTTTAGATTGTTTTTGATAAAGGAAAAAATGGGTTTTATAGGGACCCAAAACCACAGAGTTTACAAAGAGTAAGAATAAGCATTAAAGTCACCAAAGACAAAAGGTTGCATCAAAATAAAGCTCAAGAGACATAGCAGCCACTAACCCAAGGCCAGTAAGGGCCACCAAAAATACCCAAACAAAAAAATCAGCAAGAAGCCCCCAGCTAACCTAAGAACTTAAGAGCTTTAGCAGCCTTTGCTTCAAGATTGTGCATATCCTAAATGCCCTTCTTCAAGCCCTGAACCATCTGGGGCATAGGAGGAGTCTTCCTCTTCATACTGGCTCTCGTCTGGTTGGAAATACCAGCATCCTCTATACTGTTCTTGTCCTTATCCGCAACCAGATCCACAACCAAAGAACCCTGCTGAGAATTCTTCAGTTTCTCAAACATTGCACTAATGATGATGGCATTATGTTTCGCCATTCTGTGATTTTGCTCCATAATAGTTCTCATAGTGTTTTTCATTTTACCTATTTCATCTTCGAAACATTTGAATTTTCCTTCATTTTCCTTACCCTCTGTTCTCATTCCATCTTCCTTCCTCCCACACTCCACAATTACAAGGGAGCTAACTTTACCTTCCAACTCCTACAACTTGCCATTGAGAGCTCTATTTCTGAGATTAAGGTCTTTAATTTCATGGAAAGCCCATTTCATTATTCTGAAGTAATCCACAACACCACTCCTGGCAATAGCCAGAATATCCCCAGGAAACTCCTAATCTGGTTTAAAATAGTGGTCCTCAGGGTTTAGGTCTCTAGGGAATTTCGGCCTTATTTTTCTATCCAAAGCAAGGAAGGATGGGTGAGAGTTTTGGCTAGCATTAAGGGCCTCCGAAAAGTCCTCCTAGGAATCCTCAAAGTAAGAAACCAATTTGTTAACAGGGGACTCTTTTTGGGAGGGCTTTACATTCTTACCAAGGCAGCTGGGGTTTTTAGCTTTCGGAATAGAGCAACTAAGATTTTTGGCAACATAGGATTCATATGTAGGGGATTACCCTGCTAGGTTTTCTTACCAAAATTAGGGGTTAGGGGACTTTCAACATTCCACTTAGGGTCAAGCTCCTTACCCTTCTACGAGACACTATCCTCAGTATCCTCATCATTTGAGGGCGAGGCTAGGATAGGGTTGGATAAGGCCAACATATTTTGAAAATGTTCATAAATGAGCCTAATAAGGCTAGAATGTAGAATAGGGTATTTCTTAGGATCCTTCCTATGATCCTTTAGGCTATTACTCATAGAACAGTACAAGTAATAAGGTAAAGAAACCCTTACGTTGTGACGAAAATGGTTGAGCAAGGCGAAGTGGTAGCTATAAACCTTGGTGAATCTACCATCCAAAGTAATGTATTCCATGATGACTCTAAGCACCTTTGTCCATAGCGATTTAATCGTATCTGCTCCAAAGTAGTTGTTGGAGACTTTTATCAGCTTGGTCTTTTCTTTCTCTTTCCTAGGGCATCTGATAACCGCTTCATTAGAGAACCTTCTATCACGAAAGAATTTTGTTCCCTCAATAGACATGCCAGTCACTTCTCCAATAAGGTTCTTGTCCACCTTGACCCACCTACCAAACAAAAATATTTCCCCATTGTTCCATTTTTTCTCAAAGTACTTAGTTTCCTTCAAATCAGGGCCATGAAGCTTCTCAATGAATGGAAGCAGACCAGCCCATTCAATTTTTTCTGAAACCTTCGGGTTCCTCTTATTCATTTCGTAGGTTTTTGGCTCCACCCTTTTCCTGTCACCTCCCATAGTCACAAACACCTCACAACCAGAGCACTAAGATGAACTGCAGCAGCCAGACCAAAGAACCCACAAAATGTGCTACCACTTACTGCCAGTTAAGATATTAAAAATGGCCCCATCAAATGTAATGATGTTGAAGTACTTGGCCCTACTTATTCTACTCATCATAATAATTCGCTATTTTCCCATGCATGATATCATAATTAATTAAAGCCTTGACATCGACACCAAGATCACTAAAGTTCTACCACGTGACCATCTCAAATTGTTTAACCCCTTCGTTAGCAAAGAAATCAACCACACTATTGGCTTCCCTAAACGCATGAGTAATTTTAACTTTTTCAAAATTAACTAGGAGAGACTTAGCCTCTTCTATCCAACTCTTGATAGACCATGAAGGAGGGGACTTCCCTAGGAGGCGATCAATAATATTTTTAGAGTCTGTTTTGAGCCATAAATATTTAATATTCCTTTTAACAACCAAGCTAATCACATGAAAGGCTCCAATAGCTTCAACCACGTGATTAGTTTGAGAACCGATGGGAATAGCCACTGCTGCTAGAAAATTACCATTGGAATTCCTGATTATTCCTCCACTTCCACCCAATCGTGGGTTACCCTTCACCGCACCATCAAAATTAGCTTTAAACCAGTCACACAAAGGAAAACTCCAGCTCACCCCAACCCAGTATTTTTTTGTAGTTTTAAAAGCCCTTGACACATCATTTTTAATCTTCCACTCCTTGGCTATCTTTAAATCATATGGAGTGCATGCCGCAACCTTTTTTTATTCTCTTGTTGAGGAATGATATTATAGTTTTCCACAATTAATCTAAAGTGTTTTTCAAAAACATTGTTCTCCGACATTTCCTTATCTCTAAAAATTCTATTATTCTATTCTTTCCACACACCCCAAGCTATATAGGGGAAAGTGAAAGCCCCTAATCTTCGAATAGAAGGATTCAAAGAGGGAACTTTCCATTGGCAGAAGAAGTATTCAATACTATAAGGAAACATCCATGAGATATTCCATAGAGTCAAAAACTTACTCCAAATGGCGGCAGTAAATGGACAGTGGAGAAATAAGTGATTTGTAGACTCTGCTTCATTCTTGCATAGATATCACCTATTAGGTATTTGGAATCCACACTTGCAGAGGGGTATGTGCAGGATCATCATGGAAAAAATAGGCTCTTAAGTGGCAAAAAATTCAGAAAAATTAGTGTTGACATAAAATTTGAATAAGTTATCTATATTATTTCAAAAATATGTAAGAATAGAATCTGTAGAAAATTGAATGTAGTTTCTAAACTACTCAGTTTTTAAAAAGTAAAAAATTTTAAATTTAATTTAGTACTTAAATTTCAAGAAAAAATAAGAAGAGGTGTACCTAACGCCATAATAAAATGATAATATTTTTATAAGATTTTTATATATAAGTAGAGGACTCATGTCCGGATGTGATGCATAATTTTTTGTAATTATTTTCCAAGTAAATAATTAATTATGAAGTTTTTATTACAACTTTTAAAAAATATAAAACTTCAGATGTCCGACCACCTTAACTTGGTCAAAACTTCATGAAATTTATTTTTTCTTTTTTTAATCCTATAGTATGTGAAGCATAGAATGTGACGCATGTTTCAGATTCAAAAAATGTGATACTATTTGAAAGTTATAGATGTTTTTCAATCAACCTATTGATCAAGACTTTAGTGGTAATTCTAATAGAAAATGAATAATAGTTATTTATTAAATTCAAATTAAAGCATAATTTATATTGGTGGTAAGTTGAGAATCTCCTCTAAAAACCTTTTTCATTTCATCAATTTTGAGTAAAAAAAATGTCGTCAACCACATACCCTACAAATACCCATATTATTGCCACTTTTTGGCCCATCATATATTGCCACTTTTTGGCCCATCATGATCCTGCACATACCCAGAGATTGTGAACTATGAGCACTTTTTTTTTGAAGAAGGATCCAAAAGAAGATATTGACTTTGGGAGTCAAATGTTTAATCCAAGCTCTAGCCTAGAAGGGAACGGGAGATTGAGAAAAGGACGGCAGGGAAATAGCCAAAGAAACTGAGAAATTTCCTGAAGGATTATCTCTCTAGACTAAGATGTCATCGTGCTAACTAGAACCCATCCTAATAGCCAACAAAGATGAGTAGATCGGAGAAAGCTTCGGGAAGAGTTGGTGTAAGTCCACCCAGCTCCCATCATGCCAATAGTCCTTAACTTGAGTTCCAAAATTCCTTTTCCAAGTGTCAGCTCACCTGTTAAATCTCTCATAATTAATAAGGGGATCTCTTAGCAACCATTTATCCTCCTAGAACTTAGCTTGATTTTCACTTCTTATATTCCATCCAATACCTAAATCCACAATCTTTCTACCAGTAATCATATCATTCTAGCATGCTGATCCACAAGGAAAAGATGGAGAGTCTAGAAGATCCTTAAGAGATCCATAATTAGCCATATATTTAATTTTTAAAATGTCTTTCATTCCCCATTAGACAAAAATGATCTCCAAATTTGCTTAGCAAGAAGCGTTTTATTCATCATTCTGATCTTTCTTAGACCCAGACCACCCATCTTCTTTGGCCTACAGAGAAGATCCCATCCAATAAGACACATTCTCTTTCTATCTTCAACCCTTGACCAAAGAATTTTTTTTTTGGATTTTTTCAATAGCATCAACAAATTTAGCAAGAATTTTGAAAAGACTTAGGGCATAGATTGGAAGACTCTAAAGAGAGGCTTTAAGAAGCTGGATTTTACCTACTTGACTAAGAAGGGCTCCTTTCCATCCAACTAGCTTTTTGCTAAACCTATCTACCAATGAGAACCAGAAAGACTCATGAGGTTTAAGGCCTAAAGGAAGAACAAGATAAGTGGAAGGTAAGGAGTCCACTCTACAACCCAAAATTCTTGCAATCTTGACCTGTCTATGATTAGGAGTATTGAAGAAGAAAAGAGAACTCTTCAGTCTATTAACTGACTGACTAGAAGCTCTCTCATACTTATCTAAAATTATTTTCAGATTCTTAGCCTCAGTCACAATGGACCTCCCCATCAGCATAGTATCATCAACAAATTGCTAATGAGAGCAAATCAAATTACTAGAAGAGGGCCTTAGATCCATCAAAGAACCCAGGTTAATCAATCTTTTTAGATTATGCCCAAGACACTTAGCCATAATAGTGAACATAATAGGGGATATATTATCTCCCTGTCTTAAACCTCTCAAATTCTAAAAAAAAGGAGAGGGGGATCCATTCAACATAACAAAGATGGATGCAATAGAAACAAGTTGCTCAACCATCTGAAAAACTCTGATGCTAAAACCAAACTTCTCATGATCTTGAGTAGGAATTTCCATTCCACATGGTCATAGGCTTTCACAATATCCAGCTTTAAAAGAAAACCTTCAATTTTGGATTCCACAAGGAAATGGATGTTCTCATGGATGGTGACAATAGAGTCAAGAATCTGCTGACCAAGGATAAAACTATTTTGCTGGGGAGAGATTAGAGATGGTAGGAGAAGGAGAATTCTCAATTTCAAAACCATAGAGATGATCTTACAGAAAGAATTACAGAGACTTATGGACCTAAAGGCTTCAAATTTTACCACTCCAAGTTTCTTGGGGATAAGGACCAAGCAAGTAGCATTTAGTTCCTTTAGGAGACTCCGTGATCCAAAAAACTCTTTGACTACATTTACAACCTCCTCTTCAACAATCTCCCAAAACCACTGAAAGAAGAACATCAGAAAATCATCGGGCCCAAGTGCCTTGTTACCCTCAAAGGAAAAAATAGCTTTTTTTAATTTCTTCCCTTGAAGGGATAGCAACCAACCTAATATTGTCTTCCTCAATTAAACTAGGGATGGCCTCTAAGAGGTAATCTTTCTCTTCAGTGTAAATTCCTTCATTAGCCGAGAGGAGATTGCTAAAGAAAAGGACATATTGTCTTCTAATATCATCCTCCTCAATTTTAATGCCATTGCTTTCAATGTGAGAGATTCTATTGGCAGCCTTATGTTTAGACGTAGATAAATGAAAATATCTTGTTTTTTTGTCTCTAGCTAATAGCCAAAGGGCTGTAGATCTCTGTCTCCAAAATTCCTCCTCTCTAGCAACGATTTCATCCATTTTGACAAGCACCTCATTTTCTTTTTCCTTGTAATCATCAATATACCCTTCCCTTTGGATTTTATCCTAAATCTCCTCCAGCTCCATTTGAAGCTTGGATTTGATTCCAAAAATCTTGCCAAAGGTCTCTTTTTTCCATTTTCTTATTTTGCATTTAACTTCCCTTAATTTCTTACCCACTCTAAACATGGTTGTCCCAAAAACATCCATATTCCACCAGTTCCTTATTTCCTCAAAAATATGAGGATGAGAGCGCTACATTCTTTCAAATCTAAAAGGAAAGTTTCTCTTCCCCTTAACTGGATCCACCAAAAAACTTATAGGAAAGTGATCAGAATCCACCCTTGATAGAGCTTTTAGGGAACAAAAATAATTTAAGAACCACTAATCAGAAATAAGTGTTCTATCTAACCTTACCTGGATTAAGTCCATACCAGTTCTTTGATTTGACCAAGTAAAAGCAGCTACCTACAGATCTAAATCAATCAATGCCTAGTTGTTGATGAAATCCAAAAGATCCTGAAATAAGAGTTCTATCTTTAATGAATTCATGTTAGTTGACATTTTGTTGATTGAAAAAATCATACAAGAATAGATTAAGAAGAATTAGAGACACACCTTGTCTCTTGAAAGGAGATCCAAGAGAAGATCTATCCAATGTTCTTAAAAAATAGATCTCGGCTAGGCTAAAATATATGCAATCTTCTATTGATGTTATTTGTGAATGCCTTCATCAGATTTTCTTCATATGTCTCATGAGATATGTAAACAAAAGCAAAATAAAAATTCTATTTGAATTATACTTAAATAATCATTTATTATTTGTTGATATTTTAAATAGATTTCCATTATATGCATGTCAATAGACGGAGGTAGAATGGTGGTTTAATGTTCCATGAATTTTACATCCCATTATAGTTATTTTTCCTTTATAAAAGGAAACCATGTATACACATAAATATCTTGATTCTTGCATCAAATATTTCTTATTCTTGTAGAAACTTGTAAATCACAAAGATTAAAAACAAGCACAAATGAAACAAGTTTTCATAAATTCAACTAATATATTAGATAAAAAAGATGCACATAAATAGGTGGAAGAAAGGCACATGATCTCCATACAATGAGGACAAAAATCCTCATACATGAAGTGGTGGTGAGTTGCCTACCATAAAAGTAGCACAAGGTGTCAAAAGTGAGATGACACCTCTATAAAACTCTTAACTAACTTGACACTTTGCATGTTCAAGTGTCATGGACACTTAAGTAGACTTAATGCCTATGTGTATGCAAGTAAATACAATAATGCCTATGTGTATGCAAGTAAATGCAATAACGCCTATGTGTATGCAATTAAATGTGATATATACACTAACAAAAACTATTGATATCATTAAACATTTTACCTTTGAATATTTAACATAGAATCTTTATAAAAAAGTTTTGAACACTACAAAGCTTGTATGAGATTGTGCTCTTCCTATACAAACATATAAAAAAAGTCATTTACAAAATGTTAAAAGCAATAAACTAAAATCCAAATGCCAATACACAATAAAAACCAAAAATTATGATATTTAATAATGAGACTGTGATAAAAAATTTACAAAGGAAAAGAATATATTTTTTATTTACTCAAAAAAATGCTTCTAACTATCTTGACACTTTATTGATAAATAAGAGAAAATATATACAACAAATTATGAAAAGATTCTATAGCCAAGATGGGAAACTTTCCCAATACAAAAACTAAAACAAAAAACAAAGGGAAACTGCCCAAACTAGAAAATAGTAAAAATAGAGATATGATGGGAAACATTCCTATTGACAAGTACAAAACAAATTTTACTAATTTAACATCCTCCCTAAAATATGATTTGTGGGATAGCTTGTCATCCCTAAAAGATTCTTCAATCTATTGAAATCTTCTTCCTTCAAAGGCTTTGTTAAAATGTCAACAACCTAATCTTTGGACCTGCAATAAGAAAGTTTAATTTCATTATTTTTTTAACCAGCTCTCTAATGAAATGAAATTTGATGTCTATGTGCTTGCTTCTTCCATGAAAGACTGGATTTTCAGAAAGTGCAATAGTTGATTGATTATCATAGAATATATCTATTTCTTCCATTTGGGGCTGCAACAATGCTTCAAGCATGCTTCTTAACCAAACTACTTGACAACCTATTGAAGTGGCTGCCACATATTCAGTTTCTGCTAATGACCATGAAATTACACCTAAACCAAAAGTAAAAACATACCCAAAAGTATTTTTCCTATCATCTTGATTTCCAGCCCAATCACTATCTGTATAACCAGTTAACTTCAAAACATCTTTCTTTTCATAAAAAATCCTGTTTTATTGTCCCTTTCACATACCTTAGTATTCTTTTACCTACTTGTAGATGAGTATCATGTGGATCCTCCAGGAACTTGCGTATCAAACTTACTGCATGTACACGATGTCTGGTCTTGTTGCAGTTAAGTACATTAAGCTTCCAACCAAACTTTTATACATAGTAGAATCTACCTTTTTGGTTTCATCCTTTTTTCTCAACTTCACACCCATGGCAATAGGTGTAATTTTTGGTTTCCTATTTTCCATCTTGAACCTTTTCAAAATATCATTTGCATACTTTTCTTGAGAAATGAAAATCCCATCACTATTTTGAGTTACTTCAAGACCAAGATAATAATGCAACAAACCATGATCAGTCATATCAAATTCACTCTTCATTTCCATTGAAAATTTTCTAAGCATATTTTCATTATTTACAATATAAAGAAAATATTCAACATAAATGCAAACTATCATAACATCTCTTTGTTGATTTTGTTTTATGAATAAGGTGGGTTCATAAGGGCATTTTTCAAAACCATTCTTAAAAAAATATGATTCTATCCTTGTATACCAAACTATAGACATGTCTGTTTTAAACCATGCAAAGCTTTCTTTAGTTTGAGCACTTTACCCTTTTGACCTTTAATCTCATAACTAGGTGTTTTCTCAATGTAAATTTCTTCCTCCAATACACCATTCAAGAATGCAGATTTTACATCCATATGAAAAATTTTCCAACCCTTTTGTGCTGGAAGAGCTAAAATCATATGAATAGTATCCATTCTAGCAACAGGTGCAAAAAAATCATTATAATCAATACCCAATTTTTGTTTGTAGCCCTTTACTACCAACCTAGCCTTGTATTTATTCACTTTACCTTGCTCATTGTACTTTGTTCTATACACCCTCTTTACTCCAATTGGCTTCTTATGCTCAGGGAGATCTATAATTTCCCAAGTTTGATTCTTTTCTATGGCTGAAATTTCTTCATTCATAGCTTTAACCCATCTATCATCATTTATAGTTTCTTCAAAAGTAATAGGATCACTATTAGAAAAAAATGCAAAATGACAAGTATCTTCATTTACCTTTGTTGTTTCTTGGTATATGTCAGATAAGCTCCTTGTTTTTTGCCACCTTTTTGGAGATATTGAGGTACATGATGAAGAACTATTTGATGAAACATGACTATGAACTGGTGGATATGAAGAAGAGATTCTTTTTAGTGTTGATTGTTGAATGCTACTACTCGCTCCTGTGTTAACAACTAAAATTTGTTGTTGATTTGCAACTTCATCTTGAATGTTAACTTGCTGATATTTCTCTTTCAAATTCCAACACCACTCCTAATATTCAAGAAACTTTGCATCTCTACTTATCACCAACTTTTTTGTCTCAGGATTGTACAACCTATATGCCTTAGATTCTTCACTGTACCCAACAAAGATACATTTTTATGCCTTATCATACAATTTACTTCTAAGTGCATCTAGAACATGAGAATAAGCAATACAACCAAAAACTCTTAGGCGATCTACCTGAGGTTGTATCCTCCCCGGGCTTCTTCTGGTGTCATTACCCAAACTGAGTTTGTAGGACATTTATTCAAAATATAACCTGTATGTAACAAACTAATTCTGCCCAAAAATCTTTTGGTAAATTCTTAACATTAAGCATACTCCTTACCATATTTAAAATTGTTCTATTTTTTCTCTTAGCTACCCCATTTTTCTGAGGTGTATACCTTGTTGTTAGCTACCTTTTTATGCCATTTTCAATACAAAAATCATGAAAATCATGAGAAATATACTCTCCACCCCTATCAGTCGTTAAAATTTTGAGAAAATAACCACTTTGCTTTTCAACTAATTATTTAGATTCTTTGAGGTTCTTGAAAGTATTTGATTTATTTTTCAAAGGATAAACCCAAATTTTTCTACTATATTCATCAATAAATGTCAAAAAGTATCTCATACTAGATAATGAAGTAACCTGAATTGGACCACATAGATCTGAATGAACTAGCTCCAATGGCTTTGAAGCTCTCCAGGAATCCCTTATTGGAAAGGTTTCTCTATGGTGCTTTCCAACAATACAACCTTCACATTCTTCATCTGGTTTTTTGATAAGTCGTAAACCTATTACCATGTTCTTTTTATGCAAAATATTTAGTCCACCAAAATTCAAATGACCAAATCTAAGATGCCATAACCACTGTGTATCTTTTACAAGAGCACTGAAA
The DNA here is from genome assembly GCA_007258455.2 of Sequoia sempervirens. Taxonomy (NCBI): domain Eukaryota; kingdom Viridiplantae; phylum Streptophyta; class Pinopsida; order Cupressales; family Cupressaceae; genus Sequoia; species Sequoia sempervirens. The sequence continues at coordinate 228,285,044 of VDFB02000015.1, forward strand.
CTTAAATGCATATTGTTTCTGATACTAAGAGAAAATATCCTATTAGTAGTCATGAGTATTTTGGTTATCATCTTGCTTTTACCATCAACAATAATGCATGAACCCTTTTCAAATTTGACAGTGTGGCCTTTTTGCAGAAGTTGACCTACACTTTACAAATTATGCTTTAAGCCTGGTACATAAAATACATCACCAATATATTTTTTCTCACCTTTTTTTGTTGTGATTAATATACTCCCTTTCCCCATGACTGATGCAATTGTATCATTTCCCATATTTACTTCAAATTTGATGGACTCATCCAAATTCTGAAACATCTCTTTGTGTCCTATCATATGATTACTGCACCCACTATCAACATACCATTTTTCATCATTTACTTCCTCCTTTGTGTTGCATGTTAGCAAGACATATCCTTCATGTCCTTCACCTTCATTTGTGTATTGGGCTTCCTGTTTACTTTCATTTGGAATCTTTTTTCTACATTCAACTACAATATTTGCATACTTTTGACAATAATAATATTGAATAGATGATTTATCATAACTCTGGAAACCTCTACCTCTTGCTTGAGTGTAACTACTATTTTCTTCATCACTTCTATTGCTTCTTTGACCTCTACCTCTTTGTTGAAAAATATCCTCCTCTTCCTCTTGAATTTCTACCTCTTCCTCTTTATGCTAAAGATTATTCTAGTTCAACTTCTTTTTCTTTCAATGATACTTTTCTCTTTAAAGCTTTCTCAAGTGGCTCCTTTGCTGATTTATTTATTCTTTTCTCATCTATGTATAGTGAACCCATAAGCTCATCTACAAATAAAGTGGTTAGATTTTTTTATTCTTCAATAGCTATAACTATAGGATCATATTTTGTAGGAAAACTTTTTAAAAAAAATTCAACAATTTTTTGATCATTCATAATCTCACCATTTATTTTCATCTGATTAACTATCCCCATTGTGGGAGTAAAGAAATCTCCTAAACTTTTAGAATCTGACATTTGTAAAATTTCAAAATCTTTTCTAAGCATTTGTAAATGGACTGTTCTTACTCTTTCTATACCTTGAAATGATTGTGCAAGAAGATCCCATGCTTCTTTGGCTATTGAAATAGCTATAAATCTTGGAAGGAGAGTTTCGTCAAGACCCTGCATAATAAACAATAATGCTTTCTTATCTTTTTTTTTTTATTCTCCAGAAAATTCCTTTCATTTTGTGTGAGTGTTGCTAATGTTGTTGCATTTTCTAGTTCTAAATACGCATTCAACACAAGATCCCATAGCTCCTATGATCTAAACAAAATCTTCATTTGAAAACTCCAAAAATCATAATTTTTTGCATTAAATTTAGGAATTTGCAATTGTGTACTATTAGCATTTATTGCCATTTCAAACCTACTCTAATACCATATGTTAAAAGCAATAAACTAAAATCCAAATGCCAGTACACAATAAAAACCAAAAATTACAATATTCAATAATGAGACTGTGATAAAATTTTTATAGAAGCAGAGAATATAATTTTTATTTACTCAGAAAAATGTTGCTAACTGTCTTCACACTTTATTGATAAAAAATAGAAAATATATATAGAAAATTATGAAAAGCTTCTATAGCCAAAAATGGGAAACTTTCCCAACACAAAAACTAAAACAAAAACAAAGGGAAACTGCCCAAACTAGAAAATAGTAAAAACAAAAATACAATGGAAAACATTCTCAATGATAACTGCAAAACAGATTTTACTAATTTAACACAAAATGTTTATTCATGAATTAAACAAGTGAATTAGACAACATCAACTAGAAGATACCCAAAACCTTTGGCTACGAACACATCAAAGACGAGAGTCAAAGCATAACCTTCACGCATTCATTAATATAACCTAGATGAAACAAATTTAAATAATAGATTAGAGACAAATAGCCACTAATCACAAACGATAAAATTGTAACTTTTTAAAACTGATCAAAATATACTATGAAAGTTGTTATGTGTGAATATGAAGAGTATTCGTACATCCCATTTTAAAAAAAATGAAACCAAGAAAACCCCATCCATTTTAGGGCACACTACTCGGAATGTGAAATGAAACGAATGAATTTCGATTGGCTATATATTTCCCTTTGTTGTTCCGCAGAAAACAAAGAAATTCCCTTTGTCATCTCCTCGGGTCCAGTTGAAGTTTGCGAAAGCATTTACTTAAAGTTTTGCTGCGTTTAATAGAGGGGCAGAGGGAAAAAAAAATTCAAGAGAAATAAAATTCATGGATGGTAGAGATAATAGGCAGCGAGTCAAACCAAGAAATGGTTGAGGGAGAATGGAAGGAAGTTCAAGCCAACAAGCTCAAATAAAATTCATGGACGATAGAGATAATTGGCAGTTGGCAGCAAGTCAGACCAGGAAAGGGTCGAGGGAGAATGGAAGGAAGTTCAAGCAACAAGCTCAAATAAAATTCATGGATGATAGAGATAATAGGCAGCAAGTCAGACTAGGAAAGGGTCAAGAGAGGACGAAAGGAAATTCAAGCCAACAATCTCAAAAAAAATCATGGACAATAGAGATAATAGGCAGCGAGTCAAACCAGGAATGGGTTGAGGGAGAACGAAAGGAAGTTCAAGCGAACAAGCTCCTACCTCTGGTGAATAGATTGATCTATTGGTAAATCATTTCAAGGTCGAATTCCTGCCTGAGCAAGAGATAATTGGTTACCAAGTGGACGTAACATGTGCACCTCTTCAACAGGGTTCTGGAAGCTAGAATAATATGTCTATGGAAGATAAGAGTCATTATGAACAATGCCATTGAAGAGAATCACACATTTTTCCATAATACAAGGCTTGTCTACGATGGCACAATGAATCTTTACAGTCCGGTTAAATTGGTACATGATAAGGATTTTCGAGTTGAGCTCTCTAAAGGCGAAGACAATGACGTCAAAGAATATATTGTGAAATTGAGCAGGGAGACGCCAATGAGAATTAGGCACTATCTTCATAATGTGACCGTGAAACATGAGTTGTTGCAAAGCTTGGATCTGGTTGTAAAGGAGCATCTCAGAAAAGCTACATAGTTATGGGATGAGGTTTTCATAAAGAATCGGCTGGCAATGAGTTTGGCGTTGCTACTGCAAAAGGGTTTTCAATGAGTCTCAGACCTACAGGTCAGGGACTAAATCTTAATGTGGATTATTCCGTTGTGGCCTTCTACACGGAAATTAGGGTTCTGGACTATTTGAATAATAACAAAATTGTGAAATTACAGAAAAATTGTCCTCTCGATAGTACTCAATGAAGAAATGTTGAAAGAGCTCTGAGAGGTTTGAAGGTGAGAGTCTCTCATAGGAAGTCACAACAAAAGTTCACTGTGGTGGGACTCACTAAAGAAATGACCAAACAGATCGAGTTCAGAATTGGAGAACGGAAAGATAAAATTAGCATTATTCATTACTATAAGAAGTATTATAACGTACCGATTATCAATGTAGAGCTTCCTTGTTTGGACCTGAGCAAGAAGCCTAGTGAACAAATTTTTGTTCCTATGGAATTCTGTATGATTTGTAAAGGGCAGAGGGTTCTCAAGGATAATTTGAAGTCTGAATAGGAAAAAAAAGCTGTGGATGGACATTTTGAAGTCGTCCGAGAGGTGGGAAGAAATCAATCAAATCATGAGAAACGAAGAAGGACCAACGTGGTATGTTTTCATTAATTAGTTTTGGCTTTAAAATTTGAATGGTGGCTTAACAATCACTCTATGCGAACAACAGATAGTTTAATTATATAATCTTATAATTCATCTGTTTATATTTTGTTTTTATTAGATTTTGTTGAGGTATAATTCATATGGACTGGCTATCATTCAAATATAAGATCACTTATTTGTGGTGGAGTGTTTTACCAACCGAATTATTAGTTCATTTTTATCAATATATTGTTGGCTCATTTGGATATTGGCTTATTTTCAATAGCCCTTTAAACCACACTACAAATGTTTGGGGTTTCTATCTTTACTATGATATCATATTTTAACTACAATTCGTATATATCATCTTGTACTTGAATCTAGCACCTTCCATTTGTTCTACCAACTCAACTATTGACCTCTTTGTCACCAATCCATTGTCCATCTAAATAATAATACCATTTAACAAGCTCACTTTTTAGCATTTTAATTTGTAATTTTAATCCAATATTTGAGAACTAATATTAGAAGAAAAAATGAGTAATATATTTTGAATTTTCGTTTTTATGTTCTTTTTTCTATAATTTTATTTCAGCTGATTTTAGTGAAATTGTCACGGGCTTCCACATGTTTGGAGGTTGAGATCTTACTGAGTAAAATTATTCACAGATAACAAGGTAGCATTGGTGACACCGATGGTTTTAATCCAATAATATTTTTTTGTACTTGTGGTTAGTGCAGTGGTCCGTACCTTGCTGATTTTAAGATGAAGGTGGTCACCGAAATGACCGAAGCGACAACACTCATGCTAGACGCACCTAAGCTAATGCTGGGTAAAAGTGTTCTCTACTGGAAAAAGATTAATAATTGGCATTGGAAAATGAATGGTAAAACTGTTCTCGAAGGGAAAAGGATTAATAATTGGGGAATCATACTTTTCTCAAATAAGTGGAAGAAGCTTATGAATGTGGTGGAGAAGTTTAAAGAAGAAATGGTAACAAGGTTCCAGCAGCTAGGTATCGATATCACAGTAAGACCCTTGTTCTCGCAAGGTCTACTAGAGAACCCGTTAAACGATGAGGTAAAGCTGGAGAGCACACTAGAGAAAATCCTCGACGAAAGAAACGAGAAGCCGGAGCTTTTAATCTGTATAATGGAGCGCAAGCACCTTGGTTACAAAAGCATCAAGCTTTTCTGCGAGACCAAAATAGGCCTGGCAACGCAATGCTGCCTGTTTCAAAACTGGGAAAAATCTGTAAGACAAGATAGCACTTCCCAATATTTGGCGAATTTAGCTCTGAAAGTGAATGCCAAGGTAGGCGGGAGCAATGTATCTCCGTTGCAAGACCCACCAAGTCGGAAACCACATACTGTGTATTTTGGAGCGGACGTGAATCATCCGAGCAATCATGATAAAGAATGTCCGTCAATTGCCACTGTTGTAATGAGCATAAATCATCCCCTTAACAACCGCTACGTCATCAGAATGCAACGCCAGAAGTACTATCAGGAAATAATTTCAAACCTGGTAGAAATGTGTAGGGAATTGCTACAGGAGTATGCGGAGGCCAACGAAAATACATTGCTCGAAACGATTATATTTTTCAGAGATGGGGTGGGTGAATGACAGTATGATGAAGTCCGGAGGACAGAGTTAGAACCTTTGAAGATTGCATTCAAGGAGATAAGAGAAGGTTATAATCCAAAAATTACTTTCATACTAGCTCAGAAGCGGCATCACACAAGGCTGTTCCAGAAATCAGGATTGGATAATGTGCTTCCTGGCACAGTTGTGGACACTAGAATTGTTCACCCATCAGGGCTTGACTTCTATCGGTGCAGTCACTATAACACGCTGAGAACCAGCAGGGTAACGCATTATTACGTTCTGTTCAACGAAAGCGGCTTCAGTCAAGAGTACATGCAGACACTCATTTACAATCTATGTTTCACATTCGCCACCTGCACAAAGCCTGTCTCACTCGTGCCTCCTATTTATTATGCTGACCAGGCTGCCTACAAAGGTCGACTGTATGTCGAAGCTGAGCGAGATCCTCCATCGGACGATCGCATCAACATACTACTTCGGAATGACAAATCTATGTTTTTTATTTGATTCCATTATGTATTTCTCGCAGGTTACCTTTTCAGGGGCTAATGATATTTTGGGCCTTAGTATGTTTTGTTCGCCGATTTGAGCACGTTGATGTATCTACTCTCATATTTCGAATATGTTATTAACCAGTTTTCTGTATGTGTCGAATGATTTTGGTGCAATTTTTTGGTTTCCAATTGCAGTGAAGAATTTAAAATTTAATTGACAGTTCTTTTGGCACGGTGTACACGCTGTCGTCCAATTATTACGAGTGCACGCATGATTGTCTTATTGAAAATGACGTGGCCTGTAAAGAATATGAGAAATACTTCAAATAAAAATCACATGTAAAATAGTAATAACAATACAAAATATACTAAAATAGTTGAGATTATGTAAAATAAAAGAAATAACAAGTACAATACATTGGGAGAAATGATAAAAATATGATGTAACTTTCGTAAGATAGAATCATAATCAAGAGTACATGTAGGGAAAAATAAATTGTCTTTCGTTATTTAGTAAAATAAATTTAAAAAATCATAAAATTGTATGTTTCTTTAATATTGTATATATTTAGAATTAGGAAGAATAGTGTAAATGATAAAATTAATAATAATAGTTATGTTTATATATATTGATAAAAGAGAGTTAGGAGATTGTCAAAATGATAATGCAATACAAAGTAATAAAAAAAAGGTAAAGTACAACAAATTGTTTCATGAAAATGGAGACTAATGTCATTTAAGATGCTTCATAGTAGAGATGAAAAATATACTAGCAACTAATGTTGGTACAACATGCTAGAGTGTTTTAAAATGTTATAAATGAACATGAAAATGTAAAATATTGAAGCTCTAAAAATTATTTCTATAGATGAAAGATGAAAGGAATCTAATTTTAAAATGTTCATTATAAAATAGGTTTCTTGGAAATGAGCAAGAAGAAGATTGTTAAGGGGTTAGAGGATTCTACTATTGAGAGAAACCATGTAAAGACTAAATAAAAAATGTATGTAACATGGCTCTTGAAAATTGTATGTACAATTACATGATATATGACAAGATCATTAGTACATAAATTTTAGATAGTGTTTTTTCATTCAAAGAAAAAATAGAATTTAATGCTATCTAAAATTATTCAAGTTTAAACACAAAAATATTTGAGAAACAACTTGCAAACCACAAGCACACAAATACTTATTTTTAAAATTGCATCTTGACTACTAAAAGAGGCTAAGGATGGGTGCAATGAACCTTCAAATATTTATAAAAAATGGCACTAAATTATAAGATATGCAAGTTATTACATTGCCTCATTAGTAGGATTGTACTAATATGTAATAAATTTATGGTAAATTATAGAAACAATAATATTGCAAGTCGAATATGAATAATAAAAAAATGAGACACCATGAAGATGGTATACAACAAAATATTTGAATGAAGAATCTTTGCCTCTAGGGTAAGATCTACTATATAAACATGTTGAATAAAAAAAATACAACACAAATGCATTATAAAAAATATAATCCTATGACATAAATATTTTAGAAAGCATAAACCTACAAGAGAAATATGTCACCACATAATATATGCTCTATTATTTGGTGATTTATATGTAGATGTAATATTAGGGATCAAATGCATACTAGCATAGACTATTATTAGGTGATCTTACAAAAGATGGTCATGTCCAAGCATACTATGGGCCTAAGACTCTAAGCTATGATTGCCTAATATTGTAGGGTGGTGTAGTGTAAAAAATTGTATACCTTTACAATTTCACATTATGGTATGGTCCCTAATTTATTGGACTTAATTAAGCTTCTAATTTAGAAAATTATGCATTCCATAGCCCAATTTTTACTGTTTTTTGAAAGGGGAACCAACGCTAAACAAATGTATTCAATCATTAAATTCCCTTGGATAATGTGTGTCCTAAAAATTTGAGTTAGGACCCAAATTTAAATACGTTCTTGGCAACATCTTAATGTCCAATTCAAATTGGAAGTCTCAGTTTTTATAATCTAATTTTCATGAAATTGGATAAACATGTATAAATACTTAGTCATTTTATCATTTGAAACTAGAACACAATTTGGAGAAGAACTTATGATCAAGCATTATTGTTAAGAGCATAATTGAGCATTCAAGATCAACACTATTAGTAATTTGTAGTAGCAATTGAAGATCCTAATATCATGTCAAAGTTTATGTGTGTTCATGTTATCTTGTTGAGGCTAACAAGTGTTGTAGGTCTTCAAGCATTTAAGCATTCAAGCAAATCTATCAAGCAAGATCCAAAATTTTGAATAGATGTGTATGACTTGAGTCCTTCAAAGAAGCCATTGAAGGATATTGAGTTGCAACAATTGTGTTCACTCATCATTTCCTTCCTTTCTATTAAGGTTTTCATCATTAACATATTTTCCATAGTGAAAGAGGAAACACTATTCACATAATTCAATTGAGGAAAACCCCTATTTGACAAACATTTCCTTTATTTTTGTGTATTTACAGGTTGAAGAAAGAGTTGGAAGCTTTGAAGGATGCATTCAAGTAGATAAAAAAAGGTTATAATCTGAAAGTCACTTTCATACTAGCATAGAAGTGGCCTCACACAAGGATATTCTAGAAAATAGGACTGGATAATGTCCTTCCTAGCATTGTTGTGGACACTACAATTGTTCACCCCTTAGATCCTAACTTATATTTGTGTAGTCACTATAACACACTTGAACGAAAACAACTTCAGTCTAGAGAAGCTGTAGGAACTCATTTACAATCTATGTTTCACATTCTCCACCTACACAAAGCATGTCTCACTTGTGTCTCTCATTTATTATGCCTATAGAGGTTGACTGTATGTCAAAGCAGAGCAAGGTCATTCATAATCGAACAATAGCATCAACATACTACTTCAGAATAACAAATCCATGTTTTTCATTTTAATCCATTATGTATTTCTTGCAGATTACCTTTTCAGGGGCCAATGATATTTTGGGCCTTACTATGTTTTGTTCATCGATTTGAGGAGGTTGATGTATCTAATCTCATATTTCCAATATTTTATTGCCCAGTTTTCTTATAAGAAAACTCAGCACACTACTACATACAAAGGGGTTTTAAGAATTAATTTAAGACAAAAGTATTACTTTTGTTTTTAATTTTCTAATTGTCTTAAATTAAGACAATAAAAAATAATTGTAAAATACATTTTTTATTTCCTTCCACATTTTCCCTATGCATTTTCTTTTCTTTTAGGCTTCTCCATCATATCTAAATTCCTCTGCTTCGAGGACGAGAATAGAACAAACAAAAGAATCAAAGAATAGGGGAGGGAATTGAAGAATAGAGGCACAACATCCAACATGGAGAAAAGTGAATAGCACATGTGTGGCAGTTTTCCAATAATGACAAGGGCTTTTTTAGACAAGGGGTTTTTCAAAAAATCAAAAGGGCATGAAGCTCAGAGCAAGTCACGACCACATGGGTCCAAATCTTGGGCAAGCTATAGTAATAAAGCTTCTACAAAGGGAATTTCAACAACAGGCCAAGTGTACCCCATGTTTTTGTCTTTTTTGTTCTATTTTTTCAGTATCATGTAGTCCTTCAAACAACCTAGCAAGATTAAATAGTGTTGTGATCTAGATGCAAAATAATGTTTCAAAAATGCTTTACATTTTCCGTAAATCTCCAATTTGATGGAAACTTGTATTGGGTGATCATCTAGATTAAGTGCTATTTTCTTTATTACCTATGCAAGGTTTCCTCAATTCTGCTTTAGATATATTTTTATACATGTTTTCATTTTCTCTGAAAATGTAATAGGGTATCTATTTTGAAGCATGCATTGAGGATCATGTTCATTGCAATTTGTAGTTTAGAATAATTCTCCTTTTGTATCATGAATTTTCACCTCTCTCAGCATCTTTGAAAAGAAAAAAGCAATAAATACTTGGAGTTGCATATGTAGTTTTAGATAAATCAAATAACATTCATCTTTATCAACTTACAATTGCCATATTTTTGGTTTGAATATTGTGTGTTACAAGTAGAATGAGGTTTTATAAATGTTTATGCTTTTCATTATTCTACCTCTCATTTTTGTTCCATTGACTGCATCATATTTTCCAAAGCTAGTAAATTTATTTTTATTTTTGAATATTTTTATCCATATTTGTTGTTTGTACCATTCTACCAAAAATACCATTTGATTATAAATTTAATGGATGCTTTATCTTCTATTTGTCTGCTTTACCTCTAATATAAATCATGGTTTTATTATTGAAAATAAAAAAGTAATAAATACCTGCAGTTGCATATGTATTTTTAGATAAATCAAATAACATTCATCTTTATCAACATAGGATTGCCATATTTTTGGTTTGAATATTGTCTATTATGAGTAGAATAAGGTTTTATGAACGTTTATGCTTTTCATTATTCTACTTCTCATTTTTGTTCCATTGACTGCATCATATTTTCCAAAGCTAGTAAATTTATTTTTATTTTTGAATATTTTTGTCTGAATTTGTTGTTTGTACCATTTATCCAAAAATACCATTTGATTATAAATTTAATGGATGCTTTATGTTCTATTTGTGTGCTTTACCTCTAATATAAATCATGGTTTTATTATTGCTAAGTTCTATGTTTGTATATTCTTTTGATTAGTGATAAATTTTGGTTAGGTGAATTCAAAGTGACATATAATTTTTTTGTTTATGTGAATTAAGGAATAAAGTAGAAAAAGGGTTAAGTTTTACTCTTCATCTTTCATATGTCTAGAAATATGTTGATTATGCTATTATGAACAATTTTATGTGCATATATATAAAGTGAATATTTAAGTATTATAGCTTTAATTAGCTATGTTTTAATTGTACATCTTGTATTTTAAATTTGGTAGTACATCTTCTTGTGTCGATATTAGATATAGGTGGAAATCTTAAAGCTAAACCTTGTAGTGTTAATTTAAAAGTTTGCTTCTAGATATTAATTTAAAAGTTCATTAATGATTTCAATTAAATTAACTTCCACTAAGATGTAAGGTTCCAAAGTACATTTACTATGAAGTAAAAATGGTTGTGAGTGGATATGTTACGTTAGTCCACAACTATTTATTAGTGCTATTTAGTTCTATGTTGCTTACTTGATTTGAAAATTTGAGATGTGTTGCTAGATAGATACATCTCCACCCATAATAATACATATATAATAATAAATTTAAATTCATAATTTCTCTAAGCTCAATAAAACGAACATGAGTATTATATAAATATATATATTCTTACCGATTGGAATAATGTGTGTGTGTTAAAATATTTATAACTAGTCCAATACTACATTTTTTCTTATACATTACTAATATTATATTTTAGATGCTGATTGTTAGTTAATGGGTAAATTCTTTAATGAGATTATTATTGAGAATTCTAGGTTATAGAAAAATATTGTTTTTCAATCCATTGCATAGTTGTGGTTATTATTCCTCTACCATGATATAAATTTTGAACTAATTTTATCATCAAACAACTTCTTTTACTTTATATCTTACTAATTTGTGGTTTGAAAATAGTTTCATCATGAGTGGGCATTATAGATGATGTTTGAATCATTAAGCATATGTCATTACACTTGATAGGTTAGGCATCTTCCTTGGGAACTCAAAATTGCCATTTCTAGTTCTAGGAATCTCAGTCATTGCGTCTACACTACTTATAATGTTTGAAAAAATACTTCTTCTTAAAATCCAATCTTCTAAGATTACCAAGTTTTCCAAGTGGTCTGGATAAGGGATCCAATCAATGGGCTATCCTTCCCACAATGTTTCTATTTCTACGACTAGGTCTTCCAAATTTTATAACATTCCTAATTTTTTTGGAAACTCTAAAAATTACATTTAACAAAGAAACAACTCTTTTAGCTGGGAAGGGACCTAAAATTTACAATTACTTTCCACTGAAAAGTTAATTTACAATGAGGAGAAATGTTCATAAAATGAATAGTTTAGAATGCATTCTCTACCATTAACATAGACCTTTTTTTCGATGAAGAAGAACAATATACCTATTCATCTTTCTTAAACAATCTCTAGAAATGTTTGTCGATGATTCTTCAAGTCTACAACCTAGATCTAGAATCATAAATATGCAAGATGGAAAAACTTGTTGTTTGTTAGTGAATGGGGGTTTTCCTTGGTCAAACCCCTTATTGGTAATTAAACGTTGATATAAAATGAAATGAAATGGAGGATTGATGAATGAACAACATGCAATGCTACAACTCACCAAACCCTTGCAAAGTCTATAAACTTGTGTGTTATAGCTAGAATGGATATGGATATTGAATGCTTGAAGGATAGTACTTGAATTTCTTGCTTGAATCAAAACTCTACATCACAAATGTTAGCACAACAACACACATGATGAAAGAAAACACTTTGATATGATGCTTGAATCTGAAAATGACTTCAAATGCTTAATGAATCTACTCTTGAATGCTCTTGTGAACTCAATTATACTATGACAAAAGATCTCACAAAAGACCTGGGTTGAAATGAATCAAGGAACCTTGTATTTATACTTATCTATGCCTAATATCCTGAAATTATATCACACCAAGCCGGAATATGAATTCATTAAATAAAGGAGGCTAAATCCTGCCAGAATTTGAAATTAAATCCTGAAAATAACTCAAGGAGTAATAAGATGCCCTAGGTGATGTCTTAGTCCCAAGTCCTAAAAACTTGAGGCACAAACACCAAAAAGGGGCCTAATCTAAAGATGTCAAAATTAGGGTCTCGAGAGCCTTGGGGGACTAAGATGCCCTAGCTGGCATTTTAGTCTTGACCCAAAAATTAGGGACACACTAATGAAGTCATTAAATTAACATTTATGCATTGGATAATGTCGGGATTAACCAAAAAAATATGTCATTCATAGGGCTTGTGAATACAAAATAGGACCAATTAAGCCATAAAGAAGCATAAATAAAGCAAGGCAGACCCAAATAAGTGTGAAAATGCAAGCGTGTGCATTTTAATACACTACATTTAGCCCCCACTTTAGTGAGAGGATGAACTTGCTTCAAAATCACACTAAAGTATCCAACCATGTAATCAAGAGGGGTTAAATTATAAAAATGTTAGTAAAATAGGATGACAATGATAAAGAGGGTGGCCAAGCCCCCAGGATCAAGATCCTATGGAAAAACCAACATTTGCACAAAGGAACATGCTTGTAGATGATATATGAAGCCATGAAAAAATCACAAACATACACAATCAAAGAGAAGAAAAAAGTAAAACAAAAAAGGAAAAACTACAATAGATCAAGCTTCAATTGACCATCCAATGCAGTGGATCGAGTCTAGGTTGTTTTCCAAAAAATATTTTAACAAGTGGAATGCATTGTCCACTATCCAAACAAAACACATTCTCATGTGGGCTAGTAGGAGCTAGGTGTCCACTGGGTGAGCCCTAAGGGACCATATTAAATCCATACCTCCATGACTTTAATAAAGAACAAAAGCACATGCTCACACAAGCTAGTGAAGCTAGCTATTCACTAGGTGAGCCCCAAGGCGGTCTGTATGAAAGCCATACCTTCATGACTTTAATAAAGACAAAGAAAAAAATGCAACAAGAAAGAGTAATGCTCAAAGGGATTTTTCTTAGTTCATACGAGGTCTTACTCTTAGGGGACATCATTCCTAATGTGTCCAAGAGAGGACCAATCAAAGGGTAAAATATTCACCAATTAAGGAATATAGTGCATTACATCACCACTAAGGGGAAGATAATATGCTCAGATAGATCACACTCTTGAAGGACATTCCTCCCAACATCGCCAGAAAGAGGAAAAACACATGACATGAAGTAAGAAAATTGCATCAAAGAACATGAACAAGAAATTTTTTTTACATGAAATCATTGCCTAATCCTATCTTTCCTAGTGTGCCTCATTTTCCTCCACAAAGTGGAAAGGAGTATGATCTAGTTGAAAAAATTAAGAATACTCTTGTAAAGATATCCCTTTGGGACCTAATTATCACACCATGCTTCAAATAGCCTTACAACAAGTTTTGATTCCCTCTAGTTCAAACCTGAATGACATAGCAACCATCATTCAAAAGATAAATGTTGAAATTGTTTTCCACCAAAGTGAACTCCTTGCTTTGTGTTGATCATCAAAGCTTGTGCCTATTCGATAGTCTTATAGGAAATTCAGCGAGTGGGGGACAAATTGCATCCCATTGAATACCTCTAGGATTTTTATAGAAAAATAGCTCTTCTTTGGGGTTTTGAGATAAGGGGAGAAGAAAATGTAAACATAAAACATAAAAGGTGATGTTCCAAAGATTTTACAACATTTCAAACCCAAATCATTCCTACGAGTGATATAAAAACACATAGAACACCACAACCCTTAATTGTTGGAAAGAGAAAAAATCATGAAGGCTAACTTGAACCATAGTGCACACTTTCAAAACATTCTGTAGGCAGTGTTCATTAAGGTTCCATCAAACATAAAGATTTCTTATGATTAACAGAACAATATTTCAAAAATCACATGAACTCTTCCTCCTAATACAACATAGCCTAATAAAATAACAACTTTAAGAAAAACAGAGAATTCCAATGATAGTCCAAATTTTCTAAGCTACTACTCTACCATACAAGCATACAACATAGAAATCAACTACTTAAACTATCTAGATCTAGCTTCCAAGAAACAATGTCTCATTCAAAACGATAATGAAAAGAAAGAAACCTTGAGAAAGGCCATACATGCACAGTCTCAACAAATTATGCTCAATAGTTCATGCTTTTAAATATCAAATGAACTTTGAAACAAAGGTCGGATGCCAATCCAATGATAGTTTAAACCTTAATAGATATAACATGCCAAAGTAAAGTAGTTCTGCAACATTTTTCTAAAAATAATTCTAAAACCCTTGGAAAAATAAAGAAACTTTTCTTAGCAAAAGAAACTCTAACTTGGAATCCAACCCCTCATTGTGTCATCACCCTCCTTATATAACTTTCAAAAGAATAAAACACCACATCGACACAAAATTAATTACTACAAGATGTTGATACTGATGGCTTGCAATCTGATCGTAGATCCTTGGTTGTGTCGCAAGGATCTTTACTCATTAATTCTCAACTACTGCATTAATGTCCTTTAGATATTTAGAAAAGATGGAGGTCCGTCAATGATCAAATCCTAAGAACATTCTAGCAAAATGGTTTTGTTGACCAGTCACATTACCTTGAGGCAAAGACTAAAAACTTCCATTCCCAAAAACCAAGAAAAGAAAGGCCAACAAGCTCCGATGGACTCCCAAAAGATATCATGCATAGTCTTCCTATAGCAAAGAGATGACATGTGACACAAGTAGAGATCTTAAGTGGGTACAAAAGTGGATCACTAAGGAAAAAACAAGCCCTTAAGTGGCAAAAAATTAAAAAATCAAAGAAGTAACTTTGACTTAAAAAATTTGAATAAGTTATCTATATTATTTCAAAATTATGTAAGAATAGAATCTATAGAAAATTTAATGTAGTTTCTAAACTACTAGGCCTATAAAAAAATAAAAAAATCTATTTGGTGAAAATTGAAATTTCAATGTAGTAGTACTTAAATTTCTGTGGAAAAATAAGAAGTAGGTGTCTGCCTAACCAATTCTAACCACAATAAAATGATATTTTTATAAGATTTTAGATATAAGTATGACTCCATGTCCTGATGTGATATGTTTTTTGTAATTTTTCCCAAGTAAATAAATAATTATAAATTTTATTACAACTTTTAAAAAAATATAAAAACTCCGTGGTTTCAATTCACCTCAATTTAATAAAACTTTGAAATTTATTTTTTATTTTCTTAATCCTATAAAAGGGAAGCATAGAATGACACTTGATTCAAAAGTGATAATAGTTTGAAAGTTATAGGTGTTTTCAATCACCATCGATCAAACTTTAGCTCTAATTTGAATAGAAAATGAATAATATTTACTATTAAATTCAGCAAAGCATATAATTTATATTGGTGGAAAGTCGAGAATCCTTTAAAACCCTTTTGTTTCAATATGAATTTTAGGTAAAAAGTCGCTGTACCACATACCCACTATATTGCCACTTTGGCCCATCATGGACCCCACACATACCTCATGTTTTCCAAAAAAATATTTTGGAGAAAACTTCTACCAAACTAACATGTGTCCTGGGCCCTCCTCTAAAAGGTAAATGATACAAGAAAGTCATGCAGACACCACATGGCGTATTGTCTATCTTTCCAACTGGCCTTGCATAAACCCTAACATCTCAGAAGAAAAAAAAATAAAAATCCAAAGATTGAAAGACTAAGGCAAAGAAAATTGTTTCACAGTTCTAGGGACTCACAAGGGCCTTCGCTCACGAAGGTGCGAACCCAGCTCTATGGAAATTATTGAAGTTTAAGAAAGAGGAGTGTTGCACTTGCCATTCTACTTCGGTTGGTAAGGGCATACTACGAATGAGCCTGTATGCTTGGTCAAGCTGGAAGACCTCCTTGAAAGACATGACTCACCATCTTACACTAACTACCCCAAGGTAATGATAAAGACTAGAAAGGAAAAAAATCTTGCACTTGATCTCATCGGCTGCATGTGTTGTACTTGAACTCAGAAGTTCTACGGAGGCCCGATACTTTTGTTTGATAGCTTCTTTAATATGTTCTACTATCTACACATCTCTATCTAGGGAGAAAAAAGGGAGGTAGCTTGTAATTGATCAAGACATTGAAATCCTTGTTTATCTCTTCAACTCTCCTTGCCAACACCATCTGGCAATCTTTGCACTTTTTGGTGACCTTGTGGGAGTTGAAAAACTCACTTTCTTTGATGGAAAATATTCTTTGATCAGGAATCTTGACATCTCTTAGGACTTCATTGGAAGCCACATAAAGCTTGAAAATGAAACTATGTGATTCCACTAATCTAGAGTCATATGTCTACAAAATATGATAAGCCATCGAGCCAATCTTTCTATTTATTTCTTGCACATCCCTCAAGAATTGAAAGACAAGCCAAAGAACAAGAACTATAGTTGCAATCCACTCCCAATGTGAAGATACAAATATTTTTAGTAGTGGGAGAGACCCACCTTTATGTTTGATAGTCAACTCCTAACTAAGTTGAATCTCTTTGTTTCTCACATTCTCCTCTACTTGATCTCTCTCCTTTAGAGTGTTTGTCAATTTAGACCTTATTCTTCTCAATTCTAGGTTGTGAGTCTACAAAGTGGACATAACTTCTTGTTTTTCCAGTTCCAATCTTTCTACCTCTCCATGTGCCTTCCTAACACTGTCAAAAGCTTGGGATCAGACACTATCAAGCTATTTTTGTAGATTTTCATGAGCACTTTTGTACTCCATGTTGGTCTGATGCTAGATGGTGAGGTTAATAATAACTTTAATCTTTTGGCATGTAGTCAAAACTTTGTTGGCTGAAGTCAAGAAATCTCATGGTTTCTTGCTTACCTTGAATCTGTATTATGCGCCATCTCAATATACTGGAGGAGGATGAAGCTCATGAATCCCTTCGCTTCAAATCCCTCCAACTGTCAGATTCGTGAGGTTGAGAAGCCTAACATGGAACCTATTCCTTATCAATTTCAT
Organism: Sequoia sempervirens; assembly: GCA_007258455.2. Classification (NCBI taxonomy): domain Eukaryota; kingdom Viridiplantae; phylum Streptophyta; class Pinopsida; order Cupressales; family Cupressaceae; genus Sequoia; species Sequoia sempervirens. The sequence goes on from VDFB02000015.1 coordinate 228,302,485, forward strand.
GGCTGGTCTCTAGATTGTTGTGATTAGTGTCAGCCTCCTTATCATAAATCTCTTCAAACTCATCATCTAGTTGGAATTGTCTGACAAGAAGGGTGAGGCACCGCAGCTCCTATCGGAACCTCCAAAAGTCTTCCTTCTTTCTTTCTAACCAACCCTTTTTCTTTAGTTGCATATTGATAGATTTTTTTATCAAAAGGTTCTTGTTGTATGGTACCTTTGGTGTATAGAAGCTCAACCATTCTAGTCAATTGAGAGGATTTGTTTCAAATCAATGTACACCTCTGCACTTTCTCAAGTTAGATTCTTCCTCCTCTCGAAGTATTCCCACTCTTCATACCTCACACTATAAAGTCCCTATGGGTTATAATCCCACTTATCACAGATGAGGACTAACTAAGGCTCAATGTATCCTTAAGCCTTTCTTCATAAAATTACCACTCATCATAATTAATCGTCTAGGCAACATTGAGGGGAAGATATAATTTTTTTTTGTTTCTTCCAACACCATAAATCTTGTCAATAATAGTCACTGGGTGGCATGCCTCTAATGTAAGGAATCAATCTGTCACAAATCTGTGGAGTCAAAAAGACTCATTAGGAAAGCCATGGAATTTGATAAATTTGAAGTCCACACCTATGAAATAGTCCACTAAATTTGATGAGATCTTCATCCATTGTAGGACCTTAGGAAAGAAATGACCAATAGGGAGAGGCAGCAATTCTTGAAGCACTGGCCTCAAAAAATAATCCGTAAACCAATAACATCCCTCTATTCTAGAAAGTATATGGGTCCAGACAAAAACTAGCTAGAGACAGACCCTTTTATCTATCCTAGACACTAGTACATTTCTCCCCAACCATTCATAATTTAGATGAAAAAATAAATGAGCCAAGAAAGATGAATAATTGAATTTGGAATTGGTTATGTAATTCTTCAACTAGGTCAACATGTTTCTAAATATTATCTCAACAAAATCATAGTTCCTCTAGTTATTTTCTCTCTTTAGCACATAGGCTAAGCCAAACTGAAAAGGAAGAACCTGGTCATCCTTGTCAAGACTAAAAACCAAGGCTAGCATCAAGAACACTGACTGCGTGTCTCTCTTGAATTTTTCATATGAGAGAGGGAAGGAAATATAACCTTGGTTTGGTCATTCCTTTGCTTCTTCTTCATAAAAAATTGCTCCTTTGGCCTTTTCTGCCTCGAAGAGATCCATCTTTTCATCATCAAAAAGTTTTAGATCCCAGGTTGTTGGGATGCACAACATATCATGTATAGCTTGATCAGAAACAATAACCCTAATCTTGCCATTCTGAATGACCTTTGCTTCCTCATCGAATCTCCTTTCACATCCATCGACTAATTCTGGGCATGGATGTAGAATGGGCAACATGAACTATGGTAAACCACAATCCTAGAGCCGAGATAGAAAAACTTTGGCCAACCCATATTTTTCCTTTCTCTAAAAGGCACCTTCTCTCGGACTTTTAGGGTTAACAAACAGATTGGGGTCAAAAACCTTGTCAGCGATATCTTGCATTGCCTCTTTTTTTATAGGATTATCAATTGACACATTATTGGGAAATTCAAAGGGTCACTCCTCCATTGTCGAGATGTTGGCGAATGAATTCCACCGAAAAGCATTGGCATAGCCAAGTCATCAACCCGAAGTTGTGACTTGTCTTCCAAAGGTTGAGGGTTCCACCATGACTATTATCAAGAAGTTGCAAAGAATTCTTTAGCAAAAGTGGTCACTTGCCTTTTGCTTGAAAAGGAAAACCTAATTTTAAGTGCAATTAATTCTTTTCTTGTACATGTAGTTATGACTATGCTATTACGATCAGTCCATTAAATGCTACCACCGAAGTGATACTTGTGAATATGAGATCTGTATCCCTTGGGAATACCAAGAAGTCGACGAGGTTGGAATTAGTACATTCTCCTTGCCACCTCTTTTACAAATAAATTTGTTTCATTGAAGTGTGTGTCTTTTGCTATATGGAATGTGTTGAAGTGATGCAAGGTACCCCCTAAAAAGACATGACCATTAATTTGTTAGAGTTTTAGCATGCTAATCCATGTCTTTTGTCATTAGTAAGCTGGCTGGTGCTAATGATGGCAAAGGAAACATGTCAAAAATTGACGTATGAGATCATTTACTCCCAATTCCAAAATTTATTTCTCAGGGCATTCCATCTAATCCTCCATATGATTCATCTCCCTTGCTTCGTTTTGTCTTGAAAAAATTTGTTGCCGTCCAACCAAAAATAGACATTTTGTTGGCTGAATTTGTTGGCTCACCTTTACTATATAAATTTATGCCACCTTTTGCAACATTCATTTGAACACATAGTATCCTTAAGTTAGCTAGACTTCCACTTATTCCCATTCTTCCATAATTCACTGCTTTTCAGAATGTCTGCAGGCCTATGCACTCCCATATGACTCCTTCCTAGAAGACCACAATTCAACTTCACAAAAGAGGTCACTAGTAACTAAATCAAGCATCTAGTGGAAAAATGTGACCCCCTCATCATGACTATGTTGAAGTGGGTGATCACTGCAAAATTCATTACCGATAAGAGATAGCTTTGAGGCAACTGCAACATGCTTTCCCACTTTGTGGCCTCACTACTAGAGTCCCTAAATGTGTCCAAGCCCATGATAATTAAACTATGCTAAAGATGTTTGAAACTTCATTGATGGAAGGGTTTGGTGAGATACTACAAGTGGCCATCCCCATAGTTGGTATTCAGAGTGCTATGGACCTCCAGAGGCACACAGACTTCAACATAGATGTATCCTAGTTACCCTTCCTTTTTTATTTCCACACTATGGATGTTGAGACATGTCACTACTCTTCTTAGCCAACGACCACTTTTTTGTTGTAGGACTATGGCATGGAATGGGTTTCGAGGCTGCCCTAAAGGAAGAATTTTGACTTCTTGGTGCAGATTTGCAATGAGTAGGCCTTGACCTTGTGTTGTAGAGTTCGTGTCCATTATATTTTCAGCCCCCTTTTGTAGCTTGATAGACAAGGAGAAGAAAAGGAAGAAAAGAGAAGGAAGAAGAAAGGTGACCTAATGATGAGCCCTTACAACTTCCTGGGTGACGACTAGAGGCCTTTTCTGACTATTTTTGCATGTTTCCTCCCCTTTTGATCCTTTGGCTCCATAACTCCTTTTGGGTTTTATCAAGAGAGCCTTATGTTTAGAAATTGAGCCTTGGGCTTGCATTATATGTAAATTTTTCAATAGATATAATACAATACAAGCTTTTATTTCTTTACTGTTCTTTTTCAATTGTTTTATTATCAAAATTTTGAAATATTTTCAAAAAAAATAGCATATGCTACATAACTATTAAAATTTTCAAAGAACTATGCTTTTAATGGGAAATATTCAGATAAATACCATTCACTGGTATATCTAAAACGTACCCTTCCATATATTCAAGCTCATATGTGTTATTTTATTTGCATGCATTGATTCTAAAAGGTCCCTTCCAAAGTGTTTCAAATTTCGTGTGTTGCCCTAGTTTTGCAGTACACTCATCATACTTTAGCACTAAGCCCCTTCTTGAATTTTCAGCTGGCGTTTTTGTCAAACCATCACTTGATTGTCTGCTGGCGATTGATCATGGCTCCATGGGCCTTTTCTCTATCATCCTCTAGTTTGAGGAGTTCTACCAGCTGTACTTCTGTTCCACCATTTTCTTCAATCTCCAAGGCTTTTAGTAGTTGTAAAACATGAATTTATATGGAAATGGGTATCACTACCTCTTTTATGTACACTAGTTACTTGCAAGGGGAGGTCTTCAAAATCTTCTTGGGGGTGATTCAATCCACCCATAGAGAAGCTCATAAATGCTTGTACCAATCTCTTTTTCATTCTAACCCAAAGCATTTGATTAACCTAATTAGGCTTTTGTTGGTGGACTCTACTAACTTGTTCCCTTGTGGGTAATAATTTGATGAAGTTTTAAGGAAAATTCCATGTCTGATAGAAAAATTTGACATGCTTTACCCAACAAAAGTTTGAGCATTATCGGATATGATGGTTTTGGGCCACTATTTCTTCAAGGAAATTAACAATTTCTGCTTCTGTTGTATTCTTTAGGGCTACAACCTTCGTCCACCTTGTAAAATAATTAGTCATCATGAGGATCCACTTATGTCTTGAACTGAAAATAGGATTTATCATGCCCATAAAATAAAAACTCCATTGGGAAAATGGTTCTTCAGTTACAATCGGGCTCAAGGGTAATGCGACGTTCTTTCTTTTGCCAACAAAATATTGGCATTGTGTACACTTCTACACCAGATGATGTGCTTTGGAAATCATAGAGGGCCAATAATATCCTACTCACATTATCTTTAAAGTGGTAGTATTGGCGAAAAAATTTCCACCCTCATGACTATGATGAAATTTTTTAAGAACTCTTTCCACCTGTAGGTTGTCGAGACATTGGAGTAGCATACCATCATAATTTCTATTAAATAGTACATCCTTAATTAATACATACCTAGCACCTTGTAATCAATAGTATCTCATTTTATTGAACTGAAGGTTGGTTGGGTAATATCCCTTCTACATATACTGAGTTCAATCAGCCACCCAAGATTGTTCAGACTCAAATTGGTTCAAGTAGACTTGATTGGTGTCCTTTTTAGCCACAAGACTCATTTCCTATGCGATGTACTCACACAAGCCTCTTCCCAAACTAGCTTGGTTGATCTAATGTCCACATCATATTCTAGGATCTTAGTGATCCAATTTGCTCTTTTTTCAGTGGTCCCACCTTCTATAATGTATTCCCACACACTAGGGTGTGATACAAGGATAGTGATCTTATTGGCCAACACCAAGTGTCAGAACTTTTTTAAACTTTTAACTATGGAAAAAGATTATTTTCCCACAAAGTTATACCTAACCTCATAAACTTTCAAAGCTCTTGAATGGAAAGAAATTGGATTTTCTCATTCATTCTAATCACTTTTGTGAGTAAGCACTGAAGCTATACTATCCTAACCACTATATAGATAAAGTAGGAAATATTTGGAAAAATCCAGATTAACCAAGACCAGAGCAATAGAAATCGCTATCTTTATTTTCTGAAAATCTTCTTTTCCTTCGAGGGTCCATTTGAACAAAAAATTATTTTTAAGAATTAGTGTGATAGGCCTTACAATACCGACAAAGTTCAAAATGAACAAGTTGATGAAATTGATTTTCCCTAGAAACAATTGAAGTCCTTTCTAGTTTACTATTAGGGGTAATCCCAATATAGATCTAACCCTTTCGAGATCTATTGTTATTCCCTCTTTAGACATTACAAATCCAAGTAGCTTACCTTGAGGTACTCCAAAGACACATTTTTTTTCATTTAAAGAAATCTCGAACTGTTGGAATTTCTGGAAGACCTTTTCTAGATGATCAAATTGATAATAATTTGATTTTCAAAAGATCATAGTGAAGTTGATTAAATCTTTGAAAGCAATATCCATTGCTCATTGAAAATTTACACCAAAATTTGATAGTCTGAATGACATATTGGAATATGCAAATGTTCCCCATTTAGTGTTGAACATCATCTTGTGTTGGTCACTCTCCTTTACATATACCTGGTTATATCTTGAAAATCCATCAAGTAGTGAGAACATTTCAAATTTGGCTACTATCTACAAAATTTTCTCCATTGATGGTAATGGGTAGTGGTCCTCCAATGAGGCCTTGTTCAAGTCCTAAAAATTGACGGAAAGTATGATGTCGTCATTCTTCTTTTAGATAGGTATCAGATTTGACACCCAAGTGGAATGTTTGATTGGATATATGATTCTTGATTCGACCAACTTGGTGAGCTCCTATGCCATCAAGGCTTCAACCTTCAAGTTGACTAGCCTTTGTTTTGTTGGATGGGCTTGGACCCTTCCTCCAAGTCAATGGTATGTTGAATTATACCCCTATCATAACCTCTCAAATCATCATAGGTCCAGGCCATAACTCCATCGTACTCATGGCACAAATCCCTTAATCTTTCTTTATCCTTTTGAGGAACCTATTTTTTGACCTTCAATATTTTTTTGCTTCCAATATCAAGCTCTTCATAATCTCTTTCATCTACAGTGAACCTTCACTTGCCATTTATAGCATCTTCATAGTCAAAAAGGTTCTTGAGGGAAATCAACCCTCTAGGAAGCTTGTTCCCTTTTAATTGGATGACCTACCCTTTAGAAAAATCTACTCCTGAGGGTGAACAGTCAGGATACATTCCACCTCTTTGTACGAAGGTAGCAATCTGAGTGTTTTCATAAAAAACTTGCCAATTTTCATCATTATCAGGGATTGATTGTTAGATGACAACTTGCACTACATTTTTCTTGGTTGAGTTGGAAAATAGTTCAAATTGTGATCCAATAGATGCCATCCAATTAGTGACATTATTATGAGATCAGGGAATAACTTGTATGTTGAATGCTTTGAAGCTCTCAATCAAATCCCAAATCTAATGTCTATATGACTTCATTCAAGTGTTCTTTGTAGTTGGTTGGTTGTGGACTTGGCTCACCACTAGCTCTGAATCTTTGAAAACTTGCACTCTCTTTACACCCATTCTTTTAGCAAGGATTAGACCATGGATCAACACCTCATATTTAGCATCATTATTTGAGCATAAAAATAGAAAATGGTAAGCTCTAAGAGTTTCATATCCCATCAAGGATAGTAATCGGACACCCGCTTTAGAGCCAACTTTACACTTGACACAATCAAAATATAGGGTCCATAGATGGTTATCATATGGTTCATCATATTTTCCCAATCCTTCATAAGTTTTAGAAAAGTTTGATCTCCATAAAAAATTACATAGGTCCCTAGCCCCATCGCTTGGAAATTGTTGAATGGATTAGAATTAGTGAATTGGTTGAGCAACACTTCTTCTTCAAGAGTCCACTCACTTGTATCCTCTTCATCTTCTAGCATTTCTATGCAATATTTCTCTTATTAAGAGATGGAAGTATGTGTAGCTTCAAAGCATAAGACTTCATTGTCCATAATATGTTCAGGATGTAGAGATTCATAAATAATATTCATTTTAACCCTGTGCTTGGTTCTCAATATGAGGTGGGGCCAGCCAAGTGCTCGATAGATCCTCCTAGCTTGGTAGTGAAATCTCTTGATAGACACATTTTGAAGACCAATGGAATGTCTATTAATACTACTTCTTGCATGACTGTTTGGCTTGGGCATGAGAAAAGGGTCAGAGATAAGTCCTTTATTTGACCAACGGTCGAAACCTTCTTCTCATCAAGTTGCATGATTCCCTTTTCAACAAGCTCATATTTAAGCTTCAAGGCATCCACCACTTGTTTTGGCATGAAATTTGTGCTAGCTCTTGAATCAATCATATTGTTATGTAAAATCTTACCTCCCACAATAAGTGCTAAAAAGAAATATGTGGGATTTGGTATTCTTACCTCTTTCTCCTTTGCATTTCCCATGTCGTTTGCATACGCTACAACTTTTGATGCTTGAGGTTCTGACACGGGTACCTTATCTTTTCTTTGATCACATATAGGAGCTACTCCTATCTGAGGAATTTTCTCTTCTTTCTTCACTGCTTCTTGAAGTAGTCTTTTGTTCGGGGATAGATATTACATCCTAGAATGATACATTGTTGGGAACATTCTTTAATTGCTCGACCACGTTAATCATCCTGACTGTTTGGGCCTTGGGCTTAAATGATGGTATTTCTCTTTTTTTAGAAGAAAATTTTCCAGCTTGATTTGGTTTCATGTCTCACTAATCCTTTTCATTGGTCGTGGTAGATTATGTGATTGTGGGACAAACCAAATGATAAGTGGAAAAAATTGCTTCTCTTGTGATGATGGTTGACGCAACTGAGGTCGTGGAAGAGGTTGGTGCATGTATTCTCTAGTGAGCCCTATTTTAGACCTTGTGTTGTAATCTGACTGTACTTGTGGAGTGCTAGTCATAGGAGCTTCATTTGTGAATACTACACTATCTTCCTCCATCCATGAGAACAACGCTTGGTCAGGTGTAATGTCTAGCTCCTTCTCTAGGTACATCCCTTGCATTTATGCTCTAAAATGAGAATTATCCATTTTAAAAGACACATATTTGTCTGCACTCAAAAGTACACCTTTTCCTCTTTGCTTCACTATCTTTTGTTGCATATTCACTCTTGGGAAATTTTGGGGCATATAGCTATCATTGCACAGGAAGCACCATACATTCTCCTCTTTTGCCAAATTGTTCTAACCCAATATCATTTCTTTGCTCTAGCTATCCTTTACCGTCTGAAGTGGTATGGTGACTAGAACTATCTGGTTCACAGATGTTGTCTATTGGCCTCCTCCTTGGGAAAACCCCTAGTATGTGTTCTGTTAATAAGATTTTCTGCTTCTGCCATAGGTTTGAGTGCTTGGCTTTGGGGGCATTGCCTTCTGCCATTTGTGATAACTAGCTCATTAGCAAAAGTTTGCATGAGACTCTTTATGTTGTTAATTTCCACTGTAACTAAGTTGGATCCCGACATACTACTTTTTTTTTTGGGATATACATACATGGATTGTGGCATGCCCAATGTCGATTATGTAATGGAAATGTTTGGAGAAGCTTCTTCTCAAGATGTTCTAGAGAGTTCTATGAACATAGGCATAGGCGGTCATGGTGGGAGCTACCCATCATCGATCATATGATTTTCCAAGTGCACCACCACCTCATATGCATTGGGAAATATATCTCCTCCCATGGAACTTATCATGACTGTGATGTCTGGGTTAAAAGTCTATAGATAGAATATGAATTCCATGGTGGTCTAAGGTCAAACATTACGAGGATCCTTTGCCAGGTCTTATGGAATCTAGTGTTGAAGTCACTCATGGCCTCATGTGGAGATCTCTTGATGGTAATCAGTTGTTGCAACAATCAAGAGTGGTCTCCTTTCTTTGAGAAGCATTCAAATAGGAACTCTCCAAGTTGGTCCTAGGAGATGATAGAACCCAAAGCCAATGATCATATTGCACTTCTACTATATCTTGTAGGTGTTCATAAGGGGTTTGAAATATTCTGTGAGAATTTAGATAGCCTTGAGGAATTAGAAGGTGTGTGGCAAGGCATACATCTGGGTGTGGGTTGGTTGTAGTGACTACCACTAATCCCATATTACAAAGTTCCTAGAGTAGGAAGGGATGTGTTTGGCAGAGAAAATATTCCTATGAATCAGATATATGGGTATTATAATTTGGAAATTTAAGCCTCTGGGTGGAGTAGATAAAGATCTAGATACTGAGCTCTTACTTCTTACTCTATTGCTCCTTACAGGTGATACAAAACCTATAAGTCTTCTCCTCCTAGGGGTCAAGGTAGGTAATTGATAGTACTAGAAATGACCTCTTGAAGATGTTCTTGTTTGACCTCTTGATAAATGCAAGAAAAGACTAGTGGTCTTGGTTATTGTCCTTTGAAAGAAACAAATAAGCCTTCACTTATGTGGACACTAGAAATGGATGTACAAATTCCTTTGTCCACACAAAAGGGGAAGAAGGAAGAGGGATCCAATTTTGCAATTCTCACATTTAAGAATACTTTAGAGATCTCAACCCAATGAAGAATAGAAGAGATATATCTATAAGATATCCTTGGAGATGAATGGAGACAAAAAAAGGGTTCACCACCAAGTGTAAACTTGGAAAATGCAAGATGTTTGAAAACATAATGCAATATGAAAACTAACACTAAATGACCTAAGAATGCAAGTAAAATGTAACAAAAAGTTATAAAACTAGAAATATGCACCTAGAAACTTGTTGGAGATAGAATGGAGCTTTAGAATCATAAAAAAATCAATTTTAATTCCAACTAGGACTCATACGCCAAGTTGGGTGACTTAGTCCAGTTTTGAGAAGATCGTGTCAAAATAGGTTTCAGACAAATGGGTACTCAAATCTACAAAATTCTTTTTTAGACCTGGTTAGTGGGACTCATTCGTCAATAGTGGTGAATTATCCCTCTTCTGGATTTTAGAAATTCAAAATAGGAAACTATAGCCCTCAATCTACTCTTTTACTCACAATACACATCTAGGTTCAGAACTACAAAATGTAGCCTGCAGATCTTCTCCAAGCTTCCTTAGGACTTTGACAACTTGGAATTATTTTGACATCTTTTCCAATCTTTCTCTTTGACAAATTTGCAACCTAGACATGCAAATCATGTGCAAAGAGATGGAAAAATGTTGTGGGGTTAGTGAACAGGGATTTTCCTTGGTCAAACCCCTTGTTGGTAATTAAACCCCTAAAATGAAATGAAATATAATGGAGAATGATGAATGAACAAATAATGATGTTTCCACTCACCAAACCCTAGCAATAAGGTGCTACAAACATGTAAGTGATGGTTCCAATGGATGTGGACCTGGAATCTAGCTTGGTGTTGACGGATCTTGAATGCAATGCTTGCTTGAATCACACAATCCTACATCACAAATGTTAGCTCTAAAATAACATGATGCAAACAATCTTTGACATGATGAATGAAACTTGAAAGTGCTCTTGATTGCTTGATAATCTACCCTTTAAATTCCTTGAATTCTCTCGTGGATGCTTAAATTCTCTTGTAAACTATATGCATGAATACTTGAATGTTAAGTGTTAAAATGAGGGGAAGAAACTTGTATTTTTACTCAATTATGCAATAGTTATTGAAAGTACAACATCAAAATCTAACCTTAGATCTTGGAGAATAAAATCTTGCTATAATTTTGAATTAAATTTCAATTTTGAGTTAAAAGGGACTCATTCACCACTCTAGGCGAATGGGTCCCACCTAAGGGGACTCATTCATCCAGAATGGAAAATGAGTGCCACCTTAGGCATTTAAGGTGGGTTTCATGATTTTGATGCTTTAAATGTTATTTATTAGGATTATTTTGAAAAATACACATAAGTAAGGCCTGTGGATGCAAAATGGGGCCAATTAAAGCATAAGAAGGCCCAATTATTAATGAAAAATATAGAAAAGTGTGAAAGTGTGTTACAACACTTTACAACACTTTAGAATTATGCTTGGTAAATGATGAAAAGAGGCTATTTAGGTGAAATATATTAATAGGACACTAGAAAAGTGTTAAAGTGTGTTACAACACTTTACAACACTTAAGTAAAGTACCACTTGAATCCTTTTATTTCACAAGGGCACAAGACCTAATGTGAATGTGTTATCCATATTACAACACTAAATCAAGGCAACATTGAACCAAAATCATAAGGAGGGCCTAAATGAGATAGAACAAGTAGAAGGGTTACTTTTTCAGTGTCCACAACTTAATATCAACACTATCACAAAAAATCCTTCTAAGCTAACTTTAATAGTGGTGCATCCTGAACTAAAGAAACACTAGTGGCCTTGATCATTATCCTTTGCAACAAACCAAACAAACAAAGAATTCCTCACTTAATGTAAATGTCATCACACAAAACACTAATGATTTGAATTTGATAGATTTTGCACCCTCTTGTAAAGGAGAGTAAAAAATATCACAATCCAAAGCATCTTGTGTAGGTATGACACCTTGTGCTAAGAAAGAGATATCTTTGTTGCAAGATAAAGCAACATCCTCAGCTTTTGAACAAGAGAATATCTTGACAAGACATCTACAAGTGTTTTTGATCTCTCTTCCTCCAAGAACACTAAAGAAATTTTATTACAAGACTTCATGATCATTCTACTAATGAATGTAAGGATTTGAGTAGAAAATATTAACATCTTAAGGAGTTTGGTGTTCTTTCTTACGTGGGGGGGCCTAATTCTTCTAATTGATACTAATTTTCACTCTAGCATGTTTCTCATCAATCATTTTAGCTAACATTTTTCCTACACTCAGTGGGGGAAAGGGGTTAGGTAGCCTTGTCCTTGTATGTCACCTGTCGTTGCCTCTTTTGGTTAGTTGATCACCTTTCATATATATGTATAGAGAAAGCTTGGGATGTGGACAACATGCCTTGAGTTGGCTTGCATGTGACATGCTATGTTTTTCGGGCATTCCCTTTTCATGACATAGCTTATCAGAAACATAGGACTTGGCATAGGGCTTTTCGAATAAGCTCTCATGTCTTCTTCTACGTTAAATTAATTGCTCACAACAATGGTGTTAGTAACCAATTTAAAGTGGGGGCATACATCGACACTCATGTTTAATTGCACAACTTTTTTTCCTCTTGTTCAATGTGTCCTTTTCTTGGTGGTGTCATTTTGTTGGATTTCCTCCAAGAGTGTGATATTTCTTTGGCTTGTCCACTCTTGGAAACATTAAGCACAATGTTACCTAAGATGATACCTTGCATGAACTAAGAAAAATCTCTCTTTCTTTTTCAATCTTTTGTGCTTTATTAAATCCATGGAGATATGGCTTTGATATGGTCCCCTAAGGATCACCTAGTGAACAACTGGCTTCACTAGCCCTTGTGAGCATTTTTTTTTTCCTTATCATAGTCATGGGGGTATGACATTGATATGAACTTCCTGGGGCCCATTTAGTGGACAACTAGCTTCCACTAGCCCTTAGGAGCATGCATTTTATTTTCATAGTGGACAATGCACTCCACTTGTAAACCTTTTGGGAAAACAACATAGAACCGATCCACTGTGTTGGATAGCCAATCGAAGCTTGATTAATTGTAGTTTTTCCTTTTTCCTTTTCTTTTTCCTTTTACTTGTCCTTGATGGTGTATGTTGGTGATCTGATTATGGCTTCATATATCATTCACATGTGTGTTCCTTTGTGCCTATGTTGGTTTGTCATAGAATTTCAACCTTGGGGGCTTGATCTTCCATCTTGATCATTGTCATCCTATCTTACTAATTTTGGTACATTTGAACCCCTCTTGATTGTGTGTTTGGCTACTTTAGTGTGAGTTTGAAGCAAGTTCATCCTCTCACTAAAGTGGGGGCTAAATTTAGTATAGAAAAATTCATACCCTTGCATTTTTACACTTGTTTGGGCATGTCCTACATTATTTATGCTTCTTTATGGCTTAATTGGCCTTATTTTGCATCCACAAGCCTAATAAACTATATATTTTTATGGAAAATCCTAAAAAACCTCAAAAATAAATGATCATTTAATGTTTCTCTCTGTGTCCTTGATTTTTGGAGTGGGACTAAGACACCACCTAGGGTGTATTTGTCTTCCATGGGTCTTGGGACCTTGATATTGAAAACACCTAAACAGGTCCCTTTTGGAGTCTATGCCCCAAGAATTGAGATTTGGGACTAAGATGCCACCTAGAGCATCTTAGTCCTCCTTGGCTTATTTTTCAGGATTCAATTTCAAATTTGGGGGAGACTTAGCTTCCTCTATTTAATTATTTCATATGTCAGCTTGTTGTGGTCTAATTTTGGAAAATTAAACATAAATAAGTATAAATACAATATTCCCTCTCTCATTTTCTCATAACAAGATAACAAGCATTCAAGTATTCATTCCTAAGGAAATTTTATGCATTCAAGAGCAATTCATCAAGTATTTGGAGCCATCATCAAGATTCAAGCATCATTTCAAGGGTTTAGTACATCCATTAATATTTTTGAGCCAAGATTGTGGATGTAGCATTGAAGATATATTTGCAACCATTGTTCACATCATATTCCAAGATCCAAGATCTACATTCTTCATGGCCACTACATGGTAGAGTATAGATTTTATTCACAAGACATCATACAAGGTGATTTCATTTACATATTTCATGTTTCATGATTCATTTCATCATTTGGTATAATTACCTAAAAGGGGTTTGACCAACGTAGACCCCTATTCACTAACAATCAACAGGTTTTCCCTCTCTTGTGTGTTTGTATTTGTAAATATAGGTTGAAGAATTGAAGATCATTTGGAGTGCAAGACTGAAAAGTTGCAAAGTTACATTGTCAAAGTTGTCATCTTCACATAAACTCACCTACAGGTCAGACCTAGAAGTTTCAAGACCTTAGATATGAGAAGAAGCAAGTTGAAAAATCAACCCTCATGACCACATTCAAAAGATTTAGAAATTCAAAATAGGACAAATAAGCCACCTAGGGAATCTTAGTCCTCCACGGGCTATTTTTCAAAGATTCTTCAACATTCTATTTTGATATTTGAATACTTTGTATTTGGCCCAAAAAATAGTAGTGAGACTAAATACGCGACTCTGGGCATCTTATTCTTCAATAAAACTTTTTGATAGGTTCTTTTCATTTCTAGAATGCTCACAACATCTCCATACTTCCCAAGTACACATACCCTAACTTGGTATAACTTAATTTCATCATTTGTACTCATTATTTGACTTGCTTTACTAGGTTTTTGTGAGTTGAATGTTAAACTATATTTTCCAAGCATTTACTTGGTCTTGAACCCCTAAAATTTGGAAGAAACCCCTCATAGGCCCTTCCTAATTGAGAATTGACTCACCTTGTGAGGTTGTTAGCCAATCCAATTGGGACTCCTAAGACATTAGTGGGGTAAGTGCACCAAGATGGTTCCCAAAAGGGGCTTAAGTGGCCACTTTTTTTCTGAAATCAGGAAATATTGACCTTGGACGTGAAATTGAAGATAGTTACACTCAAAATTTTGAGATGAACAAAAAGAAGGATTGAAGTGCTCTAAGTCTACTTTCTAAACTACTAATTTATTTTGAAAATGGTTGAGATTAAGGGGTTCAAAAGAGGGATGTACAGAAATTGGTGTTTTTTTTTGTCAGAAAAACATAATATAGCAACTCTTGTACGACCTAAGCACGGTGAAATTTTTTGTAGTATTTTTAAAATCGCCATAGTCAAAAAAGTTAGCTAACAGCATCTCGCTGGTGGACAATTTTCCTCGACACTTTAATGAATATTTGATTTTTACTAATTCTTCTAAGTGGGCACTTCCTAAAAGAATAATTTCTCACGTGTTCCCCTACAAATTTTTAAAAATAATTGATTTTTTTCTTTTTAAAAAAATTTGTAGAATGTAGTCTAGATTCTAAAAAATGTAATTTTATTTGAAATTTTGATGAACGGTTAATTTATAAACAAAAACCACTTCAAACACTGCTGAAAAAAAAAGAGACACACAAACAAAAAAAATTATGGATAAAAGGCTTAACATTGTCGAAAAGTGAAAAAAATTACATCGTTGGATAGCTAAGAGAGAGCCTAATATTACCCATGTTTTCAATTTTTTCAATATTGAACTAGATGCAATCTTGATGGTGAGCATGGACCCAATTATGTGAAAAATTGTAGAATTTGCAAAAACACGTCTCTGGCCTTGTTGGGAATGCCCTCCAAGCCTTTGGGTTGGTATTCCAAGGAAAATAATTTCACTTTTTATTTGTTTTTAACATGAAATAACACGCTAAGGTTATAACGCTGTAGCTGCTTTTTTATAAATTTCAAGTGGCCAAAAATTGGTACCCAACTTCATGCACCTGCCCGCTGAATGATTGGTGGAAAAAGAGTGATATCTTTAGGTATCCTTTTCTCCTCCCCATCACTCATACAAGTTTTACAACCTTACCGTGCAAACCATGAATGGAAAGAGGCAATACAAAAAGCTAGAATGAAGTGCAATTTACTAATTACACAATGCAATAAACTTAAAATGAATTGATTGAATGCAATTTTTAATTTTAACAATGCACTAAAATGAAGAAACTGAAGCTAAATTCAATGAATTTGGTGAAACAACAAGTGAGGAAACTAAAACAGGAAATTAATAGCAGTAGAAAGAAGACTAAAACTAAGATCTTAATTTCCAAAAAATGCATATCAGTAGCTAACATGGACTCATTCACCAGTAAGGGCGAATGGGTCTTGGTTAAGTTTTATTGAGATGTTTATGTGGATTTTGGGATGATTTTTAATGCATTTTCAAATGCCAGAAGATTTAGGTTTGAACTAATTATTGAATCATTCACTAGTAAGGGTGAATGGGTCCTAGTTAGGTAATTTTAAACTATTTTTGAATGATTTGCAAGCTTTTAGTAATGTCTTTCAGTTCCATGCCAAAGGTAGTGAGTTTTAGTTTTATATTTTCCAAAAATGCAATAAAAATATGAATGCAAAGACCTATGTTGAAATACAAATTTGTTTTTATTTTCAAATACAAATAAATGAGATCAAAATGATATGCACAATGACTAATTTTTTTTTTGTATTTTCTCAAATTTGGAGAGATGTAAAACAATACAATCTAAACCCTAAATGAGATGCAATTGTGAATGAAATGAAACAAGCCCTAAATGAGATCTTAATTCAATGCAAATGAGATAAAAATGAATGCAAGATCTAATCTAAGATGCAAAGACTTTAAAAGTAAAAAAATTACAATATTCAATATGTTGGGTTCACTATTAATGATTAGGTGGAAAAAGTTAGGGCTTATCAAGATGAGATGAATCAAGATAAACCACTAGAATTTTTCCACACTAAACACTACAACTCATACAATTATGAGGGCCAAAATATGTAAATAACAAAAAAAATTGACCCTAACTATTATAGAAATTATGAGTGGGGTTTTTAGAGCTCAAAGAGGTGTGTACCTTGTTGTAAGAAGACTATTTTTAGGGCACAAGGGACTCATTCGCCTTCAATGGAGAATGGGTCCCTATTAGGGTTTTTGAAATTGATATCTAAGTTATTTTCCTTGATGTGTGTACTCTCAAATTACTTGTTATGATCCCTAAAAAACCTGTACTTAATTTTGTAGCTTCAATTCTTTGTTCTTGCACTTTGAAGGTCAACCTTGCAACTTTACATCTTTTGTAACTTTTCTCTAAACTTCCTCTCCACTTGATCTTCAACCTATAAATCTAAAAGAACACATTCAAGGAGAGGAAAACTTATTGATTGTTAGTGAATAGGCGTTTGCCTAAGTCAAACCCCTTGTAGGTAAGTAAACTAAACTATGAAATGATACAATTGAAGCCTGAACATTAAATAATGCAATGATGATACCTTGGAAGATGTCATGGAAGATAATTTTGTAATCTAACATGTAGTGGCCATGAAGATTGTATATCTTGATCCTTGAATAAGATGTGAATAATACTTACAAAAGATCCTTAATGATACATTAACTTTTTTAGTTCAACAACATGCATGAATGCACACTAAACCCTTGACATGATGAAATGATTTTGAATTTCTGCAATAAACTCTTGATAATATTCTTGGAAATATCTATGAAAACTCTCTTGAAGTACTCATGTGAACTTAAATTTTCTATAAGGATTCTCTCTCAAAGTTTCTAGGATGCTTCATAAAATTGCTAGGTGAAACAATGTGAATTAACCCCTTATTTATACTAAATCAAGAGATTAATCTGGAAATTCAAACAATTCAAGCCAACAGTAGACTTGGGTATGTGTAGGATCATCGTGGAAAAAATAGGCCCTATGTATAAAAGTAACCAGAAAAAATTATAGGCAACTTGACGTAAAAAAATTTGAATAAGTTGTATCTATATTTATTTCCCAAAAATATGTAAGAATAGAATTTGTAACAAATTGAATGTAGCTCTAAACTACTAGGTTTATTTATTTATTTTTAAATATATTTGGTGAAAATTTGAAATTTCAAATGCAATAGTACTCTAAAATTTTAGGGGAAAATAAGAAGTAGGTGACCGCTTGACCACTCTAACCACAATAAAATTATTGTATTTTTATAATATTTTAGATATAAGTAGAGACTCATGTCTCATGTGATGCATATTTTTTGTAATTTTTCCAAGTAAATAATTAATTATGAATTTTTATTACAACTTTTAAAAAATATGTAAAAACTTTGTGTCCTAATTCATCTTAACTTGGTCAAACTTCATGAAATTCACTTCTTGTTTTTAATCCTATAGTATTCAAAGCATAGAATGTGACACATGCTTCATATTGAAAATGTGATACCTGCTTTGAAAGCTATAGATGTTTTTCAATCAGCCTATCAATTAGGACTTTAGTCAATTCAAACAAAAATGAATACAATTATTTATTAAATCTAAAGTAAAGTACAATGAGATGGTAGAAAGATATAAATTCCTCCTTTAAAAACCGTTTTCATTTCATCAATTTTGGGTAAAAAAAAGTCGTCAGCCACATGGGCTATCATATCACTTACATATTATGACTTTTTGGCCCATCATGATTTTGGACATACCCACCTAGAGACAAACATTATTAAATTCTTGCCAAAATGAAATACAAAAAGGGGGTCCTCATTAAAGGAGGACCCATTTTCCACCTAGGGTGAATGGGTCCTAGCACTATTTTATAGGACCTTACCTTCAAGGAATGAAAGAACACTAAAAACCCATTTGAAATATGTTGATAATGTGGGGTCCTATAGAGGGAGGATCCATTTGCCACCTAGGGTGAATGGGTCCTAGCACCAATTTGTAGGACCTTGATTTTTCCAATTAAATGTTATGTAATTTGAATTAGGGGTGTCAGGATAGATCTTCGGGAGGTGTCACAAGTAAGGCTTAAATTTGAAATAAAGTGGCTAATTAACTCTAATTAACCACTACTAATTAAGAGGAACGTAGATAAGTGTTAAAGTGTGTTGCAACACTTTACAACACTTAAATAATGTACAAGTTAAATTTATTTTATTAAAAGGGCCCCCAAGATCAATGTGAATGTGTTACAACACATTACAACATTAAACCTAGGAAAAATTAGGTTAATTCAATGACAATTATTCCCAAATAAATTAAGGAAAAAGGATAGTTTTTCCATTACTACAAATGGAAAGTAGATTTGTGTGAAAATTAGGAATACACAATACATCTCTGAAAAAACCATCACCAAATCAATATTAACTATCCCCACAACATCCAAAAACTTACCATCTCCAAACAAAATCTTAGAAGTATTAGTAGGATGTAGACCCAAAAAAAGATAGGGAGTAAAACCCATGTGATGAGATGCTCTTGAGGCTAAAAACCATTTATCACTACCAGAATTAATTGTAGAAGTTACCAATGCATGTCCTTTACCCATGTATAGTTTATCTTCTTTACCTTTCATTCCATTTGAAAATCTTGCATTCCTTGATTGTGCAGATTTGGATGAAGGTGATGCAAGTGGAGAGGCTATAGAAGAAGAACTCATAGATGAGGGAAGTGGAATATTGTTATTTTGATGAAGATATGAAATCTCATCAATATTCTTTATATAATAGTGGTGTTCATCATGACCTTCATCTTGCAATACACACGACAATACTTCTCTTTCGTAGGTTTATCCTCTTTTCAAGAGGTGGAGGCCTCATTAGACTCTATCTTAACCTTAGGTTTCTTCTTCCCTTTTCTCTAAGATGTTTGTGCAACTAATGCATGATTCATAGAGACCCCCTCTAATTGGGAAATTTTTGTATTCTTCCTCATCAAATGGTCACAAATGTCTCAAAAGAAGGCATTTTGAATGCATTTCCAAAAACATCCATGGTGGATTAGAAGGTAGAAGGAAAAACTGAAAATAAACATCTCATCTTAATAAAAAAATTAAAAGAATGGACTCCTTATTAGTTTTATCCTTCCCAAATCTCATCAATTGTGACCTCATACATTTAAACTTGACTAGGAAATCATCAATGGAAGGAAATGCATAAGGGGAAAGAGAAGTTAATTATGACTCTAGTTGTAAAGAATGAAACTTATTGATCTGACCAAACAAGTATTGGAACTCATCCCATACCTCCTTGGGTGTATCCCCTCAATGTGGAAAAGAAGACTATTAGAAACATGAAAAGCTATTATACCCATAGCTTCATCACACTTGTTTCTATGAGCAAATGTTTCATACTTCTTGGTAAAAGTGGGTTTTTTATCATTCAGTGTGGACCACAAACGTCTAGATTCAAGCAACCTACATATTTTAATCTTTCAGGTATGATAGTTATTGGGGGTTAAAATTTCAACTAAATTGGCAATAGCCATGACAACAATTTTCACCAAAAGCAAAAAATAGACCAAAGTATACTCAAACCTCAAAAATAACTAACAAAAAGATTCTTACAATTAAATTTAACCTTTCCAAAATACTTTAGGAACCAATAATGCAAAAAGGATTGATTATGTAACTTAATCAAAAAAAAATTGAGCAAAAATTTTTACACCTTATTGGGCATTTTGTGGTAGGTTCCCATTGCCAAATCACCAAGCCAAATCTCCAAATGAACTCACCAAGCACACAAGCCACCACATGGAGCACACAAGCACTTCACATGTCTAATGTGAGCATAGGAGCATATAAAGGCCAAAAAGATACCTTTGCAATAGATGCGGGATAAATGTTCAATCAATCTTCTTTCGAGATGAGCCCACCTCCACTTCAATGTAGCTTTGAAACCCTAAAAATTTATTGCAAAATTTAATTCTCCTTTCAATAGAAAAAATCATGCCTCCAATAAACTGAAAACCATGCCTTTTTCTAGTCAATAATATTGATCAATGCACAATAATAATGAACACACATTTGTGGTATGTGTAATAACCCTTCTAGAGCTCGATAATAATCCATCTCCTAGCCACCTCAATGGAGTATTTATGACCTAGTATCAATGAATCAATCAACCATAGAATTGCGCTATGCTTAAGGAAAATTGATCAACTCATACTCTTTAATCAGAGACTAAGGCAATGGGTAGGGAGTTGTATTTTGCACAGTTGTCCATGGTTTCCCTTTGCTTTTAATTGCAAAAACTATTTTCCAATGGGAGATAAAATCACACATAGGCCACCAATATTCAATCATAGCCTGCCAAGGTTGAAATCTAGCCTCTGATGAATGCTTTTTCCCCTAAATCTACCTTCCAATCATTCCTTTTGAGAAAAATCATGCCTCTTGAGTAGAAATAAGTCATTTTCAAAAATCAAATTTAAGCATCTCCCTACAATGCAAAAATTCCCTATAATAGGAGATGGCTTGAAACAAAGGATTCATGCCTCCAAACTAAAAATTGTAGTGTTTTGAAAAAATTCAAATGTGGCTTTCATTGTTGACGCATGGGATTCCATGCAAATTTGGTGTTGCCATTGACCTCTCACACTAGCCTTTGAATCTGATTCAAATGACACTTTTAGAAAGATCAAGATGATATTAAAAAAAAATGAGATGAGATAATACATAATGTATAGGCCTTTAAAGGCATGAGAAATAAGATAGGTGAAAAACTACCTAAATAATTAACCCTAAGTTAAAACTTAACACTAGCACTT
Source organism: Sequoia sempervirens (assembly GCA_007258455.2). Lineage (NCBI taxonomy): Eukaryota > Viridiplantae > Streptophyta > Pinopsida > Cupressales > Cupressaceae > Sequoia > Sequoia sempervirens. The sequence goes on from VDFB02000015.1 coordinate 228,323,753, forward strand.
TTCTTTGTCATTGAAGAGGGAGACCTAGATCTAGATCTTGTAGGTGGAGATAAGAAAACATGTCTATTATGGGGAGACTGGACTATTCATCTTTCATAATGTGTTGGTGAAGTACTCTCCACATTCCTCTCATTAGAATAAATTAGGGAGCTGTCATATTTTTGTGAAGATGACTACCCATTTTGGATTTCAAGGGACCTTGGAGGCTCCTTTCTTTTCCTAACCATCCTCTAGCCATCTAGCATAATGGCATCTTTATAAGTGGGGGACATATCAATCTTGCTATGTTCTTTTGGGGTGAAATTTTCATGTTGCTTCACATTATAGATTGGATTATGCATAATAGTAGGTTGAAAATGATGTAATTGTTGCAAAGTAGGAGAGGATACTCTATTGTCTTGCGTGTATCAGTTTTTCCTGTAAGGAAAAAACCTAATCAAATGACCATCTTGTTGGAAAGAAAAGCAAGCATTGGTATTGTTCAGATAGACTATAGGTTGACATTTCAAACCCTAGCCCAATTAGTTTAAAACTTTTAGGTAATTTAAAAGTTAGGACCATTTCCACACAGTCCCTTAGGTGCACCCTTAGGTTGGAAAATTTTTCTATAGAATTCTTACACCAAAGCACTCTTCATAGTTGTTCAACAATTTATCTTGTGAATGGCTCGAAGTAAAAGTTTAGTACTGACCTGCATAGGGTACCTAGATTTTGAGGGACCCTTTGGGTGAAAATTCAAAGTTCAAGCCTACAAATTATAGATCTTCCCATAAATAATCCAAGTACCATACTATAAGACAATGTGCACATGATCAACTAATATAAATTTACAAGCAACATATCCTTTTCCAACCCATCTCAATGCTTCTATTTTCAATCCCTTATTTTCCTAGTTTTTTTTAGCCCACTTACAAAATTTGGATTTAGAGAGGATGCCTCTCGAAACAAAATATAATAGATCTATGCGAACATTCCATAATGCTATTAACCACATCATCAGGAAGCAGGAATTCAAGAGTTTTACCTGCATCATCATAGGCATGCTCCTTCATTTTGTTGTCTATTCCTTCTAGTCTATCTTTGTCCATATTGTCCACACTTTTTTTGTGTCCTTAGTCATCTTAGTGGATTTGCAAGTTTCCACACCATCCATGCTCTTGATAGCATCAATATGAGACTCTCCTTCTGTCATGGTAGGGGTTTCATGTTTTTGAGAATCACTCAACATATCTATCAACTCACCCCCAAATTTCCTTGTCTCTACCTTTAACTGCTTAGAGGAGACAAATTTCCAAAGGGAACCGATTGACAAAAATATAAGACAAAAAGCCAAATAATAATGAGAAAGTGATTAGTGCCTACCAGTTATGGTAGAACCCTTGATAAAAGAGATTTTTTTATGGACAACAAGTCATAGGTGGGGTCTTCTGGCATGAAAGAGGTAGGGTTTACAAACATATGGAAGAGAACTTCAAAACCTACCCTCCTAAAACAATAGGAATAAGGTTCTCTATCTTTTTGAGAGATGGAACACTAGGGTTAGGACCTATTCCACTTAGTTTCACTAAAGGAAACCTTAGAGAACTCAACACAAGGATGTAATGAAGGAAAGAGATCTGCTAAAGGTTGTACTAGGGTATGATTAATGACTAAGTAGGGTTTCACCACCAAGGTAGGGCTTGGAAAGACAAATGATATGTAAGATCTAATGAAAAAGACTACTGATATGCAAAACTTCCCTAAATGACCTAGAAATGAATGCAAAACAAAATATAAAGCTGAGAAACTAGAGATATGTATTTGAAAACTTGTAGAAGATTGAATGAAGATCTGAAATATTGAAAACACTAAAATTAATATAGACTAGGACTCATACACCAGTTTGGGCGATTTAGTCCCAAATTAGGGTTTCTAGGTAGGAACAAGAATCTGGCAAAGATATGTCTAAAACACCTAAAATCTAGAAATATTAGTGTATTGGGACTCATGCACTAGAAGTGGCATATCAGTCTAGTTTGACCTTTTCAAAGAATCAGGATTTGAATCTAGTCTTTAATCTCTACTCAGTCCTCTCAACTTGATAAATTCAAGTCTAGATTGTCAAATTCTACACTACAAAAGTCCTTTAATGGTATTGTAGGTAAGGTGACAAGTTTTACAATTTTGAAGACTTTGAAAACTTTCTTAGAACTTTCTCTTCAATGTGCCTTCAACCTAGAATTAGAAATCCCACACTCAAGAGAGGGAAAAATGTTGTTTTCCTTGGACAAATCCTATTTTGGTAATCAAACCTTGTAAATAAATGAAATGAAATGAAGGAATGATGAATGACCAACATTCAATATTACAACTCACCAAACCATAGCAATAAAGTGTTGCAAACATGTATGAAATGGCTCAAATGGATGTATATCTTGAATCTTGCTTGAATGTAATGGATCATGAATTGAATGCTTGATTGAATCATAAAACCCTACATCACAAAGGTTAGCTCAAAAACAAACATGATGCATGATGCCTTTGACATGATGCTTAATATTTGAATAATTCTCTAAAACACTTGATAATCAACTCTTGAAGTCTATTGAAAAGTATTGAATGCCCTTGAATTATGTTTTAAACACCAATTTATTATTAAGAATGCTCTCATGAAATTATTAAGTGAAAACGAGTGAAATAACTATGCATCTATACTTGTTTATGCCAAATTTCCTAAAATTACAGCACTACAAGCTGACATAAGATCTAGGACGGTCAAATCCTACTAGGAATTTGAATTCAATTTAATTTTAAGCCACACGAGACTCATATGCCAAACGTGGTGTATGAGTCCCATTAGGCTAGGCTATGTGACACATTTTTCAAGAAACACTTAGATTCATGTGAAATCAGGATTAGGGCCTTGAAACTTAGGTGGGACTCATATGCCCAATGTGGTGCATGAGTCCCAGATCACTAAATCTAGGCCATACAATCAAAAAAGAAATGAATTATGATTGGATTATGGTTTATGTTAGGATCATCCTCAAAAGATGCATTAATTAAGGCTCGTGGATGCAAAATAGGGAAAGTTAAAGCATAAAGAGGCCCAATTACTTAATAAAACCCTAGATTAGTGTGAAAGTGTGGTACAACACTTTACAACACCCAAAAATAAGGCATCATTAAGTTCATTTAATTTACAAGGGCCTAAGACCTAATGTGAATGTGTTAAACACATTACAACACTAAATCAAGGCTACATTAAGCTTAGTTTAACAAGGAGGACCTAAAAAAGAAGGAAAATGTAGAGGGATATGTTTTCCATTGCCACACCTCCATCATCATAGTCACCCTTTGTTACTCAAAAATCTTTAATAATTTTTTTTACCAACATTGTCTTATGGGTGTTAGATCTATCTTTGGTAGAAAAATAAGACCTACAAGCACAAATGAAAGTCCAAACCATAGCTATTACAAGCAACTAGTTGTCTCCCAAAGACTCTAAAGTTTTTGCTCCGTTCCATGAATTTTATTTTGTATTGTAGTTTATTTTCCTTTATAAAAGGAAACCATGTATACAAATAAATATCTTCATTCTAGCACCAAAGATATCTCATTCTTATATAAACCTATAAATATCATATATTAAAAACAAGCTTAAATAAAACAAGATTTCATAAAGTTGACTAGTATATTAGGTCTACAAGACATACATAAATAGGTAGGAGAATGGCACCTAATCTTTATTAAATGAGGACAAGACTCCTCATACATGGAGTGGTGGTGAGTTGCCTACCATAAAAGTAGCACAAGGTGTTGAAAGTGAGACAACACCTATATAGAACTCCTAACTAACTTAATACCTTGCATGTGCAAGTGTCATTGACGCCTAAGTAGACTTAACGCTTATGTGTATGCAAGTAAATGCAACAGCACCTATGTGTATACACGTAAATGCAATAACACCAATGTGTATGCAAGTAAATGCAATCTAACAAAAGACTACTGATAATATTAAACTTTTTACCTTTCAACATTCAACCTAGAATCTTTGTAAAAAAGTTTTGACCACTGAAAAGCTTGTATGAAATTGTGCTCTTCCACTACAAACATATAAAAAAGTCATTTACAAAAATACCTATTCACGAATTAAACAAGTGAATTGGACAACATCAACTAGGAGATACCCAAAACCTTTGACTACGAACACATAAACGACGAGAGCATAACCTAGACATATTGATTAATATAACCTAGAGGAATCAAATTTATATAATAGATTATAACTTTTAAAAACTTATCAAAATATACTGTGACAGCTGTTATGTGTGAATATGAGTCGTTTTCGTAGATCCCATTTTATAAAAATGAAACCAAGAAAATCCCATCCGTTTTAGATTACACTACTCGGAATTTGAAACGAAACGAATGAATGTGTATCGGCTATACATTTCCCTTTGTTGTTCTGCAGAAAGCAAAGAAATCCCACTCCGTCATCTGCCCCGGTCCGGTTGAACTTTGCAAAAGCATTTATTTTGCTGCGTTTAACAGAGGGGCGGAGGGAATTTGTTCAAGAGAAATAAAATTCATGGACGAAAATCGAAAGAGGAAAAGGTCGAGGGATAATTGGCAGAAAGACGAACGAGGAAAGGGTCGACGGAGAACGGAAGGAAGTTCAAGCCAACAAGCTCCTATGTCTGTTGAAAGGAGTAGTCTCTTGGTAAATCATTTCAAGGTCAAATTCCCGCGAGGTCAGAAGATAATCTGTTACCGAGTGGACATAGACGGCGCACCTCTTCCGCAGGCTTCTGGAAGCGGGACTAATTTGTCTATGGCGGATAAGAGAAACATTATGAAGAAAGTCATTGAAGAGAATTTCCATCATACAAGGCCTGTCTACGACGGCACAACGAATCTTTACAGTCCGGTTAAGTTGCAACGGAAGGATTTTCAAGTGAAGCTCTCTAAAGGCAAAGACAAAGCCGTCAAAGAATATATGGTGAAATTGGAGAAGGTGAGGTCAGAGAGAATTAGGGACTGTCTTCGTAAACCGACTGTGAAGCAGGAGTTGTTGCAGTGGTTGGATCTGGTTGTAAAGGAGCATCCCAGAAGCAGCTACATAGTTATGGGGCGAGGTTTCTATAAACCTCCAACTTACTCTAAATATGGCGTTGGTACTGCCGAAGGGTTTTCAATGAGTCTCAGACCTACAATTCAGGGACTAAATCTTAATGTGGATTACCCATCGACATGCAATGGAAAATCTCTATTGGTAACATTTGAAGGCTAATGTAATGAAATTGTAGAAAACGGCCTCCTGATCATTGTTGGGAAAAGGTGTGTTGTACACCTTGCATTATGTATTTAATGTAATTATTCTTGGGGCCACTTAATGTTGCATGTAACATTGGCACATAAGTTAAATTGATAAAATGTAATTATTTAATATTGGGAAAATAATAAATAAAGCACCCAATATTAAATAATGGGAAATGGTTTGTAATCTCATATTTATTGTTACATAGTTTTGTGCAATACCACTTAGTGGTTTTGTGGGAGCTTGCTTCTATAAAAGCAACCACAAAGGTAGTTAGATGTGATGATGCAATTTTGCATGATTAGCTCTGGTTAGCATTTGTGAGGGTTTGAAGCATGGCAGAGGATGTGTGGTTGCATGCTTGTTTGCATGGATTGCTTGGAGAGAGCTTGTTGCTTCAATGGTGTTCATGGAGACTCAGAAGATATATTGTAATCTTATTGCTGAATAATATATGAGAGATGGATGCTTTTGGAGGCTGGGTTTTTTCCCTCTTGAGGGTTTTCCCAGGGTATATCTTGTGTCATATTTTCATGGGTATGTTGTCTATTCTCTTGCATGTGGATTCTAAATACTTAGATGCATAGATTTCTTTATAGGTTATGTGGAAATTGTCTTTAATTGGCTGCAAGTTTCCAACAAGTAGTATCAGAGCTTTGGTTGTGGTTGTATAACCCTTGATTGAGAAAAATCTTGTTTAAGTTTGAATCTATGTGTTGCATGTGAGAATCAAAGACATGGCAGGATATGAAGGTGTTGTAGGTTGTTTATTGCAGATCTGAGGGTTTTGGGTTTGCTGATTAAATGGGTTGTTTGTGGATCTGGGATGTGAGAAATTTTGGGTGAAATAGGTTTCTTGGTTTTGTATTCAAATGAGGGTTTTGGGGGTGAGCTTTCATAGATGATCTTCTGGCCCAAAATAGACCTCACGGTTGGATCCGGGTTGGCTGAGAGACGAAAATTGATATATAATTTGACCTATTTCTGATACTATGAAATTTTCAAAAATTGTGCCCATGCCCATCGTGATGGATGTGTCGAATAATTTAAAATATATATATATATATATATATATTTCCCATTTAATATTACACTGTGACTTGCAAAACAAAAAATAATTAGAAATCGCAAAAACAAAATTTGATTTGAAAAACTTTGTTTAAAAGTTTGAAAATAAAATAGTCAAATTGTGGGGGTCCGCATCACTCCACCCACCAGATGTCATACCGGGGCCACGGCAGCTCGCTAGTAGCGTACTACCATCAGCCGGGTAATTATTGGCTACTGGCCTCGCAAAATTCTCGGACCGAAAGTCCTTTGCCAATCGGGCGTTGGTCATCTAACTTACCTGGGTTGATGAACGCCGGTTATTTTCAAATAGCCTTGCTTTAAATGTTTTAAATCTCTAAAACTTTATCATTGTTCTTTTATTGATAAATCCAATCGAATTTCAATCATCGCCATTTAAAATGAAATTAAATAAAATTTAATTATTTTGAATCCACTGATGTCCATGAGCCGGGCGCCACCGTGGAGTTGACTGTCACCCACCAGTGGTGGCTAAATTTTTTTGCCTCGGGTGCAAACTACAATTTTACTTCGGAGGGGCATAACTTTTGCTCAAAATGTCCATTTTATAACTTCTTGGATTCGTTGGAAAGCTGATTCAGAGATCTATGCTTTGGTGATAGATATTTTTCTAGATTCTATATTTTTGATAGTGTTTTTCTTGTTCAAAGTCAGATGTTTGTTTTGGAGTTCTCGAGAGGTGATATCGTGCATTCAGAGTCGATTTTGAACTCAATAGTCAATGGAAAGCTTGTTTAGAGCACTATACATTGGATTAGGTTTGGAGATATTTGGCATGGTTTATTTACTGTTTTCTTTATCTAAGTTGTTTATGAGTTTCTTTGACTATGGTGATATTATGAGTTTGTGGATGATCAAATCTTGGAGATTTGCTGATGGATTCATTATATGCTCAGTTGTACATCTCAGATTATTCTATTTTTGACATGGTTATCAGTATATGGTTGGATTTATATGCTTCATTGATATATCTACAAGTTGTGCAATGTTGTAGGTGGTCTATACTTACATATTGCATTTATGACTTGGACATGGGTTGTCTTTGCCCATTGATATTTCAATGTTGATGCATGTTCAGTTTTGGTGGCTTGGCATAGTCACTTGGTTTGCTGGTTTTGTTGTCATGTTAAGGAGATGAGATGGTATTACCAGGTACAGTCATGATATGAGATATATGTAGTTGACTATGATTATGCAGATATGTGGATACTATTGGGTTGAGTTGTTATATTTGGTGGTGATCATGGTGTCATGGATGTTTCTTGTGCTTTAGAGACTTTGTCATGTCATGATGGTTTATGCAGGTGCATTGTTGGTGGTGTTGGATTGGTTCCAGATTATGGTTGTGGCAGTGTATCTTCATGGTATGAGGATCATGGTTTTACTTTTCCTTTTGGGAGCTCTTGTTATATTTGAGTTCTTTGATTGTGTGAGGGCCTTTGTTTGATCTTCATGAGGATATTGTTATCATGATGTCATGGATAGCTTGATTACACTTTTTAGTGGGAGCTTTTGACAGTGATGGTTTTGGCGGTGATGGATATGTTTATGATGGTTTGGCGGTTGTAGTTATCTTCTTGGCTTGGAGATTATGATTCTATTTTTATGTTACTGACATTTCAGTTGTGTGTGTAGACTTGGATGATCTTCATGGAGAGGATGGTTGTCATGATGCCATGTGTGATTCGGTATCACAGTTTAGTGGGAGTTGTTGGTAGTGACATGGATGCATCATTTGGTAAGGTTATCTCCATGTGATTGGAGATATGGTTTCTTGGTTTAGAGTATATTTGTTATGGATGTCATGGTTTACTCTTGAAATGCATTTAGAGTTTAGCATATTACATGTTCTCTTGAGACCAAGATGTATATATATGTTATGGTGCATGTGATCTCCTATAAGGAGATGGTTAGATCATGATGTCATGGTTATGTTCTTGATTCACGATTGGATATATGACATTGATCTTGTGTGGTTCTCTTGGTATTGAGTATATCGACATTTTCTTGATTACTTCATGATGGTGCTATGTTGCATTTGGAGTTTGGCATGGATTGGTTGGTTACATGTACTCATGGATACTTGGAGACATAGGTGAGGCTTGAGTTCTCTTGTGATAAGAGACATATGTTGTGATGGTTACTCTTGATGAGATTTCAACAGGAAGTCTGAGGAGCCTTCACCTTGGTTGGACATGAGTTCAACATGGACCTATGAGGAGAGTGTTTTTGGATGAGTCATGATGACTTGGATGTCTTGGAGGAGCATTCTCATTCCTCACTCTTGGTCTACTTGGTAGTTTCACTTGAGAGGTATTGCCCATTGTTTCTTTCAGGTGCTTTATGTTTATGTTTTATCTTCTCATGCATAAGGATCTTGAGCTATGGATATATGGTTTTGGAGGGTTCATTTGAGGAGTGGTGGCATGTTTATCTCCTTATGCATT